>JAJEJO010005691.1:10985-27660 GCA_020662805.1 Glaucomys volans
CTCGTTATAAGAGAAATGCAAATCAAAACCACCTTAAGATTTCATCTTACCCCAATTAGAATGTCTTTTATTAAGAACACAGGCAACAACAGGTGTTGGCGAGGATGTGGGGAAAAGGGTACACTCATACATTGCTGGTGGGAGTGCAAGTTGGTGCAGCCACTCTGGAAAGCAGTGTGGAGATTCCTTAGAAAACTTGGAATGGATCCACCATTTGACCCTGCTATCCCACTCCTTGGCCTATACCCAAAGGACTTAAAATCAGATTGCTACAGTGATGCAGCCACATCAATGTTCATAGCTGCTCAATGCATAATAGCTAGATTATGGAATCAACCTAGATGCCCTTCAGTAGATGAATGGATAAAGAAACTGTGGTATATATATACACAATGGAATATTACTCAGCCATAAAGAAGAATAAAATTATGGCATTTGTAGGTAAATGGATGATGTTGGAGACTGTTATGCTAAGTGAGATCAGCCAATCCCAAAAATCCAAAGGCCGAATGAACTCTCTGATAAATGAATGATGATGCATAATGGGGGGGGGGGAAGGGTGGCAAGAATGGAGGAAGGATAGATAGCATAGAGGGAAGGGAGGGGTGGGGAAGGGGTGGGGTATAAAAATAATAACAGAATGTGTGACAGATACCATTGCCCTTTGTACATGCATGAACGCACAGATGGTGTGACTCTACTTTGTGTACAACCAGTGAAACAATAGCTGTACTCCATTTGTGTTCAATGAATCAATAAGTAAATTAAAAAAATTTTAAAAAAGATACAGATTTGAAGCTTTGATTTAATGAGACTTCCACACACCCCTTAAACATTTTGCCTGTAAAATAAGATTCTTTTAAAAATCTAGAGAGTACTGGAGATTTTATTTATATGGGAAAACAAAGCATAGAATTTTATTTTTGTTTTTTAACTTTATGTGCATACTTAAAATAGGACCCTATGACAAGAGAAAGTTTTACTTGAATTAGGAAATTATAAAAACAAAAGAAAATGTGATTTTATAAAGCATGAAAGCAACTGTATAAACTACACAGGAAAATCTTGATCTGTGAGGTACGAACTTAGAGATGTGCCTTACTTAGCTTCACCTGGGTTATGAATATTAAAATTAAAGTATGATATTGTAACCCAGGGTTTGGGGCAAAACGTTTCCCATTAATAATGTCTGCATCACTTAATTGAAGTAGAATAGAAGAAAGAACAGGTAGAAAAGAGACAAATAGGAAAGAGGGACTGGGACTTGAAATCTAAAAATGACTTATCCTCACCTTTGCTCACAGTCCCATTTTCTTCCATCCTGAATTCTTAAAAGTTTCAATAAATTTTAGAGTACTGTAAGTCGGGTGATTAGTACCTATTATCTTGTTGGTTTAACAAATGTATTTTTGGACTGATGAAAAGAGGCCCAGAGATTGTTAAGAACCCATGATATGGGTACAGTCCAGGTATATTTATTAACTAGAAATATCAACCTGAAGATTCTGAGGAAAACCAGACCACAGTGACCTGCTCTATGCTCCACAATCAAAAGAATCAAGCTCATTAAGCTGACACCACCCCCAGGGTACCTCTCATAATCACCATCTCAAAATTCCCTTTAGAAGAAGTCTGAGACCCCAAAAGCCTGTCTCACCCTGGAGCGACCACACCGCCTCTCCCTTTGAGTGTGTATCCTGCTCTGCTGTTTGCTTCCCTGAATAAATCTCTTTGCTTCCTTGAATAAATCTTTGATCTTGCTTCTTTTGATGTGTCTTGAAATTCATCTCTGTGACCCAAGTTGAGAACCTACCAGGGCAGAGCTGTACTTGCCTTTTCCCTACTGAGAACCTCCTCAGACTCCACCTGTGACATTAATGGTATTATTTGAGGCATTCTCAAGTGCATACATATCCAGAATATTTTATTGAACAGTATCAATCACTGTCCAAAAGAGCCAAAAGAGCCAAAAGAGCCAAACTGTTCTGATTTCATGAGGACAGTTTGCTATTTTTAATAAATCGTTATCATTCAGGAATCAAAGTGAACAACATAATGTCATATTATAGCCACTAACTACTTTTGAAAATAACTAGAATTTCCCTTCTTTTTTTGGAGGACATATTTTTATTAAATTCATTGTAACTGGTACATAAAACACAAATATGACATTATTAATAGTGTAATGTGATGTTTGATACATGTATACATTATATAATGCTTAAATGGAGTGAAACATATAATCTCTTCAAATATTATTTATTTGTGGTAACACTTTAAACCTAAGCTAAATATTTGAGTTTCTTTAAATATTATCTACTTACAGGAAATAAAATAATATGTTTAGAAATTCAGATAAAACAAAATGTCTATAAATTTTATTGGCATATTTAAAGGAATTAAGAAAAATCTTATTTTATAATGTTAAAGTATAAGCAGCCTAGAAACGTAAGTATCTGAACTTAGTATAAATGTTAACCTGTGAATCTGTTAAGGTGATAAATTCATATCAGAGTAATCTTTAGTTAAAACAATATTATACACAACAAAAATGTTATCCAATAAGAAATTTGAAATTGTACAACATAAATTGACTATTTTTAGGGGAGCAAATTATTTTTGTGGGAAAAAACTAAATGCTTTATTCCCCCCTTCAAGTATTCCCAGACTCTTTTCTTGTGCATATTTAACTTTCATTTTAATAGAAATTTACATGTGAATTATTATCTTTCATGGTTAATTGCAAAATAACCAATGTTTATTGAGAGTACACAATGAACATTAAAAATTTTCAATCAATATTCAGCTTCTCCCATAGTGAAATAGCTCAATAGGAGAAAAAAACAGAAAGGAGTGTGAATGGAGTGAATAGTGACAGGTGAAGTTCAGTAAGTCAAATTCAAAACATTGGACAAAACATTGGACATTGGAGAAAAAATGTCTTTAAAGTGCTCAGTGATCATGGAGTGTGTGTGAGCTATACAATTTGTCCAATAGAGCACCATAATTGTAAATACATCTTGAACCATTTCCCTGAGTGGGTTAGTCATTCAAAACTGGCATTAAACTGCTAAACATGGTGGCTCACACCTATAGTCCAGCTACTCAGAAGTCCAGATATTATTTGACTGAGGCAGGAGGATCACAAATTTGAGGCCAGCCTGGACAACTTAGAAAGACACTGTCTCAAAATAAAACAGAATTTTAGAAATGAGTTGGAAATGTAGTTCAGTGGTATACTTGCTTGCCTAATGTGTGAAAGGCCCTGTGTTAAATCCCCAGTATATTACAAAAAAGTTATTAAACTTACCTTACATGAGAGAATTTAATTCTTTCTTGCTTCAAAACACTCAACCACAAGAGTGGGTAGGTGGAACTATGATAGATCATAAGCACAAAGAATGACACTGGAAAGAAAAACAAATCCAAGGAAAGGAACCTGGATGGGGATATGTTGTAAGAGTATATTGACATTTATTTCATTTATTGAATTGGTTTAAAAAATGTATTCTGAAAAGAATATTACCCAGTGTTTAAAACCTCCGGAAAAATATTAAAAGATAAAAAAGATGCACTTTAATTCTTTACCTGACCCCTCATCTCATCTGTTTGTAATTGGTTCTCAATTCTGTTATTCTAACACAATGAATGTAGCATTTTTATTGCTCAGTCTTTCAGCAGGATTTGAGACACTCCATAGTTCTGCCATCTTGAAGTGCTCTTTAAGAACATATGACTCAACTAATTTCTCAACTTTATTTGTGGATCTTCCTTGATCATTTGGGGATGTTCCTCCTGTTTGACATGTTCATGTTAGAGTTACCGAGGGCTCCTAAAGATATGCCATTTTCCATCTACTACCCAAGCTATGCAATTTCAAGTTTTATGAGACATTCAATTTTATATTTTCATGTTTGTTGTCTCAATCTTCAGGATATTATTTGACTGACTACTCAAACTATCTTTTGGATATTTAGAATTACAAAAAAATTCTCACAATTTGGAAACAAATGTCCAATGAAAAATGAATGAATAAACAAAGTGTGCAATATACATACAATGGAAAACATTCAGACTTCAAAGGAAAGGAATTCTGACTCATGCTACTACTACTTTCAGGAATTAAACTTGAAGACATTATGCTAAGCAAAATAAGCCAGATAGAACAAAACAAGTATTTATTAATCTGCTGATAGGAGGTCTTTTAGAATTCTGAAATGCATAGAGATGAAAAGTAGAATAGTGATTACTATTACCTGTAACAAGGAGAAATTGGGACCTGTTAACAGGAACAGAGTATCATTAGGGATGATGAAAAAGTTCTGTAGTTGAGTAATGGTAATTGTTGCACTTAAGGCTACTGAACTGTAGTAATGAACAGCAATAATGGTTAGAATGGTTAACTTTTATATTATCAAAATTAAAATATAAAAGAGGAAATCCAGCAAGGTCAAAATAGAACTACTGATTCTCTGCTTTGTCTCTGCTAATTCTCCTGATCCCCATTCACATATAAAGGTACAATCATCCATCCAGTACCTAGTTGCTCTAATCTAAAACTTCGGAGCCATCTCTATTTCTGTGACTCCAAATAAAAATCCATCATGAAATTCAGTTTGTTTGCCTTCAATACATATTCCAAATCTAATCAGTGCTCATCATAGCTCCCCAAATCCCTTGACTTAGCATTTTCTCTCACCTATTATGTTTCAATTTCTATTTATCTGATCTTGTCCTTTCCACCAAGTGATAAGAGAAACATCTAAAAATTTTGCAGGATTTCACTTCTATGAAGTATCTGAAGTAGTCAAACTCACATAAGCAGTTTTCATAAGCAGAATGCAATGGCAGTTCCCAGGGGTTGGAGAAAGGCAAATGAAAATAAAATTAAATGAATAATTTCTAGAGATATGCTGTATAATATAGGACCTATAGTTCATAAAACAAAATTGTGCATTTTAAAATGTTACAAGAATAAATCTCACATTAAGAGTCCTTAACACACACACAAAGAATAAATGTAAATATTTGGAGGTGATGTATGATGAGTATGATACTTATGGTGATGGTATCGTAGTTGTATGTGTATGTACAAATTTATGAAAATGCTCACATTAGTATTTATATATTTTAGGTCAGATACACTTAAAAGAAAAATATGCAAAATAAAAATTAGTTACTTATAATACAATATAAATCAACAAATGTATATTCTTTACTCAAAGCAATGACATAAAACCCTGCCACATTTCTTATAATAAAATTAATTTAACATAGCCAGCAATTTCCATCTAATCTACTTACTACTTAATTTCAAATCTTACCTTATATCTCTCTTCTTAAACTGTAGCTTATGTCACCTTCATTCTGAACAGTCATTTAGCTCAGGTTTTACTTTGCCCAGACACTGAGGCAATACTTCCTAGACTATACATTAAGAAGTTTTTCCAGTCTGGTTCAGAGAATTAATTATTCCCAGCTCTGCTATAATAGTAGATACCCAAAGGCAAGGATAGAAAGTTCCTCAGGGATGGGTCATTTTTTAAAACCAAAGCATTAATGCTTAGTATACAGGCCTGAATTTACTTGTTCCTATGAATACTATCATGTCTTTCAGCAATGTCTCTGTATCATTTGTCATTTACTGCAGGACTTTCTTCAGTCACTGGTTTTTTAAAGTCTTGTTCAGCTTGAAGCTTATTAAAGTGCTGGCACAACACTGAGCAATCATGCTAAAAGAAACCTGGAAGAAAATGAAGAATCCTTCAGGAATCCTTAAGGAATTGGCAAATTGGCAAAAATAGATAAATAATTTTGTAATTTACCAGAATCACTCTTACTAAATTTTAAATTTTAAATCATTCATCATTTTCAGTTTAAAGATTACGTTTGATACTGTAGAATACATAAATGGTACTATAACTTGGTCCCTTGCCTCTAGAAATATGTGAACAACTTATAAAATTTAAAAATGAAATACACCCATTATTATATGAAAAATATAAACCAGATGCTCTAAAACATGTTTTTGAAACATCAATGAAAGATGCTGTGGGACTGAGGTATTTTCCTGAGCAAATGATTTTTACTGTGGATTTTGAGGATAAAAGAGATATCAAGGCATTAGGAAAGGCATTCTAAGTGAACAAAACATCATGAGAAATTTAAGGACTTGAACAACAGACTGAAGGTGGCTCAATTGTATTGAAGCATTTCTCGGGAGGGGAGTCCAGAGGTTTGAAAAAAATGCAGAGATTACTGATATTTTTATCAAATGGCATTTTCTGGTTTTATTGGTTCATTATAGTTGTACATAATAACTGGGTTCATTTTCCCATAATCATACATGCATGGAATTTAATTTACTCCATTTTGGTCCCCAGTGCTCCCCTTTCCCTCCATTTCTCTTTCCCCCTCTTTCCTTTTTTCTTCTCCACTGGTCTACTTTCTATTCCTTTATATATCTTTAATTGGTGCCTTATAAATATACATAAAGGTGGAATTCACTATTTTATATTTTTAAATGCACATAGCATTGTTTTGTCAGATTCATTTGAATTTTTCTCCCCTTTTCCATCTCTCCTCCCTCCACCTCAATCTCCTTCCTTTCCAGTGGTATTCCCTTTGTCTTTGTGATCCAAACCCCATCCCACTTTTTCCCCTTACATTGCTCCAGCTTCTCTATATGAGAGAGAACATTCAGTCCTTGATTTTTCTGAGTGTGGTTATTCATTTAGCATAATGTTCTCCATTTTCATCCTTTACCAGTAAATGCCATGATTTCATTTTTATGACTAAAGAAAACTCCATTGTGTACATATACCACATTTTCCTTATCCATTCATATGTTGATGGGCACCTGAACTGGTTCCATAGCTTGGCTACTGTGAATTGTGCTGCTATAAATATAAAAATGGTTGTATTGCTATAGCATGCTGATTCTAGTTCTTTTGGATAAATACTACCAAGTGGGATAGTTGGGTCATATGTGTTTCCATTTTTTTGAGGAATCTCCATACTTCTTTCTGGAGTGGTTGACTAATTTGCAGTCCAACCAACAATGTATAAGTGTACCTTTTTCCCCACATGCTCACCAGCATTTTTTATTATATGAAATCTTAATAATTGCCATTCTGACTGGAGTGAGATGAAATCTCAGTGTAGTTTTATTTGTATTTCCCTGATTGCAGGGATTACCATAACCTGCATAGCCATTAATTCAGGTACCAGATGGGGTGATCAGGGCATGAAGAAAAGACTAACAGACACAAAAATAGAGAAAAATCTGTGGCCTAAGGAGGGGGGTTCTCCACCCCCTGAAGAGGGATGGACAAACCAGAGCCCGCTCTGCATGTTTATTTTATAGGTTTTAACATCAAAGGAGTTTTCTGTGAGAAAGTTTCTTCAGAGCATACAGCATGGATGAATTTCTGTGCAGCCCAATTATAATTATCATCTTGCACACATAATTTTTTTCACCCAGGCAGCTGGCATCTGAACCTTAAGGTCAAGAACTGATAGCACAGAACCTCCTGTTGAACAGGATATCAACATAGCAACTGGGCAATTTTTAATCAGCACCTTTGCACTGAAAGTTCCTAGGAGAGGCATCGCCTTTGTGGTAGGACAGCTAAAGGACCCTCATTCAGTCACCACTCAGACAAGGAATGTTGAAAATTTTTTCATGATTTGTTAATCATTTGTGTTTTTCTTTTGATACATGTCTTTTTAGTTCTTTTCCACATTTATTGATTGCAGTGTTTTTTTTGCCTATCTGTGCACACACATACACACACAACCACACGTACACACACAATTATGCAAAAGGAAAAAAAAATTAAATTTGAAAAAAAGAAAAAATTAAAATAAATAGAATTAAAGTTTTAAAAAGAGGAAAAGGAGAAGGAATAGGGAAAGAGTTCTTGATGAGGAAATAAAGAGCTTGTTTCCATTCAAGTGGTCAAAACTGTTGGTAAGGCTGGCTGTTCTTTGCTTACACTGTTGTGCTATGGTTTGTATTTATTTTGGGAGTCTCTGTAACCCTTGGGTCAATGATTGGAGTTGTTCTGTCTCTAGTGTTTGTGCTTCTCCCCAAACTGCCAGCCCTTATGGCCTGGAGCCCAAGCTGGTTTATTAGTCCCTCTCAGCTTCCTGTATAGTATGGGATAGACTTAGGAGTGTTGATAACTGGTTAATTTCCATAGTGGGACTGGTGCAGAGTTAACAACTGAATTGGAAGTTCCAGTAGCTGTAGTTTGATCCTGTCTGATCCTGGGATCTGTGTTGCTGGGTATTTGAGATTTGGTACACACCTTCCTCCCTGCTTTGATTAGATGCTAACAGTAAAGTGGGCTTTCTCAGTTGCAGAGGACCACAGCTTACACAGATTCCACCTGCCAGCTAAGGCAAAGAATTTAGTTTCATTTAAAACTCTGGTTTCACCGTGATTGTTCTGCTGTCAAATGTTGAATTTCAATAAATTCCCTTAGTCACCCACCTTACTGAGAAGCAGTCTTTTCACTTCTTAAATTTTTTTTTTTGTGGTGCTGGGGATTGAACCCAGGGCCTTGTGCTTGCGAGGCAGGCACTCTACCAACTGAGCTATATCCCCAGCCCCCACTTCTTAAATTTTGAGCTGAGGAACTGCTGGAAAGTATATACTTCCTCTAATCCACCATCTTCCCAATCTCCTTAACTGGATTATTAATAATTTAGATTTTATTCTTTAGGGAAGGTAATGTTCACAGTAGATAGGACCCTGAATATGTCTACACTTGAAGACAAGATACATAAGTGACATACCTTTTCTTAAAAGGAAAACCATGCAGCTGTTAGGGAAATTTGCATTTCCCTCATTAATTTCTGAACTTGAGCATCCTTCTTTTTGGTTTACTTGCCATTGGATATCTTTTGAAAAGTCACTAAAGCTCTTTGCCCAATATGTAAGTGAGCTATCTTTTTATTATTGATTTAAAGTCTATTTATTCTGGATGTGAATCCTTTTTCATATATGGCTTTAGAAAAAAATTTTCCACATTGTTCCCTTGCATTTTCATTTTTTAAGAATTTTGTTTTGCTTTGTTTGGTTTGATGAATAGATTTTCTTAAAAGTAGTCCAATTTATCAAGTTTTTCTTTCATATGTATCCATTTGCTTTTTTTAATATAAGAAGGCATTGCCTACTCCATGGTCGTAAAGTTGTTCTGTGGTTTCCTCCAATAATTTTAGTGCTACATCTGAAATCAATCAATAAGGGATGTTAAGAGTTGCACCTTTTTCACATGGATAGCAAGTTGACCTTGTACAAGTTATTCAAAAGATCACTTGGCTTCTCTCTTGTATTTTGTTGTTTACTATTACAATTTGTATTTATATAACTTCACGATATGTCTGGCTATATGGTGATGCAATATCCCTTGATGCACTTCTTTTTAACAAGCTATCGTAGTTCTTTTTCAGACTCATTTTTTCACACTTGCTTTAGATTTAGCTTTTTATGTTCAAAAATATAATAAGAAAATATCTCAAGATATTTTATTGGAGCATATTCAATTTATTGATTAATCTAGCTATAACTGACACCTTTTAAAAATTGTTTTCCATTCAACAAATACAGTGCATTTCTTATTCAGTTGCACCTTGTTTTTCTGAGTGATATTTTTAAGTACTTGATGTAAAAATTATGCCCTATTTTTAATATTTTCTTAGGCTGGGTGACAAGTTTGATACTATTACATGTGATGTTATTTACAAACTTCATTTTTTATTTGTTGCAGGTAATCCAGTGTGGAATTTTAACCTTATGATCAGCAAATTTTCTCCATTAACTTATAAATTGTAATAGTCTATGTGTAGAAAACATTTGTATTTCCTAGGAATAATATAATGTCACTTGTAAATAAGAACAATTTCATCTGTTGTTATGATTCTTGTATATTTTGTTTCTCTTGTGATATTGTTCTCTATAGCATGTCTAGAAATACACTCAGAAGAATTAGTGAGGGGATTCCATCCCTGTCTCTTCATTAGTTGTCCCTAAGAGTGTCATATAGTTCACCATTAGATATGATGTTTTACTGTGGGTATATTTTGTTGTTCTCTTTACATTAATAACATCCTCCTCTATTCCTTGTAGGCTAAGATTTTTTTATGGTTACATGTTCACTGATGAAATAGTTTTTTGAGAAGGGAACTATTAAGATTTTTTTCATGCACTTGTTAATGAGGATAATACTAATTATTCTTCTAATATTTAGAAATACCAAAAATATAAACCATTTGACTATGATGTTCCATTATCATTTATTACTGATCTGTACTTGTTTTGCAATATTTCAGTAATACCTGGGGCTAGAGGTATAGTTCAGTGGTAGAGCGTTTGCCTAGGCAAACACTGTGTGTTTGCCTGAGGCACTGGGTTTGATCCCCAGAACCACACACACAAAATATTTTAATAATACTTATACTGACACAAAAACGGGGGTCTGACATTTTTAATGTATAACAATCCTGTCAAGTTTAAAGTAGTTCAAGACTCATGGAAGAGTATTGAACTATTCCTTATTTTCTTAGACAAAAATCAGGCAAAATGAATAAAACATATTTCTTATTTATGTAGAAAATTCACTTATAATTTGAGACTGACAAGTTCTCTGTGACACTGATTCAGTATCTTTAATACTTATTTTAATATTGGCATAGAAATTTGTTCAATAAACTTTTTATGATTCTCAATTGTCAAATTGAGAATCAAATTGTCATTTGATGATGAAAAGGATTCATATTTTTTATTTCAGAGGCTCTGTTGTGATTTTCCCTCTTAATTTCTGCTTTAATAACTTTATTTTCTCCATTTTTCATGACTCCTAGATTGCATGATATTTTAAAATCAATTCAAGGAATCAAATCTTGTCTGTTAACTTCCCTATGTTTTGTTTGCATTATATTTTATTGTTTCCTTCTCTAGTTTTCTCAAAGTTGTCTCTTTGATTTCCTTATATTTAATGTGTTCTTGCTTTTCAATTTTTTTATTTTTATTTTTACAGACTTTATTTTGATTCATTGTACACATATGAGGTACAAACTTTTCAATTTTTTTATGTGGAAAGCTAAATCATTGCTTCTTCATATGCTTTACTTACTTGAACTTCATTTTTATAAGATTCCTAATTTCCATTTTGATTCCTCCTTGACCTGGAGATTAATCAGGAATGTAATCATTTATTTCCAAGTCTTTGGTGTTTTTCAATAAATCTTTTATTTATAACTTAAAATTCTTTTCATGTAAAACAAATAACTTTTGGACCGGTTTATGTTGACTTCAATAAATAGTCAATATGCAGTTGAACAAGAGCAAATTTAGTCAATTTGGACTTGTGATCAAGTTCATAATTTTGTCTTGGGGATCCTTTTTTGAAGAATTTTTCTCTTATTTTACCACTATTGAGGAAGTGGGTTAAAAATCTCCCTCTCTCTGATTGTGAGTTTGTTCATTTCCAAAAGTTTTCCCTATGTTTTGTTGTTATGTTAGTGGATGAAAACACATTGAAGATTGTGATGTGTTCCTGAAGAGCAGGACTTGTATCATTGTAAAATATTTTCTTATTTCTGTTAATACTTTGACATACAAAGTCTTTCTCTTCTAATATTAACATCACTACACCAACTCTCTCTTGGTTAGCATTCTCAGGGTACAAACTTGTTCACACTCCATCATACTCATCCTTATTTTTAAATTATGTGTCTTATAAGCATCAATATGCTAGGGTCTTTTTTTTTTTTAAACTAGAAGATTTAGACAATTTTGTTAAGATAATTTTACAAAATGAGAAATGGGAATATGTATGAAGTTTTACTCTTTTTTATTTATTTTGATTTATTGTACACAATGGGGTACAACAGTTGTTGTTCTGGTTGTACACGAAGTACAGTCACACCATTTGCATAATCATACCTGTACATAGGGTAATGATGTTTGTCTCATTCTGTTATTTTTCCTTCCTCTCACTCCCTCCCCACCCCTATTTTTCCTCTATACAATCCATCCTTCCTCCATTCTTGCCTCCCTAGTGCTAGGGTCTTATACTTATTTAATTGTAAAATATCTTAGCATTTTTCTTGGCTTATATAATTTATGTGGGTCCTGTATTTATCATTTTTTTCTCTTTCAATAACTATATTTTTCCTTTTTTTGTCTGCATGTGTAGTCATAAAATATCATTTATTATCCTTTTTTCCTTCAATTAGTTCTTTTATACAGTTGTCCATAGGTATCCAAAAGCAATAGGTTCCAGAACTCCTGTGAATATTCAAGTCTGCAAATGCTAAAATCCCTTAATAAAGTTGTATGACTTCTGCATGTAGCCTATGCATATCCTCCTATATACTTAAAATCATCAATATTAATTAAATACCAAATACAGTGTGCATGTTATATAAATGGTTACTAAACATAGTGGGGAATAATGATTTTTTAAAGTCTGTATGTAATGGATTTGCATTGGGTTGAATCTGCAGATGTGAAAGCCAGGTATACAAAGGACTGATTATATTTATGTTATTTATGTTATGTTATATTTATGTTATTTATGTTATTATATTTATGTTATGTTATTTATGTTATTATTTAAATGTATACTCTAGAAAATGCAATATGCTTAACCAATATTGTTTTGTGTCATTAATTCACCACTTCCAATTAAGCTTAAACCATTTTAGGTCTATTTATATATCTCCCAACTTCTATGGTATGTTTGCATATTTGTTTTGCATATATTTTTTAATCTACAAGATATTACAGATTGACCTTCCCTTAGATCCAATAGTAGTTTGGGTTGTTTTCTTTTTTCTTTTAGAATATTTGCACATATGTAATAAGGATATGTTGGGAATAGAAACCAAATCTAAACATGGTATTCATTCATGGTTCCTTGGACACATTTTACTCATAGCTCAAAGGTAACTTTATACACTATTTTTAAAAATTTTTTGCATGAAAAAAGTGTACATGAAACCATCAGAAAGCACAGATGTTCCTGTCTGAGCCACTCATGTGGACAATCTGTGGTGATCAGGTATCAACGTTATCCTGGACTGTGATTTCATTATCTTACTGATGGTAATCATTTCCTTATTCTTGTTCACACATAAGTATTTAATAGTTAAAAAAGACATATCATTGATACAGTGAAAAAAAATCATGGGTTCAGGATAAGTGAGCAACACAATGGAATCACCAGAATCCCTGTTTCAGCTGTTAAGCACCAGTATCAGCAAATAGTGGCAGCTTCAGCCTCTACCTACCATGCTGTGTTGACTGAAAGGTTTATTTTACTTATTAAGTGAGAAATATCAGAAGCAGTTGAGAGATCAGTAAATCCTTCAGGAATAAAGGGAAATTCTGTTGAATAGCTTTTTAAAGGCTTCTTACAGAGTTATCTCTGTCATTAACAACAGTTTTTGTCTAAGTCTTTTTGATTTTACAAATTGCATGATATCTTAATCTCTTATGAATGCATGCTGCTCTGGTCCTTCAACATATTCATCACCCATTCTCATCATATTGTCCATAGGCACTTTTTTTGCAGTGTTAACAATGTCATCTTCAGTCTTGTTGTCATAATTGTCTTAATTCAGAACCATTTTGGCTTTTTTGTGATCAGTCAATGAGTTAACAAGTAGAGCCTTGTTATTAGTGTTAAAAATTTCTTTGATATCCACTTTTCCCACATCACTAATAGACTATGAGGTATTTTTGCATATATAAGGAAGTTAGATTTTTTTCTCATTTGACATGTAGAATTCATCAAAGTCACCACTTTATTCATCATCATCACTGAACGTAGTCACAGGTCATTGGTTATGACAGGTACTTAAAACTATGTTTAGTCACTGTGTTTCAAGCTCTGCCAACAGGTTCCATGACATTTTTTATGCTAAACTCATTTTGCAAACCTTCCATACCCAAACCTATCTTCATTGCGGCTAGCATGCAGTTCAAAAAAGCATATTACAATTACTATTCATAAATCTAAGGTCAGCCTAGTCACATGGCTGAATTAACAAAGTGAAAAGGACACGGCATAAACATTACCTGTGGTGAGAATTCAGCTGGGAGATGAGCAGAACAGTTGTTAAGGAATAACAAAATCTTGCAGTTATCATTCAGCCTAGTTTCCCTCCAGTAAGAATGAGCTACTTCTCTAAAATGTTTGTGAAACTAATCAGAAAAGATATCCCTGGGCAGTCCATACCTTTTGTTAGCATAATAATGGACTGGTAAAAAATTCAGTCTTCTTAAACAATGTGGAAACAGATTCTGCCTATCACAGCAAGTTTACATGAACATGTCCCTGCTTTATTAGCACATCTTAGCAATTATTCTGTCTTTGACATTCTTACTTTCTGTTAGGGCTACCTCATCAGTTGTAGTCAGTGTCTTTTGAGGCTAATAATGCCAAAGCAGTGATGTTTTATTAGCACTGTAGACTTATTCTGGCATGAAGTTTTCATCAGCAATGACCTTGGCAAACTCATCAAAGAATTTATCCACTGCTTTGTGATCAACAGATGCTTTATCACTACAGAACATAAAAATTTTAATAGCATGTCTTTTCTTAAATTTCTGCAACCATTATGTTGGGTATTCTTAGTTCCCTTCAATATCCAGTTTATTGTGATAGATCCTTGCTTTTTTCATGATCAGCATACATTAACTTGCCTGTGTTCACTATTGTGCATATAAATACACTCAAGGCCATGATCAAAGCTTTCACTTTTATTTTCAATCAGCATTTTTCTATTTTTCACTCATTATCTTTTCATCACTGTCAGCATAGAACTACAATAGTTTATCCTTGGTTTTCAGGTCATATATGGTACTCATTTCAACACCAATACTAAGATGTTTCACACCTAAGCTGCTGTCCAGTTTCTCCAACAGCTTGACTTTCTGTGCTATAGAGTGTATCTGGCTGCCTACAGAAAAAGTACATCACACTGGCAGGGCTGGGAGAGTTTTTTCCCCTTTGAGAATGCTGAATAAACTGTGTTTTGTGTACCTGGGTTTTAACTGCAACCCATGACATGAAGTCTGGTGTGGAATTTTCCACTTGTAGAATCAGGTTGGTGCTTAAAAGTTTCTGAAATTAGAGCATTTTGGCTTTAATTTCAGATTAGGGATACTCAATCTATATAAATTTTTATTTGTATAGGTAATTTTAAAATTACTTTTACCCATATATTTATTCTATATTGTTTTTCATACCCACATGGATGACCATATTTCTTGATAGAATTGTGTTTTTCCTGCCTGAAGAAATAACATTCTTTTTCTTTCCCTTTTTTTTTTCTGGTACCAGGGATTGAACCAGAGGGGCTTAACCACTGAGCTCTGCCACAGCCCTTTTTATTTTTATTTACACAGGGTCTCATTAAGTTGCTTAGGTCCTAAGTTGCTGAGGCTGGTTTTGAACTCATGAGCTTCCTGCCCCTGGGCTGCTGAGGTTATAGGCCTGTCCCACTGCTCCTGGCTTAGCATTTCTTTGAATGCTGATCTGTGGGCAATGATTTTTCTGCCAAAGGGAAGTATTTTTCTGTTTATGTGCCAAGATTATTTTTATAAAATGAAAGAATTTTAGGCAGGCCATTATATTTATCAAGACTGTTTTGTTAACTATCATCTTTTTCCACTCCCTAGATTATCTCTTAGAGTTAACCTTCTGTTTTACTATATTTTTTATATTCTTTCTCTTTATTACTGACCATAGTTTTTTGAATGGGAAGTTTCCATAATGTTACAAATTATAGATAATAGAACAATAAAAGTTGTGAGTGGCATTTCCTTCTACTTGAGAAGTTTTCATGATCTCCTTGGAAAGGTCAAGTGACTAATAACTTCAGTACAATTGGGATTGAATTGGGGTAAGAAAAATAGTATAGTTTTAGTAAGACTCGTCTATTCTATGAAATTTCTATCGAGATTCCAAATGCCTCTATTTTTATGGCTACAGAAAGCAATAAGTGATTGAGTTCTGATGCTCAGAGCTTCAAATGTCTGCTTGCTAGCCTACATATCAAGCTTTTTCAAACCAGGTAAATGTTTTAAATGGGAGGCAGGCCCACCCCTTTCCCCAGGGAACACAGCGCTGCGGCTTCAGGTGAGATTTAGCCGGGAGCGGAGCTGCTTGCCGGCTCCAGTGGGGAATTTGGGCCCGGTCGGCACCATTCTACAGCTTCCCTGGCGGAGAGACTCCATCTTAACCTCTCTGAGCCCTCGGACCTAAGCCCACCCCTTCACGTGGGGACACAGTGCTGCGGCTCCAGGTGAGATTTGGTCAGGAGTGGAGATGCTTGCCGGCTCCAGCGGGGAATTTGGGCCCGGTCGGTGCCATTCTACAGCTTCCCTGGCGGAGAGACTCCATCTTGACCTCTCTGAGCCCTCGGACCTAAGCCCACCCCTTTCACAGGGACACGGTTCTGTGGCTGCAGGGACACGGCGATGCGGCTCCAGGGACACGGTGCGGCATCTCCTGGTTGCCTCTGCCCAGAAACATTGATCATTCCCAACCTGGAGGTGGTGAGATAGCGGCTATCTTGGGTCACCACTTGATCAAGCACCTCTCAAACATCTGGTGAGTTGCTGGAAATCTGCAGGGACGCTCTGGGTCTTTACAGG
>JAJEJO010005691.1:32660-364255 GCA_020662805.1 Glaucomys volans
AAAATCCAAAAGCCGAATGGTCTCTCTGATAAATGAATGATGATGCATAATGTGGGGGGGAAAGATGGCAAGAATGGAGGAAAGATAGCTAGCATAGAGGGAAGGGAGGGGTGGGGGCGGGTGGGGGGTAAAATTAATAACAGAGTGTGTGACAGATACCAATGCCCTGTGTACATGCATGAATGCACAGATGGTGTGACTCTACTTTGTGTACAACCCTTGAAACAATAGCTGTACTCCATTTGTGTTCAATGAATCAATAAGTAAATAAAAAAATAAATGAAAAAAAAAATAAAAAAAAATAAATGGGAGGCAGTACATATGCTTGAGACAAGCCCCTTCCACCAGGTCTTTGCTTTTTAAGTACACTAGGAATAGAGATGTTTTCACCTTTGGAAACTTCACCCTACATCCCACAGAGGAATAGAACTCAATAAACATAAGGAAATTATGTCATGATTTTGAATTTTATGCCCCTGACTTTCTAATTTATCAATCTTGTCCTGCATAGGCACTCAGGGATTTTCCTGTTTCCTCCCTAGAACTTTGAGTTGGCCAAGCCTGACTCTTAATTTATTTTTAAAACCAACAAGCACTCCAGGTGAAAAGCAGTTCTAACAATTAAGAATGATTTTCTCTTCTCTGTAATTTTGAGGTATTCTAATCATTTCTTCCCACATCTCTTTGATGCATTTAATGTAATTTTTTAAAAATGTATTTGATATCATATAAAGTTTTTTCCTAGAAGACTCACTTGGCTTCTCAGACGTCTTGCATTTTACCTGAAATTATAATTTTCTTTATCTCATTTAATAACCCAAGGAATTTTGAAATTGAGAGAATTGCTTTCCTCATCACACATCATTTTAAAGTAAACAAACTCCAAGTAATTCTCCAAAGATGGTAAAAGGCAGTGAAAAATAAATAAATAAATAAATAAATTGTGATTCTCCCCCCTCACTCCTGCTTTCTCCATTATGCAAGCATACTATTGTAAGAGTTAGGGTTTGGTCAGGGGAAGAGAAACCACAACAGTGATTTTCAAGAGAAGAATTAAATATAAGGAATTGAGTAAATAAGAGTTGAAAAATAGAACAAGGTAAGGGAAACACTGTGCTACTAATTATTGCAAGATTTCATTTATGGAGTTGAGAAGCAAATGGAAGAGGCTGGGGTTTCTTGAGTCTTCAAATCTGCAGAACTGGCACCAGGGATCTGCAACTCTGAACTCTAATGGTATTGCTAATCTGGAGATGGAAATTTAGGATATCTGTACAGAGCTAGGATCCAGAACCTTTAGGGTAGCACGTAAGACAGCCATGCTACTATCTCTGAGGTTAAGAATAAGGTTGGTATACAGTGAATACAGTGAAGTAAAAGAAAAAGAAAAAGGAGGAGGAGGAGGAAGAGGAGGTGGCGAGAGAAAAGGAGAAGGAGGAGAAGAAACAGTGTGCACCGGGTATTAAAACCAAGCATCACTGTGAATACAAAATCTGTTATTCAGGAAACACTGACATAAACAGGACAAAATCAACAGGATTTCTAGGTTCCTGTTCATTCTCATATTGCAGGACCCTATAACCCTATCAGGAGAGACCTAGTAAAATAGAAATGTGGTTCTTATTAAGCAGAGTACAAAAGGAATAGGAGTTTTAGAGTTGAGGAGCAATAACTTAAAAACAGTACATCAAGTGCCATATCTTTTCTAATATAAAGAAGCAAATTTCAAAAAAACTTTAAGTTATTTAAAACAGTGAATAAAGTAGAAACATTTCAGGAATTATCTTTTAATGGAAGTTCTTTTGGATGGGGTTCTTGAAACTGGTCTGGATGGAGCTTTTGCGGATGGGGTTCTTGAAACTGGTCTGGATGGAGCTTTTGCGGATGGGGTTCTTGAAACTCGTCTGGATGGAGCTTTTGCGGATGGGGTTCTTGAAACTCGTCTGGATGGGGCTCTTCGAACTGATGATGTACGAGCCCTCGAGGGAGGACGGCTTGGTGGTCTTTTCCCTCCAGAAGCCTTTCGCTTATCTTTCTTGTTTTTCTTTATACAAAGCCAAAGACAATACAGTGTTAAAATAATCAAAATAATAAGCAATATTAGACACAGGAAACAAAATTTCTTTTCAAACTTTCTCCTAGGAGGTGGGCCGCTGTCAATGCTACCTCCATGGCCTTTTATCACACAGTTGGGAGGGTCCCACAAATAGTTGCAATGGCAATGATGTTTATTGTTGCAGATGCCCCTCATGTTACAGAACGTAGGTGAGCAATTGCTGTCCAAGATGGATATATGGACACATTGTCTATGGATGCAGAGATGGTCTTCACCACACTCCGTGCCATCTTGCACATCACCAATATCAGGAATGTTCATTCCATGATGGTAATCAGTACCCCAGCAGGTTACGTTATTGAAGTGAGCCCAGTGCACAGTAGTATGCTGTTTCAGTATGGGAACTTCTTTCACATCCTCACACTGAATTCTCCCACACAGGACATCTGAGGCATTACATTTTACATAAGAGGAGCCCTTGAAACCACAGTGGCCAAAACGAGAACCTTGTGCATTCACTTGAGTGTAGCAAATCTCACTTGCACTCTTTGCCTTAGGGCCAAAAATCTGCCTGCACCTTTCAGTTCGGTCGTTACATCGTTTTTCATAGCAGTAGGCTGTGGTATTACAGGGAATTCCGTTTTCCACATATACATCATCTGGGCACTTATGGGAAGTTCCATTGCACCACTCTGGAAGATCACATATATTAGCCTCTTTTCTACACACTTCTCCTAATGGTAAGTACTGGCAGTTTTTACAACAAAGCCCAAAGGCACAAGCTGACCCATAACTCAGAGTACAATTTGGCATACAACAGGGATCTTTTGCACAACGTTGTAATGGTCCACAGTCACATTCCTCTTTATCTTCAACAATACCATTCCCACAGCGTTTCCTGTTAAAGATATCCTTTGTGTATAGATGCTCAAACAAACATTTTGCCCTCTCTATGGTAAACCACCAAAAAGAATTATAACTGCAATTGCTAAATTTGGGTGTTGCTGGGTTATCCTCATGCATAATACATTTAGGTGGTGCGCACTTGCATGAACTAGCATCATGGGACATGCCCAAATTATGACCTAAATGATGAGCCATAGCAATTGCAAAAAGGGTCAAGGTTCTGTTCACAAAAGTAACAATTGCACAGCTACGAAGTGGATGACACATTCCCTTATTTGAGCCAAGGCCACTTAATCCTCTTAATTCCCTGTATATGAAAAGATGTGCAGTATCATGCTTTATCCGGGGATCAATGTGTTGATTTTTCCACTTGCAATATATATCCAGAGATTTTCTTACATCATCTACTACAATAGGGTTGGGGTTAGTCCAGACCTCCATACCAAACAATAACACCTTTACACCCAGAACACTATAAATTGAATCCACTATATTTGACACAATATACAGATCCATTAACAATTTTGAAACATTCTTTTTATAATGAACGTAGAGATAATTGTCAATCACCACTACAACTTCAGCAATCCTATAGTGGGTCCACCAGCCTTCATAGAAACTTTGCTTCAGAGTGAAATTCTGAACCTCTTGAAATTCTATTTGGCTTGTTATTTCATCTTTCATAAAGCCAGATCTCCGTGTTAGGGATTCTGTCTTCTCATTGTCCATCTTATAAATCAGATGTTCAAATCTGGTAGACAACATTATGGGCATGATTTCATAAGCAATATTGTTTATCTCTAACATTCCTTGAAAGCCTCCAAAACAAGTACTGAGGGCAACCAGGGATTCTGGGTCTCCCTCCACATAACCATGATAATTGCAGTCATTCTGGATAAAAGGATGGTCCTCAAGCAGAGCACCTTGGTCTGTGTAGGTGAACACAGGTAGGTGTTCGTACAGCAAAAGCTTCTTGGCCTTGATGTGGACAACATGTCTCTGGCCCCCAAAATGTAGACTATAAGACAACCAACCTGGAGGTCTCATTCTTCCATCAGTGTCGGTTACCTTCAAAGGAATCACCACCTCTGGGGGACTGTGATATTGGGGGTGCTCAGCCTGGGTGAGCCCAGAAAAGGACCGAGATACTCCAAACCAGTCAAGCAGGAGTAAGATCCTTGTGTATAACAGGGCTTCTATCATAGTCATTATGAAGCCACATCTACAAAAAGATTTGTTTGAAGAAGTCAGATCTAGGAGCCATAGCTTGTGTGGCTAATTCTTCTGTGTTCCAGGGCTAATCATTTAGGATCTGTCCTCTGGAAGAGTTGAATCATCAGAGTTGTCTGTATCCCTGCAAGTAAAATAAAAAGCAACATGTGGATGAAAGTAGGTATGAGAGGGCATGGTGGGAAGAAAAAGGATAAGATAAAAGTTTGTGCTTTAATCAAGGACTGACTCAAGAAACTGCCTGGAATTTGCTCTTAAGTATTGTTAGAGAAGAAGGAGCCAGAGAGTATATAGAAAATGAAAACTGGCCATGATTAATAATCACTGAATGTGAATGAGGGATAAAAATGGATTGATTATTTTCTAAATATATGAACATTTGCAAATATTTCCACAATAAATAATTATAACAAAGAGTTCCTAAGGGTAAAGGGTAAACTGATAAGAGATCTTGGACTGCTCAAATAGTTGCATTCTATGCACATTAAATTGGCATAAGTACTAACACCTTTTCAATTTTAAATGATAAATTACTTGATAACATTAGCTAAGAAATTTTTAAAAGTTAATCTGTTATTTTGTAAATTTCCTATATATTAGCTACTGTTAACCTCCCTAAGGCACAATAGTTATTTAATTTTCTTCCCTAATTTCCTCTTCTCATTAGCCTTGTTCCACTGGAAGATACCAGAATTGTCCATGTGTTTCTTTCATGAATATCAATATCACATAATGCCTGGCTTAATTCTATAAATAATAAATGGTCAACTTGATAGTGATTATTCCTTGGAATGGCATAAGTAGTATTCAAAAAGTATTTATAATTGATTACATTTTTAAAGACTATTACTCAACATGTATGGTCAATGTGTACTGGAACACAGTGGTATATTCTCAGTTTTCCTTTATCCTTCTCTCTAAATACAATGTAATAAACTGGGAACAAGTCAGTGGAAAACAACAAAAAGATCCTGAAAGCTAAAAAGAAAAAGACATACTGAACAGTGATCTCTGAACTTAAAGAATGATAACAGGGGGAAATTCTTTGAGTTTTCCTCGTTTCAGTAATATACATCCCAAATGGAGTGCTGGTCAGATCATAAATCAGAACCTCTAAAAAGTACAGACCAAAACAAAACAAAAATAAACAAATTTTTTAAAAATCCAGAACTAAAATTTTTACTTTCTGGACAAATGACTGAGAATGGAAATTCCAACAAACACCTAGTGAGGTGCCCCAGCAACCTTTTCCACAGTGGCAATTTCAGACATTTGACAGGTACATCAAAATACATACTCTACACTCAGTGTACTGATGGGCTGTCCATTTCACACACATTGACAACATCACGGCACTGGCTGACCAACCTAATGCTCACTAAGTAACCAAGTAACTAACAGATCTGCCTTTAAAGGCAGCATCAAAATCTTAGCTCTACAATAAGGGCAATGAAATGGAGCCTGAATTAGCTACAGATGTTCCATCCATAAAGCCTGACATTTTCCATCCCTTTCCCAATTGACATAGAAAGACTAAGCCCAGTAGCTTCTGATTCTCCTATCCCTGGGTCTGAAAGTGACCCAGTGACATGAGGTAGACAAGGAAGGACCTTCTTACCTCTAAAGGGGTCCAGTGAGGATTGAGCTGTATCCTTTTCAAAGCAAAGAGAACAAAGAAAACTAGGATAATATTGAAAACTATTTAAATTCTGAAAATTAAACTTTTTTCTTTCTTTTTAATTTCTTTTTAGTTATACATGACAGTGGAATATATTGTGATATATTTATACAAACATGGAGTACATTTCATTCTAACTAGGATCCCAGTCTTGTGGTTGTACATGATGTGGAGATTCATCATGGTGTATTCATAAATGTACATAGGAAACTTATGTCAGATTCATTCCACTGCCTTCTCTATTCCTGACCCCCCTCCCTTCTCTTCATTCCCCTTTAATTGGAATTCAGCCCACAAAAAGCACACCATAATATTTAGTCTAAACAGAAAAAGCAATTACTTCCTAAAATAAAGATTTAAATAGGATCCAGAATCTTCTACGCAGTGACATCAGCAAAGTGGATAGGATCTGCACCATCCTGCCCTAATAAACTAATTCATTAGACAATAAGCTATGGAGACACCCTCTCAGTGGAGTCCAGATCCCCAGTGACATGTCATACAATCAGGAAGAGACTCTCTACCTCCTACCTTTACCCAGGAATTTGAAGGGGTTGGCTTATGTGTACAGTTCTTTAATACTTTCTGAGAGAGGTTTCCTAATAGATTGGCTTCTATTTCATCATTCTTTGAGCTATGACTAGTCTGCCACTGGCTAGTCTTCCAGGGACAATGAAAACAGTGGCTTGAGCTATTATATGCCACAGATCCTCTCCCTTGCTCAGCATAGAGGAAGAAGATGAGAAATACCAGTTCCTTGTTTCATTCTAGGGATGAAAAGAGTTATCTGTGTATCCAACATACCAACTTCCCCAGAGCTGCCCAAAGAGCTACCTTCTGTCTACCTAGTTTTAGAGCTCTGACAGGTTCAGCACACTCCAGACAATTCTGGGAGCATGGATATGAGGCCTAGGCTAGTTTACCCCACAGATCTTCCCTATTTTCCAGCACAGAGAAAGCAGACAAATTTCAACTTTCAGTTTTCCCTTGGGGAGACAGAGTTGATAGGTATAGCCAATACCCAAACTTCTACATAGCTAAGCAAAAAACACCACCAATATTGGAAGCCTGACTGGTCTGGCACAGTCTAGATTTCTACAGGAGGGAAAAGATGTATGCTTGGGCTGGTAGACACTTTAGATCCTCTCTCTTTCTCAGCATAGAGCAAAGACAAAAATATTCTAGTTCTCTTCTTTCCATGATAAACAAAAGTTAAAAGAATTTACAACTAGAAAACCTGCACTACAGAACATTCTCAACAAAATATTCCATGAGGAGGAAATGAAAAAAATAAACAATGAAAACCAGCAAAGGGAGGAACTACACTAAAGGAAAGGTCAATCAAAGGAGAAACTAAGTCAAGTTGAAACCCCCAAATAAACCAAAATGACCAAGAATATAAATCATATCTCAGTAATAACACTGAGTATTAATGGCCTAAACTCATTAATCGAAAGACAGACTGGCAGGTTGGATTAAAAAGAAAAAAAGACCCCAAAATATACTGTCTTCAAAAAACTCACCTTCCAAAGACTGAAGGTGAAAGGGTGTGAAAAACATATCACTCACATGGGCTGCATAAACAACTAGGGGTTTCCATTCTCATATTGGACAAAGTGGACTTCAAACCAAAGTTAGTCAGAAGGGATAAGGAAAGACATTTCATACTGCTTAAGGGAATCATATACCAACAAGTCATAACAATCATAAATATATATGCCCCAAACAATGCAGCATCTATGTACATCAAACAAACCCTCCTCAGTTTCAAGAATCAAACAGACCACAACACAATAATACCGGGTGACTTTAACACACTTTCTCACCACTAGGTAGATCTTCCAAACAAAAACTAAACAAAGAAATTATAGAATTAAATAATACAATCAAAGTTTCAGATTTAACAGACATATGTAGAATATTTCATCCATCATCAAGTGAATACACTTTCTTCTCAGCAGCACATGGATTGTTCTTTAAAACAGACCATATGTCATGCCACAAAGCAATTCTCAGCAAATACAAAAAAAATTAGAAATTCTACCCTGCATTCTATCAGTTCATAATAGAATGAAACTAGAAATCAATGATAAACTAAAAAATAGAAGCTACTCCAACACCTGGATACTAAATAGCATGCTAGTGAATGATGAATGGATAAAATAAGAAATCAAAGCAAATTAAAAAATCCTTAGAGGTAAATGAGAACACTGATACAACATATCAAAATATCTGGGGCACTATGAAGGCAGTGCTAAGAGGAAAGTTCATTGCATTGAGCTCATTCATTAAAAGAATAAAAAATGAACATATAAATGACCTAACATTATATTTCATAGCCCCAGAAAAATAAGAACAAGTCAATACCCAAAATAGCAGAAGATAGGAAATAATTAAATCAGAACTGAAATCAATGAAATTGAAGCAAAAGAAAAAAATTGAAAAAATTGACAAAACAAAGAAGTTGGTTCTTTGAAAAAATAAATAAAATTGATAAACCCTTAGTCACAAATAACAAAGAGAAAGAGAGAAAAAAATCAAATTACTAAAATTCATGATGAAAAAGAAAATATGATGGACACTACTGAAATACATAAGATAGTTCAAAACTATTTTGAAAATTTTATTCAAATAAAATAGAAAAACTTTGAAGACATCAACAAATTTCTAAAGATACCTGATCTACCCAAACTGATGCAGGAGGATATACACAATTTAAACAGATCAGTTTCAAGTAATGAAACAGTAGACACTATCAAAAGCCTACCAACAAGAAAAGTCCAGGACCAGATGGATTCTCAGCTGAGTTCTACAAGACCTTCAAGGAAGAATTAACACCAATACTTCCCGAAGTATTCCATGAAATAGAAAAGAAGGGAACCCTTCCAAATTCATTCTATGAACCTAGTATCACCTTTGTACAATAACCAGACAAAGACAAATCAAGGAAAGAAAATTTTTGACCAATATCCCTGATGAACATAGACACAAGAATTCTCAATAAAATTCTGGCAAATGGGATACAAAAACATATTAAAAAGATAGTGCACCACAATCAAGTGGGGTTCATCTCTGGAATGCAAGGTTGTTTCCACATACAGAAATCAATAAATGTAATGCAACGCATCAACAGACTTGAAGAATGATGTGATTATCTCAATAGATGCAGAAAAAACATTTGACAAAATACAGCACCTCTTCATGTTTAAACCACTAGAAAAACTGGGGATAGTAGGAACATACCTCTACAGTAAAAGCTATCTATGCTACTAAGCCCATGACCAACATCATACTAAATGGAGAAAAATTGAAAGCATTTCATCTAAAAACTAGAACAAGACAGGGATGCCCTCTTTCACCACTTCCATTCAATATCATCCATAAAACTATAGCCAGAGCAATTAGACAGATGAAAGAAATTAAAAGGATATGAATAGGAAAAGAAGAGCTCAAACTATCACTATTTGCAAATGACATGATTCTATATTTAGAGGAGACAAAGAATTCCACCAGAAACTTCTAGAACTCATAAATGAATTCAGCAAAGTAGCAGGATATAAAATCAATACCCATAAACTAAATGCATTTCTATATATGTGACAAATCCACTGCAAGAGAAAAGAGGAAAACTACCCCATTCACAATAGCCTCAAAAAAATAAAATACCTGGGAATCAATTTAACAAAGAGGTGAAAGACCTCTACAATGAAAACTATAGAATACTAAAGAAAGAAATTGAAGAAGACCTTAGAAGATGGAATGATCTCCTATGGTCTTGGATAGGCAGAATTAATACTGTCAAAATGGCCATACTACCAAAAGCATTATACAGATTCAATGCAATTCCTATTAAAATACCAATGACATTTTTCATAGAACTAGAAAAAGCAATCATTAAATTCATTTGGAAGAATAAAAAAAGACTCAGAATAGCCAAAGCAATCCTTAGTGAGAAGAGTTATGCAGACCTTAACCTATACTACAGAGCAATAGTAACAAAAATGACATGGTATTGGCACCAAAATAGACATGTAGACCAATGGTACAAAACAGAAGACACAGAGACAAACCCACATAAACACAGTTATCTCATACTAGACAAAGGTGCCAAAAATATACATTGGAGACAAGGTAGTTTCTTCAACAAATGGTGTTGGGAAAACTGGAAATCCATATGTAACAAAATGAAATTAAACCTCTGTCTCTAACCCACACAAAAATCAAGTGGATCAAAGACTGAGACACTAGAACAGAGACTCTGTACCTAACAGAAGAAAAGGGAGGTCCAAATCTTCTCATGTCAGCTTATGTACCTGACTTCCTTAACAAGATTCCTAAAGTGCAAGAAATAAATAAGAATCAATAAATGGTATGGATTCTGACTAAAAAGCTTCTTCTCAGCAAAGGAAACAATAACATGAAGAGAGAGTCTTCAGAATGGGAAAAAATCTTTACCATACACACCTCAGATAGAGCACTAATCTCCAGGATGTGTAAAGAACTCAATAAACTTAACACCACAAAAAACAAATAACCCAATCAATAAGTGGGCTAAGGAACTGAACAGACACTTTACAGAAGAAGAAATACGAGCAATCAACAAACATTTGAAAAAATGTTCATCATCTCTTGCAATTAGAGAAATACAAATCAAAACTAAGATTTCATATCACACCATTCAATTATTAATTATCAAGAATACAAGCCATAATAAGCATTGGGGAGGATGTGGGGAAAAAAGTACACTCATACATTGTTTGTAGGAGTGTAGATTGGTGCAACCACTTTGGAAAGCAGTATGATAATTCCTAAAAAATCTTGGAATGGAACCACCATGTGACCCAGATATCCCACTCCTTGGCTTATACCCAAAGGACTTAAAATCAGCATATTACAGTGACATAGTCATATCAATGTTTTAGCAGTTCAATTCACAATAGCTAAATCATGGAACCAACCTAGATGCCCTTCAATAGATGAATGGATAAAGAAAATGTGGTACATATACACAATGGAATATTACTCAGCCTTAAAGAAGAATGCAATTATGGCATTTGCAGGTAAACAGATGGAACTAGAGAATATCAAGCTAAGTGAAATAAGTCAATCCCCCAAAACCATAGGCTGAATGTTTTCTCTGATAAGCAAATGCTGATCCTTAGTGGGGGATGGATAGGGAAGAATGAAGGAATTTTGGAATATGAAGAGGGAAGTGAGGGGAGGGTGGATAGAGAGGATGGGAAGGATGGTAGAATGGGACAGACATTATTATGCTATATACCTGTATGAAAAAAAAATTTTAAGTGTATAAAAATTGTGATCTGCACTTCAGAATAAGCATACTTTTCATATTCATTAAGAAAAAAGTATGAGAAAAAGTTGTAATAATGTTAATGTTCTAAGATAAAATTTTTATTAACTGAAAAAAGGATTTTTTTTTAGGGAAATCTGAGCAATTAAGGCATAAGGATTAAATTTAGTATTAAAAACATCTTTCTTTTCTGAATCTTAGGATGAGGCAAGATACTGGCATGTTGTCATGATATTTGAAAGATATAATGCTGACAAATTTAAAATTTTATAAATGTCATTCTCCATTGAAAGAACAGAACCAATGAAATATGCTTTCATGAGTAAAGAATAAATTCAAAGATTCTGAAAAATAAAAACATAGGTCACATTAAACACAGGTAGTCAGTAAGTCAGTCTGAAAAAAGTAAGTCTGAAATTGTAATGATGCATGTTAGTTACATTGACTGGTTATATTGACTTGTAGAAGTCATTTTATGATCATTATTATGAATGAGTCAGAAAGATTACATAACTAACAAGAACTTTCAAAACCAGTTTCAATTTAAAAGAAATATTCAAAAATTATTTCTTTTTCTTATTATTACATTAGGCTTTTAACAATTTTTAAGACAAACATAACAAAGAAAAAACACCTGATTCCAAAATAAGAAATAAAACAAAAATCAGAAAAACATTAAATTTAACCAAGTTTCAAATAAGATGTATGATAGAAATTATTGTATCTTTTCTTACTTATCAACAGGTATTTTAGTGTATTGTATCATGACACCTAAGATATTCATTTTTCAAATCACACACTTCATATGAACATTATTGACTCTATGAAGATCTCATTGGCTTCCTCATCATTACTTGAGCTACTTTCTCCCTCTAAAAATCATTGTGAAATTCTCCAACATAGGATTATATTGTGTTCAGCATCGTTTCTTTCCTGTAGATTTATTTTAGATGGTATCATTTTTTTAGAAACATCCATAGGCAACTTGTATGTGTGTTGTAGGAGGAAAGTCAGGGAAGAAAACTTTAAAATAATTAATTATTCAAAAGAACTATTAATAATAATTTATTGTAAATTATAATTATTATTTAAAATAACTCATAATTTAATACAACGTGTAAACCATTTTTACTAAGTGCTGATTAACTTTGTATGTAGTTTCACCTTGTGCTTTCTATAGATTATGATGTTGAAAAGTATTTACAGTTAGAAAGAAGTTCAAAACTTCTACTATACAGAATAGTGGTTATAATTAAAGTATACTGTAACCTTGAAAATGCTAACAGGGTGGATATCAAGGGTTCTCACCACAAAAATAACTATAAATAAATAATTATATAGATAAAACATTTGTCAGTTAGTAGATTTAACATTTCCACAATGTATATTAACTTCAAAGCATCCTGGGCAGATATACACAGAAATTGCATACCAACTTAAATTTAAATGAATAAATTTGATTAAAAGGAAAGCACTAAATTACTTTTCTAAATATTAGTTTTTTTTAATTAATCACAATTTTCTAATATAGTATAGTTTAATGCTATACTGTTTATAGTATAATACAGTTTAATATTAATAATGCAGTCAGGCATTAATTACCAGTGATATGACATGAAAAGTTATTTGGAATTCTTTAAAGTATTCTTTAGTACCTCAAAAGTGAGAAAACTAGTTTTTGTGCTTCCTGATAAAATAAATATGAATAACAGAGCATCATCTAAGAGATAGTCTTGCTAAAACACTGGGCCTGAATTCAACCAGGCCTTTAGAGTTAATTTCCATTTACATGAAAATGCAGGTAGCAGGAAAAAAATGAAATATATCTCAAAAACCAATCAGATACATGAAGATACAGTACATGCTACATGACAACTAACTCATATTGTTCAATAAGTCAGTGGTATTAACAGCAACAAAAAAGGAGAGAGGGGAACAAATTCATATACAGGAAATATGATAATATTATTTGAATACTAGCTTTAGCTAGTATATACTATTATGTAAAATACACCATTTTTTAAAAGAAATTTTAGAGAAGTGATGCATGGAATTTGCTTAAAGTGTTTTAGGAAAAAAAAAGACAAAGGAGTGAAAGAGTGAATATTAACCACTTGTACCAAAATGTTGATAACTTGGGAAATAAAGTCATTACCTGTATTTTTCTCACTAACTGCATTTTTCCATTTTTATAATAATGTTTTAAATTATCAGTTTTTTTACTGAAAGAAGCACAATGAAAAGCTAATTTGAATGAACAATAATGAACATTAACTTAAACACTGTTTGGCCTTATTTATTATCCCTTTCTGAAGTGAAAATGAGTTCACAGAATGTAGAGGGCCAAATAGGTCTAAAATTTAATGAAAAATTGTACATAAACATTAAATATAATTTACCATTTTAAAAAATTATAAAGAAAAAAACATGAATGTGTAAAACTCTTGACATATAAAATTGCACTTAACCACAGTATATAGGTACCTCATTTTAAAAAGATGATTTATTTAAATCTTCCTGGTAGTCCATTAGTTTTGTATGGATGTGTTTTTTAAGAGTTTGATGTGGTTATTAGGCTCCAAAAGTAAAGAACCAGTGAGCAGAAGATGGTATTCCATGGAAGTCAAAGAACTGAATTATGGAGCCAACTCTACTATACTGACTTATAGTACCAAAATCTGTATTAGTCAGAATTCCCCAGAGAAAAAGAACCAAAAGAAAATTTTGCACTGGCTCTTGTTATGATGGTGGTTTGAGAAGGTCAGACCAAGGCACCAGAGGATTTGATGTCTAGTAAGAGCCCTCTTCCTGGTTTGCACACTACTAACATTTTGTATATCCTCATATAGTACAGAAAGAGAGTTTTGATGTCTTCATCCTCCCATCATGGGTGCTATACCCTTATGACCTCATCTAAATCTAATTTATATCCACAGATCACATCACAAGTAGCATCACATTGAGAATTAAGGCATCAAATATGAATTTAGAGGAACAGAATGCAATCCAAAGCACTAGGCCCTGGTCCCCCAAATTCATGTCCTTCTCACAAGAAAAATTTATTCATTCCACCCTAATATTCCAGAGAATCTTAATTCATTCCAACATCAACTTTAAAGTCTTCAGTACAAAGTTTCTTCTCGGTTCCTCTAAATCAGATATGGATGAGATCCCAGGAACAATTCATCCTGATATCATTTTGATTCCAACTGTAAAACTATGAAACTAGACAAGTTATGGGCTTCAAAAATACAATGATAGGATAGGCTTAAGGCAGTTATCCCATTACAATGATAGAAAATCTGAAGGAAAAGGGGGCTGATGTGTTCCAATAGAGTCCAAGAACTAGCAAAGCAAATACCATTATATTTTAATGCTTGAGAATAGTCTTCTGCTTCATAGCTCTGCTTTCCAGCACCAATGTGGCAGTCGTTATGCCTCTGTGGCTCTGCCAGGTATAAGTCATTCCCCCAAAGATTTAACTGGCCTGCTCTCTGACCTGTTGAAGTCAAGAACATGCCCCCACCATTTGAAAGCAAGGAGGAAACCCTGATGTCTAGATTGCCTTTGGGGTCCTTCTTCTCTTCTCTCAGGAAGGACAGCATATATTTGCAGTAGAACAGCAATATGGCCCAGTTTTTTAGGATGTAAATTCAAGAGTTTTCCTTTATTCATCCCATTTCACTCCCCTTAAATTCAAACCAGCAGTGTTTTCCTCTAATAATCCCATATTTTATGCTTGCTAGGCAGAAATTAGTACAATTGCCAAGTTATTTAACAGTTTATGCCTAAAATGGTAAACTTTAACATAGATTAACAGTAAATATTTTAAGTCAGAAGGACAAATCAAGTTGACCCTGAAAATTCTGGGGGCTAGAGATGTAGCTTGGTGGTAGAGTATATGCTTAGTTACGTGTAAGGCCCTGTTTTTAATCCCCAGCAACAATTTTTTTTAGAAAAGAGAGGGTGGGGAGGGAATTTGTGGGACATTTTATTCAACAGGTCGCAGGTCAGAAGATGAATTGGTAAAAGTAATAAGGCAATAGGAGGCTATAAAATAGATTGGAATTTTCAATAAAATACTTATCATGAGGCTCATTACTAAGCAGGTACTCAATAGATGCTGATTAACAACATATATTTTAAAGGTATTCGTGGCACAGACTAAACAAACATTATTGAAGAATGTTCTTTCCTTGAGCTGTTTGTTCACATGATGTTGAAAAGGTTCCTTGTCCTCCCTGTCATAGTAGTGTCATTTACCAGGTACTAGTTCAGTTGTCACACTTGAAGCCACTGGGAACTTTATAATATGTTTCAACATTATTGATATAAAAGATAGATGGCTAAAATATTGTTTTCACTTTCGTGTGCACATGAAGAAAGGTAAAAATAACATTATTCAACATGGAAATGTAGATCAGTCTTTCACATTTGACTGTGCTGATTTTCAAAGTTTTATGTGGAAAAATGACTTCTAAGATGTATACAATTCATTTCCTTAAAAAATTTATTTATAGAAACTTGCCTTGCATAATCAATTTAATAAAAATCAACTTCTTATGGAGAATCAAAAGTATGATAAGAATGTATTCTAGAGCTTGATATCCTGGGCTAATTACCTAAGGGCTGTATGCAGCAGTGTTTTCATCTGTGTAACAGATCTTGTGAGAATTAAGAGTTGAAATATGAGTCATCTTCAGTACAATAGCTAGGAAAAATACGTATTTTCTATTCCCATACTACTGCTACCACTATCACTATATGCAAAGCACTGTGGTGGAATATACTCTTAGTATTTTATTTTTTTGGAGTTTTCTTCAGATTTCTCAGATAGTTGGTTGCTAGTATATAGAAACACTACTGATATTCATATATTGATTTTGTATACTGCAACTATACTGAATTCACTTATTAGTTGATCAAATGGATTTTATCCAAATGATGCAAAAATGGCTCAACATATACAAACCATAAATGTGATATGTTAACAGTATGAGCTCTCTATTGCATTCCATTGTCCTATGTGCCATTTTTAGGTCAGGCCCATGCTATTTTGACTAGTAAGACTTTGTAGTAGATTATGAAGCCAGAAAATGTGATTTCTTATCCCTTTTACTCAAGATTGCTTTGGCTTTTCTGGGTCTCTTTTGGTTCCATACAAATAGTAGGATTGTTTTATGGATTTTGGTTGAGAAATACCTATTTCAGAAGGTATTCCCTTGAATCTGCAGATCAGTTTGGGTAGTCTGAACATTCTGACAATATTTATTCAATTCATGAACACAAGATATCTTTCCATTTGTGTGTTCTTTAATTTCTTTAATATTTTATAGTTTTCTCTATCGAGAGATATCTCCCCCTTGATAAAATTTATTTCTAAATATTTTTGTAGCTATTGTAAATGGGATCATTTTTTGATTTAAATTTTGGAGAGTGTGTTGTTAGTGTATAGAATGGTACTGATTTTCGTTATGTTTCACTGATGGTTATAATTAGTTTTGGGCTTGAAATACAGGTTTATTATTTCAACATACCTTGTTTCTATACCTAATTTGTTGAAAGAAATCTGAATCACAAAGGACAATGTATTTTGTGAAATTCTTTGACATCTTTTGAGATGATCATGTGGCTTTTGTCCTTCCTTCTGTTGATGGGTATATTATTTTCTTGATTTTGGATGTTGATCCTTGTGTTTCAGGGATAAATTGTACTTGATCATGGTAAATGATCCTTTTAATGTGTTTTGAATTTAGTTTCCTAGGAGTGAAAATTTTTACCTTTGTGTTCATCAGGGTATTTATCCTATAATTTTCTTTCTTGTAGTGTGAAGTCATCAGGCCCAGGCTTTTTCTTTGATGGGAGACTTTTTATTACTTATTCAATCTCCTTACTCATTATTGATACGTTCAGGTCTTTCATCACTTCATGATTCAGTCTTGGTAGATTGTAAGTTTCTAACCCAGGAGGATTTTGAGAATGTTATACCAATAGGAACAATATATGTCTGGTCTAAATGGAATAGAGATGCAATGAAATAAAGAAATGCTGTCAGATTTTATGAATTCTTTAAGCAGGAAACAAGTTCCTCAGAGGGCATGAGTGCTGTGTTAGTCACAGTTGTGGGTAAATAGGGCAGGGTTACCTCAGTACCTTCAGGTATTGAATATTCATTTTCCCTTCTCTGACCACTCAGCAACTTCCTATAAGTTACGCATTATGCTCTGTTCTTGACATATAAACAAAGTGATAAGAAAACCTACTATTGAACATACATTTTTAAATAATTCCAAATAGAATTTCACCAAGTAAATATACTTAATGTACAATACCTCAACTTAAATTGTGAAACATAAAATATATTCATATTTCATAAAATAAAATATATTCATATTTGTTTGAAATATACATAGGAATTTCCCAATTTAATAATTGGAAAAGGTCATTTCTAAGGTAGAGATAAAACAATGTTCAATAGAAAAGAGGTGTGAAATAATGAGAAGTGTATTGAGAGAATGATAATCAATGCTGTTTTGCATTGGCAAATGTTTTAAAGCACAGAATGGTAAGAGATGCAGTCTAAGAAATAAGTAAGAGTCATTAAAGGTCATTCATTCACACAAAGTAATTTGTGTGGAAACATATTCCAAGAGGATGTAAACATTTGGGGTAGCAGGCATTTTTCAAAAATCTAATGGAATCTGTATATGTTTGTGTAAATAGTGTGTATATACACACATGTATATGTGTATATAATTTATAATTCTAAGAGGACCATTTATAGTTTGTGAAATCCATATTTATAGTCTTCTTTTAGGTTATGTACTTTAGATCATTAATTGTAAACAATGTATACAGAAGATTTTTCAGTTTATTCACATTTGAGATGTTGTATAACAGTAGCTGTGAGAATGGAGTGGAGAAAATATAGTCAAGATACAGTAAAGATTGCTTTTTTTTCTTTTCAAGTAGGTGATGAGTCAGATGGAGAAGTCAGAGAATTAAAAGTTCCTAGAATTTGAAATCTGGAGTTAGGGAAACTGGCTAGATAAAGAATCCAGTGTTGAATGTTTTTAATTGGAAGTCCTTATGAGTTTATCAAATTGGATACTTCCACTAGGTTGTGGTTCTATTTGGAACCAGTCTTTAAGGACTGGAATTGACAGACGGTTGACATACAAATTTTGTATAAATCATAGGCATAGAGTGGGGAGAGCAATTGAGAGATATGTAAAGGGGAAAGAGAATAGATTTGGTAATAGATTCGTAGTTCAAATAATATTCCATGTGATATTTCAAGATCAGGAGGTAAAAGGAATTACTTGCTAATGTGGGAAAAAAATGGCAGACCAAAGTTCTGGAGTTATTGATGATGTCAAAGACCAACTTTACTCCAATAACACCGATTTCTTCACAACATAGACTAAGTTCACATGAAACTTTGATCTCTAAAATGCTACATCTCAGTAATCATTATTATATTCAGTAAATGTTTTAATGTTTTAATTTGCTTTTGTGTTACTTAATAAGGGCAATGATCACAGAATGAGACATTGAAGTTTTTAAATTTCTGTAGTTAGACAGATATAAGAGATTGTTGAATAATTTATCCACAGTTAATTTTTTAATCTCAAGATAAATTTGGTATTTAGATAAAAGAAATGTTAATGGAAAACTGTCAAAGGTTTTAATACATATGAGGAGTTACATGAAGGACTGTAACAAAGACGGGGAAAAGGGACAGAAAATGAGCAATAGTTAAAATTCCATTATTTTAAACGGAGGTGGACTTTCCATGAGGTAGAAGAATGGTAGTTAATAGAAATAAAGAAACTAAAAAGTTGGCATTCATTTTACTATGAGTAATGAAAATGAAAAGGAAACACAGACAAAATGACATGGACATCTTTGGAAATGAGATGGCAGAGAGATGATTTATTTGTCTTCAAAAAGAATTTCATCTTTGTTAACGTCTCAGTTGTTTACTGTTTCTTCCTGATTTAATATTTTTCTTGTCATGCCTTTCTTTCAATTAATTTTTGATGTGAAGAACAGATGAGCCCCCAGTCATCAGCTGATCCTGAGAAATATTCAAGCCTGAGAAATATTCCTTACCAAAGGCGAGGATGTTATCAGCCTTGACTCTTGGCTCTGATGCTAACAGTTATCAGACGTCCCAGGACAATGGGTCTCCTGGGCGCATCCGAATGTTCCTAGCACTGCAACCACAGGATAGCTGCAAAAAATGTTCTAGCTCTGTAAAGTTAGTGTACAAAGAAGTCTCTGACAACTCACAAGCCTTGAACAATTTACAATGCCCCTCTAAGTTTAACTTCCTGATTGTGAGACTTTATATAATAAATTTGTGGAGCTAGTTCTGAGTCAGTGTTCCTCCATCACAGTGCAGTGTCTCCGCTGGCCCCAGCTTTACTTGACAGTGTCTCTGTGTTTTTCTCCATTTCAATGCCCCTACTCAAGAAGCCTTTGTTGATGTTGCACAGGTTGCGTCAATTTTCTTGCCCTTTATTTGCCACTCCTTGGAATGAGTGCATTTACTTCTTGAAGCAGATGGTTGGATGGTTTCTTCTCTTTTAATATATCTAGGCATACAGGTTTCTTTCCAAGTTCCACTTTAGCTAGATATCCCATATTTATGGGATATTATATGTTTCAAAATATTTAAAATTTTTATTACTTTTTTATTCATTATTATTCATAAATGAGTTAAGTACAACTTTATATTTAATAATATATAAAATGTATAATTATATCTACAGTTTATTTATAGATAATATCATTTATATAGATGTGCTTCAGAGTTATACCTTTCATGATAGGTAAAACCACCTTCATAATCTTGTACAAAGAGTGATAATAGGAAAAGACATGCTTACCATCAGTGTAATCATTCACTAATTTTTCATAAAATGAGGATTATTATAATCAAACTATTAGTTTTTCTATCGTAGGATGATTTCTTTCTTTCTTACTTCCCTCTACATTTGCAGTCAGGCCTATTCTTCAAGCTATAGATCAGAACCTGAGTTTTCTAGAAGAAACTATAGAATAATTTATCAATCAAGGAAAACTCAAGATATTCTTAACTGTTAATACAGGGAATAGACTCATGTGAAAAGATTTCACTGTATTCAACAACATCATCATAATAACTTGATATTTATCAGACACATCAAGTGATTCAGTCAGGATTTCTGTGATTAATTTAGACTAGAAATAGATCCGTTTAAAATAAAACAAAACTGCTACTCCTAGCCCAAGGTCCAGTTTTGTACAGGGTGAGAGATATAGGTTTAGTTTCATTTTGCTGCATATGGATTTCCAGTTTTCCCAGCACCATTTGTTGAAGAGGCTGTCTTTTCTCCATTGCATGTTTTTGCCTCCTTTGTCAAGTATGAGATACCTGTACTTATTTGGGTTTGTCTCTGTGTCCTCTATTCTGTACCATTGATCTACCTGCCTATTTTGGTACCAATACCATGCTGTTTTTATCACTATTGCTCTGTAATATAGTTGGAGGTCTGGTATTGTGAAACCCCCTGCTTCGCTCTTCTTGCTAAGGATAGCTTTAGCAATTCTGGGTCTCTTATTCCTCCAAATGAATTTCATGATTGCTTGCTCTATTTCTATGAGGTCCGTCATTGGGATTTTAATTGGAATTGCATTAAATTTGTATAGCATTTTTGGAAGTATGGCCATTTTGACAATATTAATTCTGCCTATCCAAGAACATGGGAGATCTTTCCATCTTCTCAGATGCTCTTTAACTTCTTTCTTTAGTGTTCTGTAGTTCTCAGTGTAGAGGTCTTTCACATCTTTTGTTAGATTGATTCCCAAGTATTTTATTTTTTTTGAGGTTAGTGTGAATGGGGTAGTTTTCCTAATTTCTCTCTCAGAGGATGCATCACTTACGAATAAAAATGCATTAGATTTATGTGCATTAATTTTATATCCTGCTACTTTGCTGAATTCATTAATGATATCCAGAAGTTTTCTGGTGGAATTCTTAGGATCTTCTAGATAGAGAATCATGTCATCAGCAAATAGGGATAGTTTGATCTCTTCTTTTCCTATAGAATCATTTACTAATAAAATTAAGAAAATTTTGAATTTATTTCTCTTGTTCCATCCATCAGCTTCAATTTATCAGGCCATTGCTGGTACAAATTGAAATTTAAAACACTTTAGAACACTGAAATGAAAAAGGAGAAATCACCACAGGCATCACAGAAATCAAATGGATCCTTAGGGACTATTTTGAAAACTTATATTCCAATAAATTGGAAAACCTAGAAGAAGTAGATACGTTTATAGACAAACACAATCTGCCAAAACTGGACCAATAAGACACAGGAAAACAAAACAGACTAATAACTTGTAATGAGATAGAAGCAGTAATAAAAAGTCTTCCAATAAAGAAAACCCCAGGACCAGATGAATTCTCAGCTGAACTCCACCACGTCTTTTAAAAAGAACTAATGCTAATACTCCTCAAATCATTCCATGAAATAGAAAGGGATGGAACACTTCCAAATTTATTCTATAAAGCCAGTATCATTCTCATACCAAAATCAGATAGGACACATCAAGGAAAGAAAGCTACACACCAAAGTCCCTCATGAACTTAGATACAAAAATACTTAATAAAATATTAGCAATTTGTGATCAACAAAATATTAAGAATATTGTGCACCTTGACCAAGTTGATTTTATTCCAGAGCTGTGAGAAAGTCTTAATATATGCAAATCAATAAATGTAATACATCACATAAACATAATTAAAGACAAAAATCACTTAGTCAGCTCAACAGATGCAGAGAAGGCCTTTGATAAAATTCAGCACCCATTTATGATAAAAACTCTGAAGAAAGTGGGGATAGAAGGACCTACCTCAACATCATAAAGGCTATGTTTTGAAAAAAACAAAGCCAACCTCAGGGTGAATGGGGGAAAGCAAAGCATTGCCTTTAACATCTTGAATAAAACAAGGATGTTCACTCTCACCACTCCTAATTAATGCTAGAATTCTAGTCAGAGTAATTAGGAAAGAGAAGGAAGTAAAATGAATACAAATAGAAAAGGAAGAAGTCAAATTATCACTATTTGCAGATGATATGATCCTCTACTTAGAAGATCCAAAAACTCTACCAAAAGACTGCTAGACCTAATGAATAAGTTTTGGCAAAGTAGCAGGTTACAAAGTCAACATACAAAAATGAATAATTTCCTGTGTATTAACAATGAGTCTGCTGAGATAGAAAATAGGAAAAAAAATTCCATTCACAATTGCCTCAAAAAACAAAAAAACAAACCTAAGTAAAAACCTAGACAGTGAAAGACCTCTACAATGAAAACTATAGAACACTGAACAAAAATTGAAGATGACCTCAGAATATGGAAAGACTTCCCATGTTCAAGGGTAGGGAGAATTTATATTGTTAAAATGGCCATACTACCAAAAGCAACATACAAATTCAATGCAATTCCCATCAAAATACCAATTATATTCTTCACAGAACTAGAAAAAAAAACAGTACTAAAATTCATTTGGAAGAATAAAAGACCCAGAATAGTCAAAGAACAATTCTTAAGCCAAAGAAGCAATGTGGAGGCATCTAAATTATCTGACTCCAAGTTATACTACAGATCAATAGTAATGGAAACTGCAACTGTGGGGTACTGGCATAAAAGCAGATATATTAGCTAATGGTATAGAATAGAAGACATAGAGACAAACCCATGGAGATACAGTCATCTGATCCTTGACAAAGGTGCCAAAAATATACATTGGTAAAGTTAAAGACAGCCTTTTTAACAAATGGTGCTGGAAAACTGGTTATCCATATGTAGGAGAATGAAATTGGACGTTCTCTCTCACCTTGCACAAAAATCAATTCAAAATGGATCAAAGACCTACAAATTAGACCAGAAATTTTGCAACTCATAGAAGAAAATGTTAGGATCAACACTCCAGCATACAGGCACAGGCAATGACTTTCTCAATAGGACACAAAGCTCAGCAAGTAATGGCAAGAGTTAATAAATGGCATGGCATCAAATTAAAAAGCTCTGCATAGCAAAGGAAATGGTTAGGCACATGAAGAGAGAATCTGCAGAATCAGAGAAAATCTTTGAAAGCTACCCTTTGACAGGTTATTAATATTTGGAATATATGAAGAACTTTAAAAAACACCAAAACAATAATCCAATTAACACAAGGGCAAATGAATTAAATAAATACTTCTCAAAAGAAGAAATACAAATGTCAAAAAAAATATGACAAAATGTCCAACATCATTAGCATTTAGGGAAATACAAATCAAAACTACACTGAGATTTCATCTCATAACAGCCAGAATGGCAGTCATCAAGAATGCAAATAATAACATATAATAATAAGTGTTGGAGAGGAAGTGGAGAAAAAGAAACATGTTTACACTTTTTGTTGGTGGGATTGTAGATTAATACAACCACTACGGAAATTAATGTGAAGGTTTCTCAAGAGACTAGGCATGGAACCACCAAATGACCCATCTCTACCGCTCCTCAGTATTTACCCAAAAGAATTAAAGTCATCATACTATAGTGATAAATGCATAACCATGTTTACAGCAGCACAATTCTCAATAGCCAAACTATGGAACCAGCCCAGGTGCCCATCAATGGATAAAGAAAGCATCACACACACACACACACACACACACACACACACACACATGTATATGTATGTATACACAAACACACACACACACACACACACACACAAAATGGAGTTTTATTTAGCCATAAAGATAAACGAAATTGTCATTTGCAGGAAAAATGGATGGAACTAGAGATCATTATGTTAAGCAAAGTAAGTCAAACTCAGAAGGTCAAGAGAAGTATGTTTTCTTTCATATGCAGAAGCTAGAGAGGAAAAAGGAAAAGAAAGGTGGAAGCATGTATTATGATATGGATGTGAGAAGTCCCCCAAGAGTTCACATGTGAGAAAATGCAAGAAAGTTCAGAGAAGAAACAATGGGGTTGTGAGAGCCTTAACCCAATCAGTGAATTAATCCCCTTATGGGATTAATTGAGTGGTAACTGGAGGAGGTGGGGCATTGGGGGCATGGATTTGGGGTATATATTTTGTATCATGCAGTGGAGTCTCTCTCTCTTCTTCCTGATCACCATGGAAGCTGCTTCCTTCTGCCACACTCTTCTGTCATGATATCCTGCCTTGCCTTGAGCCCTGTGAAATTGGAGCCTGCTGTCTGTGGACTGAGACCTCTGAAACTGTGAGCCCTCAAATAAACTTTTCCTTCTCTACTGTTGTTCTGGTTGTGTCCTTTTTGTCACAGCAGTGAAAAATCTGACTAAAACAGTGTGTTTGGATGTGAGATGTCCCCCAAAAGCTCATGTGTGGGACAATGGAAGAAGGATCAGAGGGGAAATGATTGGGTGGTGAGAGCTTTAACGCAATCAGTAAATTAACTGCCTAATGAGATTAACTGAGTGGTAACTGGAGGCAGGTGGGGTGTGGTTGGGGGAGGTGGGGCACTGGTGGTATGGCTTTGGGGTATATATTTGTATCTAGCAAGTGGAGATCTCTCTCTGCTTCTTGATCATCATGTGAGTACTTCCCTCTGCCATACTGTTCCGCCATGATGTTTAGACTCACCTGGGGAATGGAGCTGATCATATATGGACTGAGATCTCTGAAACTGTGAGCCCTTAAATAAACTTTTCCTGCTCTACAGTTGTTTTAGTGGGGTCTTTAAGTCACAGCAGCCAAAAAGCTGACTAAAACAGGGTGGACCTCATGAAAACCAAAGGGAGATCCATTCAATAGAGGAAAAGGACCAAGAGGTGAGAGGGAGGGAGGAAGTGCTGGGGAATGATATTGATGAAATCATATTGTTATATTGTGTGCTTGTACAAATAAGTAACGACAAATCGCATCATTATGTACAATTATAATGCACCAATTTTAAAAAGTGGTAAGAAATTACAAAGAAACTAACTTCTCTGAATTCATAAAATAATAAGTGTATAAAAATTCTTACTACAGATTCAAAGCTAATAAATGATCATGGCAACTTAATAATTATTCTCTAGACAATGCTATATATTTCTTGAACTTGACTATAATGCCATTTCAAACAAGACTGGAACATTATGCAAAACATCTTGACTAAGTCCCTTTCCTATTCCTGATCATTTCACAGATCCATAAAACCATTTTTCTTTTTAAAATATGAATAAATCAAATTTATAATGACCATGCTAAAAAAGTCACATTTATAGACAAGCATTATTTTATTAGGTCTTATAAGTCCTTAATTGAGCAAGAATACACCATGGAAAGGATATCTATAAAGTTCTTACATGCTATGCAATTAATGTCACTAAATAATGGATGTCACTTTGTATGTCACAAAAGAGAATATTAGTAAGGATAAACAGAGATACCTTAACAATAAGAAAGGCTTCAAAGAAATTTAAGAGGTAAATTGTCTGGCTCTTTTCTTCTGATCTTGATAAACAGCCAAAAAAGGATATAAAAATAATATGACTGATAGAAATAATTACAATTTTGGCAATAGGGACTTTGTGAACCCTTCAGACAGATGCTGACCCACAAGTTGTAGTATCATATGGCTGTCATCTTATGTGGCTTTGTATTTTAGAATCTCATGTTAGACCTACGAAAATAAAATGTTCTAAATAAGGAAAACTTCACATTAATGATACCAAGTTAAGAGTAGCTCAATAAGCTTAGGTGAACAGATATTTGACCAGAGGAGATACTAAGAAAGCAAAACTAGTATCTCGTTCTGCCACCATGAGGTAAAATTATGTACTACCTTCACTTCCCATAGTCACAGAAGAAAACTGGTGACTTTGCCCCTGAGACCAAAAAATAAATAAATAAATAACCTAACAAAAGAAACATAACTGTATGAAAATACTCCCCAAGGTAAATACTTATACTTTCTATGGAGGTTTCTGACTCCTCACAAGAAAATAAATATTATATCTATATATAAAGATTGACATTTATATTCAATGTGATCATTGTTACACTTTCCATGATCTCTTAAGAAAACTACCATTTTTCTGCCAGTTAACGATAAACTTAGTAACCTTGGAGTTTATTTAATTTAAATGTTTACCATATTTCTTGTTTGCATAACACTTCATTTAGAAATCTGAACTTCCTTTCAAGATTTTTCAGGTAAACTGTTAAGCCTAACTCTAAATGAAATATAAATGATTTTTACAATTCTCAACTCTAATGAAAATTTTCCAAGTGCTACTTCTTTTAGTGTTTATTTTTATTCCAAGGTGTATATGGAAAAATGTTTTCTAAATTTCTTTTTTAAAAGGATATTTCTATAAAAGGATAATAGTTTCGTTTTTTGATGATTCACTCTCTTGTCCTCTCTTGAGGATATTCAAATCCAAAAAGCTGACTAAAACAGGGTGGACCTCATGAAAACCAGAGGGAGATCCATTCAATAGAGGAAAAGGACCAAGAGGTGAGAGGGTGAGGATATTCAAATCCTCAGGAGAGTGGTGAAACATTTAACTATTCCATTTTATAGTGATTACTGAAGTAAAGACTCTTAGTTCACATCAGCAATTCCATTGAATTAGACAGTGTTTTGTGGTGTTCCTTAGAAAAGGAAATGGAAAAGGGAATATATATTTATGGGTAGTGTAATCAAAGGGCATAATGTTTGACTCTGGATGGTGCCCCCCAAATATACACCCATGTCCTAATTCCAGGAATCTATGAATGTAACCTTATTTGCAAGAGTCTTTGCACATATAATGAAGGATCTTGAGATGAAATTATCCTGAATTATGATGAGTTGCAAATCTAGTGATAAGTGTTATTATTAGATAAGAAGACAGGGAAAGACACACAGGCACATGGAGGAGAGGGCCATGTGAAGATCCACATAACCACAGAGGCAGAGATTGGAGTAATGCTGTTGCAAGCCAAGAAACAGAAACTACCAACTTGAAAAGGAAAGAAAGGATTTTTCCCCAGGACCTTTAAAGGGAGTTGGCCTTAACCTTAAAATTATGAGAGAATAAAATTCTATGAGTTTAAGCCAGCAGTTTGTGATCATTTGTTATAAATGTTACCTTGTTACCCATCCCCTATTGTCATATCCCCAGACCCAGACAAGATATTCAGATGATCCCATGATCATCTTCTGATTCATATTTGGAACAAATATCTCTTATAGCAATGGTCAGCTAAGCTGAGTAAATTTATCTTTGCTTGTGTGCACATTTTGGAAACAATCATTTTATAAGAATTAAGCAGAATGAAATTTTTTAAACAGAAAAAAAGAGTGTAATGCTACTGCATACGTCTTTTCTTACCATACACAGGGGAAGGTCATGATAAAGAAAAGCTTTAAGAAATATCCTAGGCATCCTTTTACGGTCAACTCTTTTACATAATTTTCTATGGCTCTCATACAGTTTTCATTTCAGATCAACTCCTCTTTATCAAAAAGAAGCAGGTGAAGGAGCAGAAGCTTTTGATGTGGATTAGTATTCCAGACTCAGGTGCAATATTTCACATTCTCACCTCACTTCCTTCTGTTCCATCTTTAGTTAACATTCCAAAGTTGTGTAGTTCTTTATCTACCATGTGGACTTCTTGCCCTCCCCAAGAACTTCCTCGCTGTATATATACATGCCAAAGTCTTGATTTATTTTCAAAGCCTCTTCAAATAACATATTCTTCACAAAATTTTTCAAGTGCAACTAATAAAAATTAATATTTCCTTTTATATTTTTCAGTTGTAGTTCTGCAACTCATCATCTGTAACATCTGATATTGTCATAAGACCATGTAGCCACCATCACATTTTTGTTGGACTACAAACAATGAGAAATCATTAATTTCCTTCTTTCTGAAAAACTTGCTTTAACCTTTATCATTTGCATATTTTACTATCATATGTAGGTGCTCACATTGTGATTTTTCAGAAGGCTTTAATACCTTATTTAGGTGGAAGGGAAGGCTCTGACTGATTGCTGTCCTGATACTCTTACTTTTATGCAAAAGTATAAAATCTGATGTGGATGAAGGATAGGAAACTTCACTCTTGAGAAGTTAGGAAAGATTTTTTTAAAAAGAAGAACCGTTTCTTTTTCCTGAAATTTGAAAAATGCATAGGAAACCATTCAGATGAATGTTAGGCAAAGAAATGAGAAAACAGCAGGCATGAAGACATTCAGAGGAGAAGAAATATGATCTTAACTTTAAAGAATATTGTAGCATTTGGTATAGAAATTCTGATGGAAATCACCTAATTAAGTGGGTAGGTTGGCTTGTTGCAGCTCCTGAAGTTTGGGTTTATGAAAGATCATTTTTCACAATGTAAAAATTAGGTATTGTTGAATTTTGACTATGGAAGACTTTGGAATTTGACAGTAAGAATACTTATGAGAATACCAAAGTAATACAATTAGTTTTTTAAGTGGGGGTAGAAATTTGAAGATGGTTAAGAAAGAAAATTCTCTAGAGTCTTTTTAAAGTAGATTATTCACCATTTGAGTAACTCTAAACTCTGTTTGCTTGACTATATGGCTAGTGGCTTCCCACCATTCATTCTTGCTTGAATATGTGAAGTAAAGGAAATAGTGACCTTTTTCTTTAAGAAAGAAGGCTCTCTTTAGATAAGTTGCTTGTAAATTGTGAGTAAACATCTTATTGGCTTTCTGAATAATGCAAATTGTCAATGAGAATGTGACTATATGACATCTGTTTAAAATTCATAAATATCTCATTGCAATAAAAATTAAAACTGCTTCTGCTATAGAAATAAAAAGTGAAATTTATTTACCTGGAGTGATGGCTTGATTGTTTTCAGATGAGACAACTGGGGAAGGAATGTCATTCTCTCTTGCTCTTCTTGTTCAGGAAAGTCACGTTCTTTGGAAGTAAGAAGAACTCATTATATTTGTAATTTTGCCAGAGATGATATACTCCTATTGTGTTATACTGGCATGTCCTTTTAAGTGGAAAGAGAATCCAAATAATTTATTTCTCTTGGTGACCTCAGCCTAATAGAAAAAAAAGTAAGCCTATCTTGGCTGGGTCATTCATTCACTCATATGACATGAACTTTATGCCTCATTGAAAGGTTAATTTTAGTTCTAATCTGGAATGACAATGAAAAAATGGTATTAGATACAGGCTATTTTATTGGTGTTATTCAAATACAAATGGAAACAATTATATGGGAACAAGTACATTGATAGTTGTCAGCTCCAATATTTGAAAGGTTTACAAAAACTGCCAGTAAAACAAAATAATATTTTTAAATTTACAATGAGTCCTTACGTGGAATTCAGGGGTATTTCAATAAAGGTAATAGAACATAAATCAAATAAATAAATTCAGGACTGGCATATTCTGCCTAAAGGTAGTTAAAATGTCATTCTGAAGCAATCTCAAATTGGTAATGAATTTATCTTAGTTAAGTAAAATTTAAGAAAAAAAGTGATTTTTGACATTTCAAATTTTATTTAGGATTTTTTTCTTTGTTGCAAATACTAAAGAAAACTTTCAAAATTTCCTTCACTTTTGGCTCCTATTTGGGTATTTGGGAATTAAAGTAGAAATTACACTAATATTATTTAGATAGAATTTCCCCAGAGCAAATGGATTGCTGGGTTTGTACTATAAAAAGAATAAAATGTAAGATATTGATCTGCTGATTACTAGGGTTTGGATCTGGAATATCTACCAAACACTTCTTCCTGACAATAGTGTTTTTGGGAGGTTGAGGAACCTTTAAGATGTAAGGCCAGGTAGGAGGGCTAGGCTTTGGGTTGTACCCTCGAAGGAGACAGTGACCCTGACCCCTACCTCTTTCTGTTTTTTGCTTCTTGGTTACCATGAGGTAGTATCTTTGCTCTTTTTTGGGGAGGGAGGGGTGTAATACTGGGTATTGAACTCAGGGCCACTCTACCACGGAGCCACATCCCCAGCCCTATTTTTTGTATTTTATTTAGAGACAGTGTCTCACTGAGTTGCTTAGCTCCTTGCTTTTGCTGAGGCTGGCTTTGAACTTGAGATCCTCCTGCTTCAGCCTCCCGAGCCACTGGGATTACAAGCATGTGCCACTGTGTCCTGTGCAGCTTTGCTCTGCTACATGCTCTCCCATGATGTTCTGGCTCACCATAGGCCCAAAAGCAAGAGGGCCAAAAGACTGTGAACTGAAATCTCCAAATCTGTGAGCCAAAATAAACCTTTCCCTTTTGTGAGTTGATTATCTCAGGTATTTTTTACAGCAACAGAAAGCTAACAAACATACACACTGATATTGAGTGTTTACAATACAGTTTTTCATTAGACTGGCCTGCATTCACTTTTGCCCTGTGCTATTCCTATACTTCTGATAATAGGTCTTATATTATATGTAGATACTTCTATTACATGTGATAGAATTGATAATTTCATTTGAGAGGTGATGAAATAGAGATCTCACCCAGGGATGTTGAGTGGTTTTCCAGACAAGAGATCCTCAGTGGTATAACTGAAATATTTTGGTAAAAAAAAAAAAAAAGCAGTAATGTCAGTTCTTTCTTCTTGTGTCTATGATTCCTATGATACATGAACATATATACAACTACATGAATCTATCCATCCATCCATCCATCCATCCATGTTTCTTTCCATTCATCAATTCAGGTAAGCTTTCTCAGGAAACAGAATTATTTATGTATCTTTTAACCTATTTTTAAAAATATAATTACACTATCAGAGCACCTTACTTGTGGGTCAAGTAGAAGATGTTTCAGAGGAATAGCCTCACTAGACAAAACATTCACAGACCCTGAAAACTGAACTAAGACAATGACTTTCAATTCTATGTATAGATCAGCATCTCCTGCAAGGTGTCTAAAACTCCAGATCTGAGTCAGGATCTCTGAAGCTCAGTTATACCTTAAAATGTCACAACAGACAAGTGGATCATAGTAAGAAATGGAAGATTAAATAAAAATGAAGTTTCAAGAAAATAAACAGCAATATCAGGATTATAGTTTGTATCAGCTAAGATTATGATTAGGATTAACACTAGAAACCCCCAAGTAAATTTTTGAATTATAAAAAAAGTCCATTTAAAAAAAGAAATAAATTTTTAAAGAAAGAAAATGATATAAAATGCAGATTAAAACTGAAATTCTTAGTTAAAAATTTCTACTAGTAAAATTCTCAAACTATGAAAACTTTATGGTATCTGAATTATATCATAATAATGTTGTTATTCCAAACAGAAATACAAGGTGATAAACTTCATAATTAATTAATTCATAACATTAATAAGAGGTTTAAGACATATTACTTCTTAATTTTTCATAATTTAAAATTATCTCCATTTTTTTTAATTTGTTACTTTTAGATATATAGGAGAGTGGTGTGTATTTTGACATATTACACATACCCAAAGGACTTAAAATCAGCATAGTACAGTGACGCAGCAACATTAATGTTTATAGCAGTTCAATTCACAATAGCTCAGCTATGGAACCAACCTAACTGTGCTTCAATGAATGGATAAATAAAATGTGATATATCTATACACACACACACACACACACACACACACACACACATGGTGGAATATTACTCAGTCATAAAGAAGAATGAAATTATGGCATTTGCTGGTAAATAGATGGAACTGGAGAACATCATGCTAAGTGAGATAAGCCAATCACCCAAAACGAAAAGCAGAATATTCTCTATGATGTGTGCATGCTGACCCATAATAAGGGAGGGTATGGAGGGAAAGTATAGAAGTTCATTGGATTTGACAAAGTGGAATGATGGGAAGGGAGGGGAGACGGGAATAGGAAAGACAGTAGAACAAATTGGACAGAACTTTCCTATTCTCACATATGAATACATGACCAGTGTAACTCCACATCATGTACAACCACAAGAATGGGATCAAAATTAGAATGGGTTGCACGCCATGTATGCAAATATGTCAATCTCCATTTCTAATTCATGTTGTAGACATAATCGCAGGCCATCCAAATCCAACTAATTTACTTTGGTATTCTATCACTTTCAATTTATACTCAAGGACTCCTGATTTTGCCCCCTCCCTGCTCTGTGGAACTTCTACTTCTAAGGGGTGTGTATGACTCTGAGCATAATGAGGAAGGAGCAAGCCTTTGGTGTGTGGCAATGCTCTGTCTCTACTGACATGCCCATTCTTACAAAGAGACCTTGATATCATCTGAGATAACTCACCAACCCCCACTCTGGTCAGGAGCTTTATGATCCAATCTACTTTCTTATCCAGATTCTTGTACTTACAATTACAACATCCTCAGGGACCCTTGCCTTCTGTTTCACGCCTACCCAACCCTGCCAAGTGAGAAAATAGGACACTGATCAAATCATAAGTGGGACTATCTGTGAGGATACTCTCAGTTATCTTCTTAGGCCCAGGGAATTTGAAGGTCGTTTGGGTTTTGTAGACATTCAAAAATTACAATTGTTTGAATGTATCCCCTAAAGTTCATGTGCAGTAGCTTAATTAACAATGCAATGTGTCAAAAGGATGGACCTTTAGAGGTTATTAGATAATATTTTGTTATTGTGGGAGTGTTATTATGGAAGTGGGCTCCTCATAAAAGGGATGTGTTAGGTCCCATTCCTCTTTTTCCTTCATGTATACTATTTTTTTGCCAATGATACCTTCTGCCATGTTATGATGGAGGAAGGCCCTAACCAGATTTGGCCCCTCAACCTGGACTTCCCAGCCTTCTCAATAGTAAGACATGTTTCTTTTCTTTATAAATCAGTCTCTGGCATTTCTGTCATCACAACAGAAAACACACTAAGGCAAGTATGAATAGATATTAGGTCTTACCTGTTTTTCAGTTCCTGACTTTTTTTATTGCTCTATATTTTGTACCTAATTTTATGATAGAACCTTTCTCAGATCTTACTAATGCCTAAACTTTTGTTTTTTAAGTTCTTAATAGTATTTTAGAGTATCAATGCTATCCAGTTAAAAACTGGTATTTCAATGAAAAGTATAAATTTACCTGTCTTTATAATTTTACCTTATCAACTCTCAATAGTTAAATTTATATCTAACATTCAGAGCTTGAGAAATTTACATAATTTTAATATGAACATCCTATTGACAACTATGAAAAGTTTCTTTAGGCCAAGTAATTTTATTTACTAGTAGACAGTATTATAAAGTGGGTTGGAGTATCAATCTGAAGCACTATTGCTAGATTCAAATACCAGCACTTCATACTTACTAAATACTTTGATAGAATTCTCATAGATTTGACTTCTTCTTTGGTAAAATGGAAAGATAAGTAATTTCTACTCAAAGGATGGTTTTGGCAGTTAAATAAGATAACTAACTTAAATATTTAGGACAATATTTATGTAATATGTATTTTTATTGTGTATTTAGTAAATAATTATTATTGTCTTTAAATACAGCAAGTGGTTTCTCAAATTTCCAGTTTATAGTCTATAGAAATATCCATGGAGTAATCTTTCCTTTGGACTAAAATGCAAACTTCACAGTGAAGCATTTTGAATGCTTATTTTACACTGAACAGGAAATAATTTTCTAAACCAATTCATTGGAAGGAAAGCTGATTTTTATTAAAAATAGTTTGTTTGAAGAAGTGTTTCTATTGTGTGATTTTATATCCTTAGAAACATCTGTACCTGGTACTTTACTTCTGTTTCTCTTTCAGCAAGCAAAGACAGCAAGTACCCACTGTGAATGTCTAGTCATTTCCTAAGTCTTCTAAAGCAGTTTTTGTCATACATTTTCATCTAACATTTTATCTTCTCTCTGGTTCACTTCTCTGTTTCTCAGGAACAGTCTTTATTTAACAATCTGGGTAGCCACTTCCGTTTTCCTTTGAAATGGATACTTTTCTTGGCATCTTAATTTTGGCACAAGTATAAGAGGTATGAAAATTCTTTCAGATTTAATTATGTAAAACAAATTCTGTCAAAGAACATTTGAATTGGACAGTTCTAAAAGAGAAAACTGCATAGCTTAAAGTCACTTCCTCTGTCTTTTCCTTCATCTCATTTTGAGCTATCTCCTCATTTCTTTAACAGAAGAACCATTTAATTAATTCTATATTTATTACCTGTGGAAGCATGAGCATCTGAAAGAACAGGCAGGATTGTTGTGACATTTTTACTAGTTTTGTTTAAATAAACTGTGTCTTTTAGAATCATTTTTGATTTACAAAATAAGTGTAAAGACAGCAGAGTTCCCATACTCACATACCCAGATTCCCCTTATAGTGACATCTTTCATCATGATGCATTTTCCCATAATTAATGAACTAATTTTGACATATTATTATTAAATAAATGTGTCTTTTCCAGATTTTCTTAATTTGTACCTAATGTCTGTTTTTAGTTCCAAGACCCCATTCAGGGAACCACATTAAAATTAGTTATCTTGTCTTTTTAGGCTCCTTTGGATGTGGCGGTTTCACCTCCCCTTGTTTTTGATGACACTGGCAGCTTTGAGGAAGACTGGATAAGTGTTTAGTGCAATGTTCTTCAATTGAGGTTTGTCTGATGTTTGCCTTTGATTTTTTTTTTTTTTTTTACGTGTTTAGACTGAGATTATGAGTTTGGGAAAGGAATACCACAAAGATAAATTTTCTTTTCAATAACAACAGCTTATCAAGTGTACTATTATTAATGTGCCTTATCATTGTCGATATTGAACTTGATCATTTGGCTTTGATACCATCAAATTCTCCACTATAAAGTTACTTCCTGTTTTTTGTTTTTGTTTTCTTCCATATAGTAGCCTTTGGAAGCATGTCACTTTGCACAGCACACACAGAATGAGTAGGGAATTACACTTCTCTCCCAAACTCTTAACATCCAATAATATTTTTATTGTCTGTTTATAGACTTTTCCATAATGTGATATAACTAAAATGAGAAGCTATCCAGCCTTTGCAGACTGGCTTCTTTCACTAAGAATAAGCCCTTAAACTTCATCCATGTCTTTCGTTTTATCGCTGAAAAATATCCATTGCATCAATATACCATGTTTTGCTTATTCTTTTGCATATTGAAGGTTTCTTTTTTTAGTTATTGTAAATAAAGTTGCTACAAAATTTGACAGGCAGGTTTTTGTGTATGTATGTTTTCAAATCAGTTGCATTAATACTCAGGAGCAGCATTCCTGAATTTTGTGGAAGATCATAAGTAACTTCATAAAAACCTTCCCAAATGTTTCCCCAAATCTCTGTACCACTGCGCTTCCACCAGCAAAGGGAGTTCCCATTGCACTGCATCCTTACCATCAATTGAGACTATGAATTCTTCTGAGGGGAGGGAGGATAGGGAAGATTTGAGTCAATCTACCGAGCATATAGGGTATGTTGTTGTTTCTAATCTGCAATTTCTTGATGAAAAATTCTGTTGAGAAAATTTTCCTATTCTTATTTGCCACCTCTACATCTTCAGATCTTTTGTTCATTTTAAGTGGGTTGTTTATACTCTTATCATTGAGTTTTAAGAGTGATTTCCATATTTTCAATCAAATCCTCTATCACGTCTTTGCATATTTATTCTAGGCTGTGACTACTCTTTTGTCTTAATATTGTCCTCTACCCAGCAGAAGTTCTTAATTTTAATAAAGTCCAATGTACCGTTTTTTTTCCTTTCATGAATTGTGCTTTTGGTATTGTATCTAAATATTCATTACTAAAGCACCTAGACATTATCCTACTTGTTCTTCTAAAATTTTGTAGAGTGTCATGTTTTACATTTGTGTTTATATCCCTTCTTTTTTTTTTGTCTTTCAATCCTTCTTTCATTTTTATTGTCACATTTTAAAGTTTTTATTTATTATTTTTAAAGTTTTGTTTTAGTTATATATGACAGTAGAATGCACTTTGATACCTCATATATAATGGAGTATAATTTCTCATCCTTCTGGTTATACATGATATAGAATACCACTGATTGCATAGTTATATATGTACATGGGATAATAATGTCTGATTCATTCTACGATTCTTCCTTCCATCATACCCTTTCCCTTCCTAAATCCTCTCTACCTAATCTAGAATAACTCTATTTTTCCCTAGCCCTCCCCCATTGTGAATTAGCATGCAAATATCAGAGAAAACATTTGGCCTTTGGTTTTTTGGGTTTAGCTTATTTGGCTTAGCATGATATTCTCCAGCACCATCCATTTATAGGAAAATGCCATAATTTCATTCTTCTTTAAGCCTGAGTATTATCCTATTGTGTATATATACCACAGTTTATCCATTCATCTGTTGAAGGGCACTTAGGATGGTTCCATAGTTCAGGTATTGTGAATTGAGCTGCTATAAATTTTGATGTGGCTGCATCACTGTACTATGCTGATTTTAAGTCCTTTGGGTATAAACCAAGGAGTAGGATAGCTTTTTGAGTTAACTATTTTGAAAGTTATAAATTTTATGTCTTTGGATGTCCAATATTTCCAGCAAATTTGTTGACAAGATGATCCTTTTATCATTGAACTATATTTGTTACTTTTACAAAGGTGAGTAGACTATATTTATGTGGGTGTATTTCTACTTTCTATTCTGTTTCATTGATGTTTGTGTTCTTTCACCATTGCCATACTATCTTGATTATTCCAAGTATATGGAATGAGCCCAGAAAACAGGTAGTATGAGTCCTCCAACTTTGTTGTTCTTCAAAATGTTGTGAGCTATTTTAGGTGTTTAAATTTTACTTAAAGATTTTTAATCAGTGTCCACAAAACAGCTTTCTGGATTTTTCATTGGGATAGTGTTGAATTATTAGATTAATTTGAGAAGAACTAACATTTTAATAATATTCAGTTTCACAATCCATTAACACAGAATCAATTTTTATGTAGATGTTCTTTGATTTCTTTCATCTGTGCTTTGTAGTTTTCCACACAGAATTTACATGTACATACTTTAGGATTAAATATAATCCTAAATTTTCAAATGTTTTGAGCTATTAGCAAAAAATTTCATTCTCCAGATATTAGGTAGTTTCCATGATACTTTTCTGTTATTCATTCCTTGCTTAATTCCTTAGTGTTCTACCCCCAAATTTTATGTTTTACATTCTTTTAAATTTGTTAGATTGTTTATGACCCAGAATGTGGTCCAGTTTGATGATTGTTCTATGTGAGCTTGAGTAAAATGAGTATTCTGTTGCTGTTGGGTGGAAAATTCTGAAACTGTACATTTGATCCTAGTGACTGATCCTATTGTTCAAGTCAATTACATTCTTACTGAGATTATGAGTGCTGTATCTATCAGTTGAAAGAAGGAGGTTAAATTTTCCAAATATAATAGTGTCTGCCTCTTTCCCTTTGCTTTCCTTTCAAGTTTTGCATCTTTGATACTCTGTTGTTAAGTGCACACATATTAAAGATTTTTATATCTTCTAAGATATTTGACTTGTCCAATTATGTAATATCTGCCTTTGTCCTTGATAAATATTCTTTGTCTGAATTCTGCTTTGTATACTCTGATATAATCTTTTAATTGCATGTTTAATTGGCATGATATAGTTGGTTTAATCTTTCATATTTAAAACCACTTTATTTTTTCTTTTCCATTTTTCTACCTTCTCTGATTTACTAAAGCAATTTACACGATTGTCTTGTATTTTCTCTCTCAACATATTGCTTATACTATGCTGATAATTTTTTGAGTGTTTGCTTTGTTGATTGCATTAATAGTTACAACTAATCTAATTTCACCTACAAGTAATTCTCAAACCACTTCTTGTGCAATATGGGTACCTTATAGTAGTATTCTCAATTTTTCCCTCCTATCCTTATAATGCTGCTGTTATTAATTTCATTTATCCAGGTGCCTCAGAAACTTAATACACTATTATTTTAATTAAACACATTTTTAGATTAATTGCCAGTAAAAAAGTAAAATATTTTATTTTACCTTCATTTAACCTTATTTTAACTTCTTCCTTGTTTTTGTATGTCCAAACTTTTGACCTATAAAGTCTCATTTTTGCTAAAGAAATTCAAAAATTCTTTGCAGGCCAGGTTTGCTGATGACACATTATTTATTAGGGAAGTCAAGGCAGTTCCAAAAAACCTTTATTTATAACTCACATTTGAAGAATAATTTCACAGGACATAGGATTTTAAGTTAGTAGATTTTTTTCTTTAACAGTTTAAACATTTTGCTCCACTTTCTTATTGCTTTCCTGGATTCTAACAAGAGGTTACTATAATTTTTATCCTTTTTTCCTTTATTGTTAAAATGTTTTTACCCTTGCTAATTGTCCTGGTTTTCTGAAATTTGAATACAGCATGTCAAGGGGTGTGTGTGTTTGTGTTCATTATTGTTGTTTAACCTGCTTGGTGTTCTTAAAACTTCTTGGATCTATTGTTTTGTATATTTCATTAATTTCTAAAATTTTTATCATTACTGCTTCCAATATTTATTCTTCCTCCTCCTCTCCTTTTCCTCCTTCTTCTTTTCCCATTACATGGATGTAATACTTTTTTCAATTGTCTCACAGTTATTGAGTATTCTGTTCTGTGTTTTTTTCTTTTCCCCACTCCTTTTTTCCTTCTTTTTTAGTTTGGGAATTTACACTGGCATATCTTTAAGCTTATTGATTGTTTTGTCAGCCATTTCTAGACTACTGTAGAAACCATTGAAAGCATCTTCATTTTCACTAGTACAATTTTATTGTTACCATTTTAAAAATTTTTAGTTTTCATCTCTCTGCTTACATTACCCACCTATTCTTGTATGTTTTCTGCTTTTTCCATTAGAGTCCTTAACATATTATTCATACTTAATTTAAAATCCCTGTTTTATACTTACAAAATTTATGTAATATCTGAATCTGGTTGTGATACTTCTTTTCTTCTGTTGAGATTGTGCTTTTCCTTGCTTTTTATTATGAGCCATAATTTTTTGTTGAAACCTAGATGTGATGTGTTAGATCACAGGAACGGTGGTGAAGAGGCCTTTAGTATAGGATCTATATTAAGCTACGCTGGAGTTAAGCTGCATCTCATTCTACTATAACTGTAAGTATTAGAGACTGCAAATTCCTCTAGCATGTTTGGTTCCCACCACCTCTTTTGTAGACTTTTCCTAAGAACTCTTCCTTATATAAAGTCTATATCTTTTAACCCTCACAATTGTAATACCCTGTTGTACTGGGTCCAATTGATATGGTAAGGAGTGGGAAAGAGGAAACAATCTATAATCTTTTGATTAAATTTTGATCACTTAGTGAGCCTCTGCCCATGATCTGTTCCTCTTAGATGAGACAAGAAGGATAGGGTACTAAAGTTGGGAAAATGTCCTAATCTCAGGTGAGATAAGGCTCTGTTAAAGTCATATAATATATATATATATAATATTATCTAGATAATATTATATTTTATATGTTAAAGTCTTTTCTAAAGAGTAGTCATTTACTTATTTTATGAATAGTGTTCTTGGAATATTTCAAATGGTTCATTTCCTTGCCTCCTATTATAGCCATGAGAATATCTCTCTTAACCCTTCACCACGACACTTTGGTGGAGTTCCTAGAAGTAAAACTCCACAAATATATGAGAGCTTCCGTAAGATGGTATCTATGCCAAGGAGTATCTTCCTTTCATACTAGTCTACATTCAAGCTCCAGCAATTCATCATAATTACCTTATTAGTATTCCTGACAGTTTATGGCATGAACAACTTCTGTTCTAAATACAAACCCAGCAATGACCCTTTATATATGCCTACCACCAGATTTCAGGGTAGCAGTTTACTCTGTGGCCTCAATTGTCTTATAGGTCGAAGAAAAGTCATTGATTTTAGCTTATTTAGCATTTTTTTTCTTATTGAATGCTTTATGTGTCAGCTTCCAGGCTTATTAAATGTTGAAAATAAAACTATAAGTCTGCCATGACATTTTTAGGAATTAAACTACTCATTTGATCTGTAGAGGCATTCCAGTTAATTAACTGTTTGCCATCAATACAGTTAAGAAGAAAAATTGTGTTTTTAATAAGCTACTAATACTGCCTTGTAGCACAAATTAGTTCTTGATGTTTATTATGATTTGAATTTGTCTTCACATTTAGAAATGTTTAAGGAATTTTGATATTTAAAACATTTTTTTTTAGTTATATGCAACACTAGGATTCATCCTGATGTAATCTCAAAAGCATGGAACACAACCCACTCCAGTTCAGTCCTAAGGACTTCTCCCCTAATCCCCTATCATTTCCCTTCCTCCACATCACTGATCCCTCTTCAATCCATTTATAGTTAACTTATTTTTTAAATTTAGTGTCCTGTGGATTCAACTGATGACAGGACCCATATGCCACATCCATGCATGCACATATGAAAAGTTTGGTCAGATTCAGGAATTTGGAGACTTATGGTCACTTCCACCAAACAAAATATCCAATGGTTAAAATAAATTTTAGACAAATTTCATAGCTGGAGATTCAGTAGAGTGATTCCAGATGGCTTTGGTCTTCAAAATAACTGTACCTATGTCAGTCTGGCTTCCTAATATATTCAATTCTCTTTTCATTGCATATTTAGATATGCAATTTTATAACGCAAAAATTAATATCCTTTGAAATTTTTCCTTTTACTTCTATACTCTAGAAGAAAGATGCAGTCTGTAAGATCTTTTAAACTTTAACTGTATGCACATATGCAAGTATACACATATACAGTTTATTCCCATGTAGATCTCCCATAGCAGTTAATAATATACCTTCCACACATTACACATTTTTTTGTTGTGGGAGGTACCAGAGATTGAACCCAAGGATGCTTTACCACTGAGCCACAACCTCAGCCTTTTAAAATTTTCTCTTTTGAGACAGGGCCTCACTAGTTCCTGAGACTGGCCTTAAACTTGCAGTCCTCCTGTCTCAGCCTCTTGAGCCACTGGGATTATAACTATGTACCACCACGCCCACCTCTATTTTTTTAAACCTTAACAAATAATCCAATCTATGTAAAATATTCATAGAAAATATATTAGTCTGTCATTTTCCAAAAAGAGAAAATGATGAGTCAAAATGTATGCTAGGTGACACTGTCAACCTCTATCCTTAAGGAAGGCATCAGCACTCTACCACTGAGTCACAACCCCAGCCCTCCAAATCATTTCTACTACCCTCTTCTTAAACAAACAATTAGGAACACCAGGAATTCTATCAACTTAGTGTACTTTTGCCTCCACAAGTGGTAAGTGAAAACCTGTTAATATCTACTACCTGATACAGCCTGGATTCAATCTCAGGATAGGACCTATAAACAAGATTAAATGTGGATTTCTTGGCATGTTTTAATACATTTATTGGGTTGTTTTAACAAATCTATTATATAGTTAAGAAACATATAATTTCAAAAAGTAAGAATACTTTGCTCAGAGATATTGCATATTTTCAGTGAGCAGCTAAGATTGACAAAATACAAAACTGTTAAATTAAAATAGACCACCAAGTTAACAACTGCTGATGTTGGCTGCAGATGAGTAGAATTTTGACATTGATTAAAAAAAAAAGCAATTTCACAATATTGATCTTTGATGATTCTGTAAATGCAAGTCAGAATAGAGGTTTTGCTTGTTCAAAGCTCCTACGTATGAATGGGTAATAAGATTTATGAAGAACCGTTTTTTAAAACCCCAAATGTATTCATGCTTAAATTCCCAGGTAACATATTTGCTTAACAAAGACTTGGGTAAGTGATACAGAATTATTTCAATTGCTGAAATTGATGTGACATGCAGAATGCTAAAATTACCTGTCAAATTTCCCTGATGTGCATATGCCCATGAATATTCCTCTTCCCTCATATGTAGGCAGGATCTAGGGACATGATATCACTTGAGTGATTTGTTTATGTTATATGCCAAAGGCGTAATTTTGCAGATGTAACTGAGGTCTCTAATTGGTTGACTTTGAATGATTCAAAAGGGACATTAGTTTTGGTGGGACTCAGATGAAAGCCATAGAAGAAAGAGAATTTCAAGGTGGCCTCACAGAGAAAAAAACAACCATGCAGAAACTGCCAATAAAGAGACACTGAGGACCTAAGTATGAGAACCACAAGTAACTAAATTTGACCAACAACCTTAATGAGCTTGCAACCAGAATTCAAGCTCCAGAAAAGAATGACAAAGTCGCTAGCACTGATTTCAACTTGTGAGACTGAACAGAGTCTGACCCAACCTTGCCTTGCAAATTGTGACATAATAAAATGTATATTGTTTTAAACTCTTATATTTGTGCTAATTTGTTATGCGGCAATAGAAAATTAGTACCTTTGGGACCCTATTGTCTGCTATAGCCAGTGAGACCTAGGAGTCACCTTTAAGATTCCTTTAGTTATTAACTGGGGAAAATTCTCCATGGCTACAACCTTATAGGAACAAGAAATGTACCTCCTTGAGATAACTCATGCTTCAGGTAGTATACTTTACTTTGACAACATTGTTACCTCTTTTCCAAAAGCTTTAAAACAATTAGAGATAAAACAACTAAAGGAAGTAGTCCTAGAGCTCAGCTGAACTTTAGAATAAAAGAAAGAATAATCAATACATAATACAAAGGAATATAGAGAAGTTTAAGTTTCCTGAAGTTTTGGTTGAGGACTTTAAGAATGTAAGATGTCTAAAAAAAACCCTATAAATATAACTTCACATATATATTATCAATTTTCCCAGAAGAAAGACGACTCTTGAACTTAAAAAAATATAGAGAAAACAGATTTATAGCTATGAAGTATACAACTTTGTTGTGCACCAAAGATAAAATAATATTTGAATTTGGAACTATTGAGAAGTGGGAGATCACTATTAGACTTACATTCCTAAGTTTCTGAACAAATTTATATCACTGCTTTTTAGATTTTTTTTCTTTTTCTTGATTTAGAGAAGGATTACAAAGAATAGTAGTTGATGATCCTTTCTATTAGGTTTTAATCTAGTGACTTTTAAAAAATATTTAATTTTATTTGTTCTAATTAGTTGTAATGGCAGCAGAATGCATTTATACATTTTGATAGATCACATATAAATAGAGTATAATCTCTCATTTTTCTGATTATACATATTGTAGGATCACATCGGTCATGCAGTCATACATGTACATGAGGTAATAATGTCTGTTTCACTCTACTATCATTCCTACCCCCATACCCCTTACCCTCCCTTCACTCCCCTAATATAAGGTAACTCTATTCTTCCCTATCCACCGTCTATTATTGTGAATTAGCTTCCGCCTGTCAGAGAAAACATCCAACCTTTGTTTTTTTGGGTTTGGCTTATTTCACTTATCATGATATTCTCTAATTTCATCCATTTACCAGCAAATGCCAGAATTTCATTCTTCTTTAAAATTGAGTAATCTAATGATTTTAATACTTCATTGGGTTCTGGTTTGAGAAGATATGGTTCTAATTTTGGTAGATGTTTGAAGGAGATAGTGTCAAAATGATAATTTCAGCCCAAATAAAATTCAAAAATCAATATAATATATGCCTAGAAGAATGGCATTTCCTTGACCTTCAACTTGTGTTAAGAGTATAGGTAAGCCAGTGTTTAAATTAGATATGACCTGCTTATGATCAAAGGTGTCCTCAGGAATGTCCAGGAATAGTTCATCAGAAGAGCATCTATTTTACAGATCCCCACACCACCCCATTTGCTTAGTGGATGTGATGTCACAAAAGAGGAAAGAATGCTTCTCAAAGGTCTGAGGGTGACAGTTGTGGGGTGGGACAAGCGAAGTGGGGGCTGCTTGAGGCACCAGACATATGATAGGTATTGGATCCCAGGCAGTGGCTGGGTAAAAATGTCAGGATATATGCAGATATCATAGGGCCTAATCATCAAAAATCTGTAGTTTTTAATATTCAGAGATATTTGCCTTTAAGTGATAAAGGGACATTGAACACTTGATTCTCTTTCATTAATTTTTCTGCTTTTTGTTACTTAGCTTAGCAAGTAAATTATTTTCAGAATACACTTTCTGTTTAAAGTTCATAAAATGTTTTTTATAAAGAGTATTCTGGGGTGTAATGAGTGGGATAAGAGTGTCTAGTTGTTTTATCTGTGGAGCCATCAATTTACCCTGAAACTTATTACGCTATTGTTCAAAGGCTCTTTCAAAATATTCAGCAGACAGCTGGGGTTTCTGGTAATAGGAAAATTTGTTCAAAGGTTTCTAGCATGAGAAATAAATTTTCAAAACATCTCCAAGCTGGCTCAAGGAACAAACCCATCAGGGGCACTGCTTTTCCTCTTTCCCTCCTTTTATCTGCAAGGCAAAGAAAGTAGGAAAAAAAAAACTAAGCAGGAAATAATAACAATGTTAATAGTGAGGCAGGGTAAGTAGTCTAGTAGAAGAAAATTTTTTTCAGAAACTGTAAAATAAAGCAATTATTGGTAATATGTGAGTATGGATTTACAGGATAATTAAAACATATTGACAGTCAAAAAATCATAATAATTCAGACAGAGAAACAGTAAATTCATAAGGATGTGAATTGTTCTCATAAATGCCCACTATTATATGGAACAATTTTTCCTTCCATAGTAGTCACTAGATAGTGAGCAGGGAAAGTATGAAGTACAAAGATACCCTATCACAGAAGGAACTAAGGAAGATAAAAGATTTTTACAAGGACAATTTCCTGTCTTTGCTAAGTAGGATTTAATAAAATTTTACTGTCAGTTGTAGCTTCACTCATTTTTTACATGAGATTTCACATTTATCCTATATAGAATGCCATGATGTAGGTATACCCAGCTAGACAACAGGTAGTATACGGATGATATGATATCGCTGACTCTGAGAGTTCACATTCTTGGTTTAAACTTAATGACTTTATTCTAACATGGTGTTCATTCTTAGGAAGACTCATTTTTCCTTTATTTGATAACTTTTATCCTTTTTACAAAAGTAAACCAGAGTCACTGTTAACATTTTATAGCAAAGTAAAATAAAATACATCTTAATATTTACTGGAAAGTTATTAAAATATTGGTATATATGATTCTACTTTCCATAATTCATATAACATATGAACAAAAATGAAATTCCCATCAACATGATTTTTGAAGCTGTTTTCTCAGTTTTATATTTTTTATGTATGTTTGTAAGTATTTTGCATTACTGGAGATTGAACCCAGGGCTTTACACAACTTAGGAAGTACTCTACCACTGAGTTACAACCCAATCCTCTCAGTTATATATTTCAAACCTCACCTATCATGATATCTCTTAGAAGTACTCCAATTTACTCAGTGTTAATTTACTTTAGTTAAACCGTTAATCAATTTGAGAAGCATATCTTCAAAGAATGATCAGAAACAGTGCAATATTATTCCATATTGACTCAATGTACACTTGTTGTATTTACTTGAATCTCCATAAAAACAACTCCTTCAGAAATTCCCTCACTCGACATACAGATCATTGCCCCAGCTAATGTGTTTGGTTTTTAACATTTTGTTTTGTAATGATTTAATCTTAAAGAAGAGTTGCAAAGATGGTACAGAATTTCCATACATGCTTATCTATCTTCCCTTAATATTAACAACTTGTATAACCATATTACATTTATCAGAAGTAAAAAATACACATTATTATAATACTAGTAATAAAGTTACAGGCTTAATTAAGATTTTACTGTATTTTCCACTAATTTTTTTTTTCTCTTTGAGGATCTAGTCCAGGTTACTGTGTTATAGTTAATCATCATGTCTTTTCTTGTTGCTCATAACCTGGATATTTTTTAAAATTGGCCAAGTATTTTGTAGCATATTCCTATTTAGGGTTTCTCCAATGGTTTTCAAGTTTTAACTGAGTTATAGATTTTGGGAAGAATATCAATGTGACTTATTATTGGAGATGTTCACTTTGACCACAGGATTAAAGTGGTGACTGATAAATTCCTCCTTTGGAAGGTAATGTTTCCTCTTTGGATGCTCTATTCATGAGAAACATGTTACTAAATCTAGCCCACTTTCAAGTTTCACCATGGAAAAGAAGAATGTCAAAGAGGAATGAGGAAAAAATGAAATTTCCATCAATAGGATTTTTGAAGCTCTACTTTCTCAGTTACATATTATTATTGATTGATTGATTGATTTCACAATACTAGGTATTGAAACCAGGGTCTTGCACTACCAGTGATTTAAAGTCCAGTCCTCTCAGTCATATATCTTAAACACCTTCCCTGTCATGAGGTACACTCATTTACTTAATTTGGATTTACTTTAGTTAAACCCTTGACCAATATGAGTGGAATCTCTTCAAAGAGTCAGCAGAAATTTCTTGTATTAAAGAAAGACATATATTAAAACACACCACTTAGTAAATATTTTAGGGAGAGATACTCAAGCTCTTGAAATATACTGGTGATTTTTTATTTCCATATTATTCTACACTCATAAATTTAGCTTTTCCCATCTTTATTAATTTATATATTTATATCCATATGGGAACATATTATTTATTTAATATATTGGATTATAATTCAACACCATTGTATTATTTATTTTGTTATTCCAATTGAGCTAGGGTTGCTGTTGTCAGCTTTTTCTAGTGTCAACTTAATTTTTACATCATTTTGACATGCTCAGTCTACTTGCTGGTAGTTACTAATGAACCTTTACTTACTTTGTATCACTAAAAGCTACTCCAGGATTATTTGTTTTTTCCCTACTCCTGCCATAGTATCAGTCATTTCTAAAGAAACATTATTTTTTTAAATTGAAGAATAGTATCTAGAATCCATAATATAAGAAGTAATTGTGATCATTGCTATAGAGCTATTATTGTTTGTTCATTATTTCTGTACATACATATAAAAAGTTAGATTTATGTACACACATCTGTATTTATTTTCTACCTACATGTGTGTACATTAAGTTAGTAAGAGCCTAGAGTTCACTTTATCTTCTCCCACTTGCTCATCTGTAACCACTTTCTCTAATACTTAAAAAAAAATACTGGCCTCCACATTGCAAATAATTAATTTCTACATTTTATTTACTTACTTGTACAACCCTAGTGATTACAAAGTAGTTTCAGAATTGCTAAATATACCCCTGTGAGATCAAGATTAGCAACTAGAATGCAATGTTTATATGAAGTTAAAGAACAGAAACAGTTTTAATTTTATATTATCCAATTAAATACTACTTCCCAGAGTTATTTATATGAACTTATTTCTTCTCTCACACCCTTCAGTGAGATTATATCACACATTAGTAATTGATTCACTTGGCACAGTTTCCATTACATTTGGGATTCTAAAAACCTTTGTAGAGCTTTTATTTTAATCTGATCATTTTTAATTTACTCTTTGTTGTACATAATTTCCATAATTTTTTAAATGCAAAGAATCATGTTTCTACCACCACAGAATAATATAAAACAACTACATCACCCCAAATTTCCATTGTACGTTTTCTTGTACTCAAACGCTAACATTCCTGTCAATTACTCATGTTTTCTAACCTCTATTAAAATATATAGCACTTTGGGTTTTGCTCTCTTAATTTACCTGAATGAAATAAATATTCCTTCATATTGTTATATTAATCAACAGTTCCTTTGCAGTGCTGAGTAGTAATTCTTTGTAGTGATGTATCACAGAGTCTTCATCCATTCATATGTTAAAGGGAATAATGGTTGTTTTCAGTTTTTGGTGAACATAAACCTTCTGTAAACATTTATATACAGCTTTTGTGTGAGAATTGGGATTAAAAATTAAACATGGTATTATTGTTTTGTATGGTGACTGTATGTTTGATTTTATAAGAAAGTGTCAGTTTTCTAAACTAGTGGTATCCTTTTTGGTACCAGCAATGAAAGAGAACTTCTATTTCCCAAATCCTCACCAGACTTTGAGATGACTTTTTCTTACTTATTTTGTTTTTGCCATTTCTAGTAAGTGTGCACACAGTGTCTCAGTATGGTTTTAAAATGTTCATCTATTTATCTTCTATCACAAAATGTTTTAGTAGATTTTTACACCTCTTATTTAGGTAGTTTGTTTTATTGTGGTTTTATCATTTATTCTAAATGAAGAGTTATGGAAAATAATATTCCTATAAGATAACTCCCCAAGAAAATGGAGGGACGGTGTGGCTTGAGAAGTGGGAAAGGAAAGTGGTCAACCATTAAACCTCTCCCAGTGCATTCCTGATAACAATGGATCCTGTTGAAGAAAGGGGTAGATACTGAATGCTGGGCCCTAGACCCTGGCCTTCCCTGATGGCTAATCAGTCCTAAACGGAAGCACAGCAAACTCCAATGGGCAAGATTTGAGTACTCATCCCTGGGATCTGGACTCTTATCTCCCCAGACAACAATGAGTTTCAACCTTTTTACAACTGTCTTCCTGAATTAAGGTTTTAACCTGTTCAACTAGCCCCTGACTGTCAAGACTGCTCTCAATGATGAAATCATTGTACCCTATAAAACCAAAATCTCCTCTGTAACTGAGGGCCATTTTCCCTTCCAGAAAGTGGACCGAATGACACCCAAATTTGCGAAGGAATAAAGGCTTCTCTGAATCCATCGAGGTCTGCCTCCCATTTTCCTTTTTGCACTTACACTAATTAGTTACACATGAAAGCAGAATGCATTTATGCACTTTGATATATCACACATAAATTGGATATAATTTTTCATTTTTCTGATGGTACATGCTGTAGAATCACATTGGTCATGCAGTCATATATGTACATAAGGTAATAATGTCTGTTTCATTCTATCATCCTTTGTATCCCTATATCCCCTCACCTCCCTTCAGTCCCCTCTACCTAATCCCTCTGCAGCATCCCTCTGCTGCTACCCTCTGCTGCTACCTTATTGTGAATTAGCATTCGCATATCACAGAAAACATTCAACCTTGAGATTTTGGGTTTGACTTATTTCACTTAGCATGATGTTGTCCAACTCAATCCATTTACAGGTAAATACTATAATTTCGTTCTTCTTTAAGGCTGAGTAATATTACACCAAATATATATACCACATTTTCTTTATCCATTCATCTATTGAAGGGCATCTAGGTTGCTTTCATAGTTTAGCTATTGTGGAATTAGCTGCTATAAACATTGACGTGACTGCTTTTATGTAGTATGCTCTTTTAAGTCCTTTGGGTATAAACCGAGGAGTGGGATTGCTGGGTCAAATGGCGGTTCCATTCCAAATTTTCTGAGGAACTGCCTTCCATAGTACTGCTTTCCACAGTAGTTGCATCTATTGGCAGTCCCACCAGAAATGTATGAGTGTATCTTCCCCCCACATCCTCGCCAACATTTACCGATGCCTGTGTTTTTGATGATTGCCATTCTGACTGGAGTGAGATGAAATTTAGATTATTTTTGATTTGCATTTCTCTAATTGCTAGAGATGTTGAACGTTTTTTCATATATTTGTTGACTGTATTTCTTCTTCTGTAAAGTGTCTGTTTAGTTCCTTAACCCATTTATTGATTGGGTTATTTGTTTTTTTGCTGTTAAATTTTTTGAGTTCTTTATATATCCTAGAGATCACTACTTTATCTGAGGCACATGTGGTAAAGATTTCACCCAATCTGAAGACTCTCTCTTCACATTATTGTTTCTTTTGCTGAGAAGCTTTTTAGTTTGAATTCATCCCATTTATTGATTTTTTATTTCACTTCTTGTGCTTTAGGGGTTTTATTAAATAAGTCAGAACCTAGACTGATATCATGAAAATTTGGGCCTACTTTTTATTCTATTTGGTTCAGGGTCTGTGTGCTAGTGCCTAAGTCTTTGATCCATTTCGAGTTAAGTTTTGAGCAGGGTGAGAGACAGAAGTTTAATTTAATTTTGTTACATGTGGCTTTGCATTTTCCCAGCACCATTTATTGAATAGGCTATCTTTTCTCCAGTGAATGCTTTTGGTGACTTTGTCTAGTATGAGATAACTGTATTTGTGTGGGTTTGCTTCTGTGTCTTCTATTCTGTACCATTGGTCTTTATGTCTGTTGTGGTGCCAATACCATGCTGTTTTTATTACTATAGCTCTCTAGTATACTTTACAGTCTGGTGTTTTTATGCCTCCTGCTGCACTTTTCTTGCTAAGGATTGCTTTGGATATTCTGGGTCTCTTATTTTTCCAAATGAGTTTTGTTTTCTTATGTTTTTAAGTATTCTCTATCTATCTGGATATAAATCCTTGGTCCGAAATATAATTTCCCCATATTTTCTATTAGTTTGTGTCTTGTATTTTCACTTTTGAGTACCTTTTGAAAAGCAAAAAGTTGCAAAATTGACAAATCTAATTTATCAATTATGTATTATGGATCACGGTTTTGGTATTATATCTAAAAATCCATCATCAAACTCAATGTCATACAGTTCTTCTAAAATTTTACAATTTCTTATTTTACTCTTGAATCTATGATTCATTTTGAGTTTTTATTAGGTATGAAGTATCTACCAAGGTTTATTTACTTTGTTTATATAGATTCCAATTGCACTAGCACTGTTAAAAAGAATATCCTTTTCTATTAAATTGCTTTGCATCTTCACAACAATCAGTTGACTCTACTTTTGTGAGTCTGTTTCTAAGATTTTTATATTATTCCTATTTGTCTGTCTGTCTTCTCATCAACATCACAGACTTGAAGGATGTAATTGCATAATAGCACTAAAATCTGTCAGTTTCAGACTTCTATCCCACATTTTTTTCTTTATCAAAAATGGTTTGGCTAATCTAGCTTCTTTACCTATCTATATAAATTGGAGAATCAGCTTGTCAATACTTACAAAAAGTTAGTTGAGATTTTTACTGGAATATTCCTAAATTTATAGGCCAATTTGGTAAGAACTGACATCTCAAATAAGGGTGTTTTAAACCTTTAATGAGCGTGTGTATCTTCCCATTTATTTTGATTATCTTTGATGCTTTTCCATTAGGTTTATTTTGTTTATAGCACACAGATGGTGCACATATATTGTTGTATTTACATCACAGCATTTAACTTTTTAATGTTTTTATAAATTATCCCCCCCAGGGGGCATCTATGAGCCTGTGTAGGCAGGGAAGTTGCTGTCTTGGGAACTCCCAGGCAGAAACCCCCTGGTGTGAGACTGCCCACTTCATGCTGGCACCCTGACCTGCTCACCTCTCAAGTTCAAGTTCAAGCACAGCCTTCCTGAGATGGGTGTTACCTACTGAATGCCAATCAACCTGTTTACTGCAAGATCACTGCCACACTGAGAAAAAAGCACCTAAACAAAACTCCTCCCACTGAAACCTTATTCCTGACTTTGATGTACTCCCCCTTATACAAAGAATTGGGGCCTTTTTCAGTTGTTCAATTCCAGTTCCTATCAGGACTGGAAGACCCATCAGGCCCTCTGCTTCTTAAATCTAATCTCTGGCTTTGTCTTATTTCATACTGATTATTTTAGACCTTTTGTCTTCTCAGGCAGCTCTCATCTCCTGAGCAGGAACCTGCTCTGTTGGGGTGCTGGTCACCCCCTCAGACACCTCCCCATCTCTAGCTCTCTTAAGATTTTCTCTGTTTTTGTTTTTCATTTTATTTATTTATTTATTTGGTACTGGGGATTGAACCCAGGGCATTCAACCACTGAGCCACATCCCCAGCCCAATTTTATTTTTTATTTTGACAGGGTCTCGCTAATTTGTTTAGGGTCTCGCTGATTTGCTGAGGCTGATTTTGAACTTGCCATCCTCCTGCTTCAGCCTCCTGAGCTGCTGGGACTACAGGCATATGCCACTGTTCCCAGTTTATTTTTATTGTCAGAAAACCACAGGCATGGTGGTACATGCCTGTAATCCCAGTGGTTTGGGAAGTTGAGGTGGGAAGATGACAAGTTCAAAGCCAGCCTCAGCAATTTGCAAGGCTCTAACCAAAATAGTGAGACCCTGTCTCAGAATAAAGAATAAATAGGCCTGTTGTGTTCAACACCATGGATGAACCTGGATGACCTTGAGTTAAATAGAACAAGCCAGGCACAGAAAGACACATACCTCATGTTGTCACTCATATGTGGCATCTAAAAAAGGTCATGTTGTAAAAGAATAGTGGAATAGTGATTATCAGAGACTGGGGAAGGTACCCAGGAGGGATAGATTGGGGAGATATTGGTCAATGCATACAACAGTAAATAGTAACAAGTTCCAGTGTTCTGATACACAGTAGGGTGGCTGAAGCTCACAACAATGTATTTTATAATGTCAAAATAGCCAGAAGATTTTAAATGTTCTCAAAGTGAAAATATAGTAAATACTTGAGACAATGGATATGCTAATTATCTGATTTGATCATTACACAATGTACACAGGTATCAAAACAACAGTATGGTGATTCATATTTTCAGTCCATGCTCAGTTGGCTCTGTTACTTGCAGGCCTGTACAAAGTAGTACAAAATGGTGAGGAGCACTTAGTACAACAATGCCTCTCACCTTAGGGCCAGGAGGAAAGAAAAGGAAGATATCAGGTTCCCACAATCCTATTTAAGGGTAAACCCCCAATGACTTATAACCTCCCATTAAGCCCCACCTCTTAAAATTTTCTACCACCTCCCAATAGCACCACACTGGGGACCAAGCCTTCAACACATGGGTCTTGGGAGATATTACAGATAGAAACTGTAGAAGAGTCTTTTTTGGTTCCATAGGATTCTTTTTGGTAACTAATATCACTGATATTTTCATAGGACTCCACTGAATCTGTAGATTGCAATATGAGTAATATGGACATTTTTATTACTTTTTTTCTAACCCATAAACATAGGAGTTAAAAATAGGTATAATTTCTAGAATAAACACTAGAGGGTAATAAAAGTATATACAAAGAAAAGTTAATTCATGGATATACTAGTTCCTGCAGTGATTGTCACAAATTACCACAAATATAGTGGCTTGAAACAGTATGATTTATTCTTTTACAGTTCTGGAGGTCCAAAATCTGAAATCCAGTTCTCAGTAGGGTCACACTCCCTTTGAAGGCCCTAGGAAAGCTCTGGTCCTGTTCTTGTCCAACTTCTGATGTCTGTCAACATTCCTTGTCGTATGGACACATCTCTCTCTCCCATGTCTTTACATCACTGTCTCCTCTGTCTATGCAGGTCTACTCTTCCTCTGCTGAAGACAGAGGAATGTCTCTTTAAAGACATTTGAGATAGTATTTAGGGATTATCCTGAGAGATTCAAGATAATTCACTTATCTCAAGATCCTTAATTAAATCTGCAAAATTAATTAAATAATTAATCACCTTTTCAGTTTAAGGTAATATTCATAGATTATAGAGATTAGAATATGAACATATGGGGAAACTACAATGCAGTCCACTACAGTGGTGAAAATAGATTAATAAAAAAATAGATTAATCCAAAAGAAGAGAAGAAATGAGAGAGCATGAAAAATAAAGCAGGTGACACAAATAGAAAATACACAGTAAAATTATATAATCAAAGTGGAACAATAATTCTTTAAATGTTAAGTGAAATAAATGCTCAAACTATAGGCATATATGGTGATGTAGGTTTAAACATATCTTGAGTTATAAGGCACCTTTAATTATTATACATGCAAAATGGTGGATATATAAATTTTATTACTCGAAGTCATACCCTTAAGTCTTATCTTGGATATGATTTTATTCTTTTTCAAAGCACTACTCTAGCCCCAGTAACTGATAGATTTGCTTGGAACACTGTGAATGATCAATAAATGTTTTATATTGAAAAAAATGAATGATTAAGTCAACTGCTCCTAAGAGACAGATATCACCCAGGGCTGGTTATATTAGAACATTATTTGTAAAATTGAAATTTGAAATGTTAGGGTGAATGGACAGCAGATAAACTGGCAGAAGAAGATTGAGAGAAGCAAATCTAGTAGGAGAGCAGTTTAAAATAAGTCAAAACATATAAGGACTGCTTTGAGAAAAGGTGACTGAATAGGCTTGCTGCTACAAACTCAACACTGGTGAGAACAACATCATTATTTCAGGAAGCAGTTTTATAGTCCCTTTATAAAAATCTTCAAGTGCTCTAAATCTTCAAAACTAGTATTTGCATTTGCTTCTCATAAGATTTCTGAGCAATGCAAAAACATGATGAAATAGTTCTTTGAGAAGGCCTTGGGACTAGAGTTATACTATGCAGCATAAACTGAGGACTGTATCCTTAGGAAACTCCCCCATCCCTTAACTCATCATAATACACAGCAGCAGAATCATTTAAGATGTCTCTGTAGCTTTATACTTTTAAAGGAATTCTGAGCATTTTAGTTATTTCTGTTATGCCTCCCTATACACTGTCATAATCAGAGACTTTTTAAATTTGGTTCTTAGTTCTTTTTACTTAAACTAGGTAGCCTTCCTCAAGACTCCAATTTGTGTCTAACCCATAATTCCCATGGGAAATTAAAGTTAGTTTGAGTCTCTATATTTCTTATTCTAAACAATGCAATAAGGATGTACATTTACTTAGATCAATCTCCTATAACACTGCTGACCAGGTCCTCGAAACCTCTTCTGGGTTCATAAGGAATAATCAAATTGATTATGAGGATGATACTGAAACAAGTAAAGAAACAGTAAAGAAGAAAAAAGAATTAAAGAAATCAAGAAACAGTTTTTGGTTTTCTATTTTTATTTATTTTTTAAAAATTTTTTGTACACAAATAGGGTACAATTTTTCATTTCTATGGTTGTACACAATGCAAATTCACATGATTCATGTAATCTTACATATACATAGGGTAATACTATTTGTCTCAGTCTACTCTCTTTCCTTCCACCACCCCCTCCCACCCCATTTTCCTCCAAAGTTCCTCCATTCTTCTCTTGTCCCCCGCCCCCTTTATGTATCATCATCCACTTATCAGAGAACAAATTCGGCCTTTGGTTTTTTGGGAAGAAACATTTTTGACTGCAAAAGCAGCAGTTGCAAAAACTGAAAAAACATTAGATGAATGTCACATGGTATTTTGTGGGAGAAACTGTCAGAGGGAAAAAAGGTAACAATGAAACTTCAGAGAGAAATTCTAGCAAACAAGGATTTCAGTATGACCCAAAGTGTCCAAATGTGAAGGATGAAAAATAATGACAGAGAAGAGAAAAACAGGAAGTCTCATTTGGCAGCAAAAGAAACCTCATGAGTTGAAAGCACATGCACCTGATGAGCAAGAATAATCAGAAATCAAAAGGCTGTCCAAAAATAACTACTAATCTAATTTTATTCTGTAAATTAGACTGTGAAAATATTTTATTTGATCTTTTCAAGTTCTTATAAAATACGAGGTGTAAATTTATTTGATTGCAGTCTAAAAAAAAATTAGACTTTTATTTTACATAAAATAGGAAAAATAAATAAGGCAGTCTTCCATTATCTTTAAAATTGACCTCCATATATAGGGCATAAAAAGAATCAGAAAGAGATGCATACCACTTTGTTCGGAACAGAAATTAGTTGAAAGAATTTGTTAATGAAAATTTCAATCTGTTATCTCGAGCTCTAGGTCAAGCCCAATTATTTTAACTGCTTAGATGGCCAAATTGTAATTCAATAGCATACAATCTAGTATCTTTAACAAGTATAAGGGGAAAGAGTGAGGAATGGAAATACTGGGGTTTTAGAGAATCACAGTGATCCCCTCATATTGAATTATATTAAGATGACCTGGAAGCAAGAAAATCGTTAAATTGGGTAATTTGGCTAAAACCCCAGGCCTGATCTTGAGAAGGTTACTTGAGAGTTGGAGGCAAATACCTTCAACCTGACACCAAAGAGTGTGTTAATGAAAATGCATAGATTATTAAACTTCAGGAGGGTAGTTTCTATTGTGTCTGAAAGTGTCAGTGTTTACACACACACACATATATATACCCTTTCTCCACTGTGCTATCTGTGCAAACCTGTTAATAAAATTTTAGGAACAACAGAGGGAGGTAATTAAGATCAATATGCAAAACATGTAATTTGCTTCTCCAAGAAATGAATAATTTTGTTTCAAAGTCAGAACTTGTAAGGGAAAAGATCATTCATCTTTCTTAAATACCACAACGAAAACTGAATGTCTGCTGCTTTTCCATGCTAGGGTCTTTTGTTTTGAATTATGCAATAAAGGGGAGAAAGTTCTAGAACAGTCTGAAAAAGGGCTTCCCAAAGATATGCACATTCTAACCTGAGGGAACTTATGAATATGCTACTTTATATAGCAAAAGGGATTTTCAACTGTGATTAAGTCGAGGATTTTGAAATTGGAAGATCATCCTGAATTGTTGGGTGGACAATGTAGTCACCAGGGTCTTTATAAAAAAAAAAATCAATTGATCATAGTGAAGAGAAAATGCCACCCAGTGGCTGGAATAAAAAGGAGGGAACCAAAAACTGTTAAAAAGTCAGCAGAGGCAAGGACAAGGCATCTCCCCTGGAACCAGCACTGCTAATATCTTTATTTTAGTGCTCCAAAACTCATTTTAGACTGCAGAAATAGGAAGCTAATATAATCATGTGCCTCCTTTTGCAGCCCTCATTACACCAAAAGTATTTAATATCTCAGTGTGAAAATGATGTTTCCAAAGTTTTGTATGCATTAGAAGATTTGTTAAAATTCAGTCAGTACTTTCATCTCTAGATGTTTCTTCGCCTTCTTCCCTCACATACACAGAATCAACAAAGAAAATCAAATGCTAAAGGAATATATGTTTTATAATCACAACCACTTAGGGTTGGTTCGAGTCTGAGAAGTTTAAGATCAAGGTGCCTGAAGGGTCTGTTCTTGGTGAGGTCCCTCTTCTTGGTATGTAAACAATTTTATTCTCCATGTATACTCAGACAGCTAGAGCAGAGAGAGAAAGCAAGTTCCATCTTCTCTCTTCTTTTCAGTACACTAATCCCATTATAAGGACTCCATCCTAGAGACTTAATTACTTCCCAAAGGCCCATACTCCAAATATCATCACACTGAGAATTAGAGCCTGAACACATAAACTTTGGCATCTCAGCATTCAGTGTATAGCACATTGGTGAGAATGTGTTGAAATCTGAATGAAAACCAGGAAGACAGTATCACACTTTTGCAGAGCATTTCTGTGCTCTAAATTGCATATTTGATTAAAGATGTGTAAAATATGGTAATATGTTTGTCTATTGATATCAGAGCTGAGCAATCTAGAATGTATCATTTGTTTCAACTACTGCATCGGTAATCATGAAAGGAATCATATACATCTTCTTGGGGTAACTATTTATTCATAACAACACCATTATGATACTTCAATATAGAACAAAAACTCACCTTTAGTTAAGATATTTTTATTTTTTCAAAGGATATTTACTGATTATATTACTTTACTTGTATACTAAACTCTAGGAGTTGGCAAAGCAGAAAAAAACCTCACAAAGGAAATGATAGAACAATAACTCAGGAGAGAATATTTGATCAATCATTCCATATGAAGAGAAAAGATAATTTTGAAAAAGGCAATGACAAGAAGTTCTGGTATGTTCTGTTATCATGCCAGGAGAGGGGACAGGAAAGTGAAGCATAGCAAGATCTTTAAGAACCGTACAAAGAATTTGGTGTGCAAGATAATTATCTGTCCTGACTTAAATATTTGTTTCTATCTTTAACCACTACATACTTAAATAATTTTCTTATCCATTCTTTATTCATTCATTTATTTAAATATTTTTAAACATTTTACAGACTAGTCATTCTCAAGTAATGTGCATGCACACACACACACACACATACATATACACACACACATACACACACACACACACACACACAATAGTGACTTTGTAAAAACTCCCTTGTTTTACAGTGATGACAAGTAGATTTGCTGGGAGCAAAGCTCCATTAACAAAGATAAGTTGAGGAACATTCATGGTTCTTCTCTGTTGGATCACTAGCACTTATGGCTAAAGACAGAGCTGACTCAAGAACTTGTAGATTCAGGGTAAGACATAGACTAGTTGAAAGAAAAATCCTCTAGGAATGATTCCTGAGAGTGTAGAGTCAATGATCAGACAGATCTATAAGTTAGTGGATTATCACACATTGAAAACCTCTCAAACAGTAGTCAAGATTATAAGAAAGGATTTGATGAGGCTATGCAAAGAAAATATTCAATTCCCTAAAATATAAACCTTTGTCACCTACATTTTTCAACATTTCCTTATTAATATTGTGCTAATACATTGTTTCATATAAATAAATATATATTATTTTCTAAAACTAGATGCTATCTCAAGTATCTTAGAGGAATTTTCAGGGATGATTTGATTTCCTAGGGAATGCTATACAGCAATACATACTATACAGAACAAATTGAATTATTTAGCAGGGAATTATTCTGATGGAAAAAAAGTGAAACCTCCCAGATTTACATACTGTATAATTCCACTTATCTAACATTTTTGAAATGTTCAATTCGCTGACACTAGGTTGAGGTAGAGGGATTTGGGTGTGGTTAAAACAAGACATCATAAATTGTCCTCAGAATGCTGGAACTGCTAAGTATCTTGATTGTAGTTATCAATACATGAAATTATACATATGATAAAACTGTATTGAATTAAATAAAAGCTCAGAAATGAGTACTGTTAAAACTAGGGAACTCTGAAAAAGATGAGTGAATTGCATCTATGTTAATATTGTGGCTGTGCTATTATAATCTAGTTTTGTAAAACATTACCATTGTGGGGAGCATGGGGAGGATTCTGAAAAGTCAAATGGAATTTTATCAATTATTTTTCTACACTTGTATATGAATCTATAATTATTTTAATAAGAATTTTTAACAAAATATCTGTTAAAATCATTCAGGTAAATTTAAAACTATATGATAATATGAGCAATTTTGTAGGTTTGATCTACTTTCGTAGAGTCTAGAGCTCTATTTAAAGAAAAAATATGTTTTAAAAATGTAACCACTGCCCTCAAAATCTTATGCTAACTTCAGTTTCAATATATTTAGAAGTACAAATGCTACAAATTTATACTAAAATCACTCAAAATTCAATTATGTCTTTTTTTCATTTAATTTTTTTTTTTTTTTTTTTTTGTACTGGGGACTGAACTCAGGGGCTCTTTACCACTGAGCTACATCCCCAGTTCTTTTCACATTTTTTTTCCTCTTTGGAGACAAGGTGTTGCTAAGTGTAGAGGATCTTGCTAAATTTCCGAGCCTGGCTTTGAACTTGGACCCTTCTGATTCATTCTTTTGAATCACAGAGTTTATAGGTGTGAACCACCACACCCATCTTAATTTTGTAAATTTTAAAGCATATTTTTAAACCCTAATTTCTTTGTTCAAAAATGACGATCGTTTTTAAAAAATCAATACTAGCTCCTCAAAATTCACAAAATTGGCTACATGTCAATGAAGCATAACTGACTGATATTTTAAAAAAAGAACTGATAAATTGCAACATTCACATTTCTGGAGTTATTAAAGTTACACTCAAGCTTCTGACAAACACTAATTTCACTATAAATAAATACATCATCTGTAAATGGATATCAATATGGATTTATAATGGGAAATCACTCAAATATCAAAGTGTATGATAGTGCTTTTATGCTACTTTCCTTAACATGTAAGAAAAGGAAAGGAATGCAGTGTAATGCAGTGATAAGTGATTATTACAAAATGACTGATAATATTAAAACAATTCATATCATATTGAAGGGCTATGTGTTGAATTTGTGGGGTTTTGCCTAACATCTGTACCACAAAATATTCATAAACCCATGACTACTTTTCACAGTAAAGGGTCACAATAACAAGATTTAGAAAGCCTTCTTTCTTAAAGCCTTTTGAAAGATAGTAATTCCTATCAAATGACGTGACATTAGCAAAGCTCCTCACTTTGAAGAAATGTCCACGCTAACATACTTCCAAATACAGTATTTAATACTGAACAGTGTTTGATATTCAATGATGTTAATTCTGTGATGTCTCTGTTTATTTCTCAACTTGTTTTTGTAGTCTTTGATAGGAACAAGGGAAGTGGTTCTTGAATGTGTTCATTTCAGCTCCTCAGTGAGGTCCTGTGTAAACAAATGCATTGCTATCCAAGGGTCATAGCTGAGTGAAAACATGAAACATCACCAACCAAAATATTTGGCAATCTTACTTAAAAAAATAATTTTGGATACACAGAATAAGGTTTTCATTATAATATTTAATATTCTTTTATGTTATGTTATACAATAACACATGCTTTCTGTTCCTTCAAAATTAATATAAACATGAGTTTGGGTGTGATTATATGCCTGTAATCCCAGTTACTGGGGAGCCTAAGGCAGGAGGACAACAGTTTTGAGGCTAGACTAGGATATTTAGAGAGACCCTGTCTCAAAATTAAATATTAAAAAAAGGGTGGGATGTAACTCAATGGTAGAATTCTTGCCTAGCATTGACAAGCCTCTAGGTTCAATTCCTAGTACTGCCATAAAAGAAAATGAGAAAAATCAATATGAATATTACTTTTAATTAAAATGATAAAATATAAATATTTATCAGATAAAACAGAAAAATGACATTGTATAAAAGAGCACTAATCAAATACCCAATTAAAAATAATATTATCAACTTCCAGCAAGAAGAATGATTAGAGGTACATAAGGAAGTTTCTAATCCTATGGCTTTCATAGGCACTGAGCCCAGTTTAGAGAGCTGCCAAGAAGGTCACAGTACTGCATTATTCCATAGAAATATCCCAGTCTACATTGTGCCTTCTTCCATTCAGGTTGCTGCTACATAGCACCATCCTGAGACCATACTCACCTTTGGCTCCAACAAAGGCAAACTGCCTCCACAACCACATGCATGCTACTACTCCCATCTCAAGTAAGCCTGAGTGGCCCTGCCCATCTATGGCATATAGAAACAGCCAGGTAACCTGCTTCATAACTACACATATCCTCTCACACCTACCCTAAGAATGCCACATTCAAACTTGCTAGCAAAGTGACCCTACACAGGACAGTTGCATCCTAGCAGGTAGACTAGCCCTGCAAAACCCTGAAACTAGGCCACTGAGATACCTGTAGGTAACTCTGACATTGATTACAGTTGAAGAAACTACACAGAGACAAAGATATTGTGTATACTTAGAACCAAAGTCAATATGCACTTCCCAATTTGTATATTAGGACACAACTCTGGAAGACAGTCTTTCTTGCTACAACCACCTTATAAAATTGGTAGAGGTAACATATCAGCAAAGAGACACAGAAAGCATACAAAAGCATTGTAACATGACACCTCCAAAGACAAACAATTCTCTAGTAACAGACTTCAATAAAAGAAAATCTATGAAATGCTGAAAAGGAATTCAAAGTAATCACGTTCAGGAAATTCAGCAAGATGTAAGAGATAGATAATTCAAAGAAAGTAAGGAAAATACATTATCTGAATGAGAATTCAGCAGAGATTAAAAAACAAACAAAACAGATTTGAAACTAAAGAATTCAAATATTAAAGTAAAAAAATTCAGCTGATACTTCCAACAGATTAGAAAAGAAAAAAGAAATAATACCTAAATCTGAAGACACATCTTTCAGTATACCCTAAATATGACACAGGTAGGAAGGAAGGAAGGAAGGAAGGAAGGAAGGAAGGGGGGAAGGAGGGAGGGAAGGAGGGAGGGAGGGAAAGAGGGAGGAAATGAGAGAAAAAGACTTAAAAAGAAAGAAAACAGGAGGAAGGAAAAGCAAAAAAGAGAAAGAAGAAAGCCTACAAGACTTATGGGACACCTTCAAGTGAATAAATATTCTCATTATGGTTGTTTTAGAAGAAGAGATTTTTAAAAGGCAGATAACCCATTAAGTCAAATAATAGCTGAAAAAACCCACATCATGGGAGATACACATCCAGATCTCTAAAACACCAGTTTCCAGATAAATCCAAACCAAAAAGATCTTCCTGTGGTATATTACAGTCCTACAATCAAAAGTCATAAACAAACAGAATCTTAAAACCGGAAGGAAAAATGTATCGTCACTTATAAGGGAATCTCCGTTAAAATAACAGATTTCTTAATAGAAGAGAATAGGATGATATATTCAAAGCCCTAAAAGAAAAACAAAATAATACAAAACCAACAAAACAAGAAAGAAATAAATGATACTGCCAACCAAGGATACTATATCCAGCAATGCTATCTTTCTATAATTAAAGGAAAATAAAGTCTTTCCTACACAAGTAAAATCTTAAGGCATTCATCACCTCTACACTGGTCTTACAAGAAATGTTAAAGGGAGGTCTACATCTGGAAACAAAAAGAGGATAATTATTGTGTATACTCACGAAAATATATAACTCACTAATAGAAGAGATACACAAAAGAGAAAGCAAAAGGAAGCAAGTCCTACTTATAAAAAAAGCCATCAAATCACAAAGGTTTAAAATGAGAGAAAGACAAGACCAAAGGATATACAGAATAATCAGAAAGTAATCAATTAAAACATTAGCAGTGAGTTCTTACCCAACAATAATAATCTTGAAGTAAATGGATTAAAATTTTCAGTTAAAAACATGGATGATGATGAATTAATTAAAACCAGACCCAACTATATGCTGCCTATAAGAAGTATACTTCACTAGTAAAGACACACATAACCTGAAAGTGAAAAAGTGGAATATGGAAGCCAAAAGTGACAAGGAGTAGCTATGCTTACACTGAATTGGAAAAAAAAAAAAAAAAAAAAAAAAGACTTTAAATCAAAATCCTTACGGAGAAAAAGAAAGTCATTATGTAATAGTAAATGGATAAATTCAACAAAAAGATATACCAATTGCAATATATATGCATCCACTATCACAAAACCCAATTACAAAAACTAATCAGAGTTAAGCCTTATTACAGACTAAATAGACCTAGGCAATATTTAAAGAACACATCATGCAATTGCTGCAGAATGCATGTTTTTCTCATTGGCACAAGGACATTCTCCAGGATAGACTCATACAGCAGACCACAAAAGAAATCTCAACAAATTCAAGAGTATCAAAGTCATAACATAAATCACATAAAAGAAGAAATCCAAAAGAAGAACTTAAGAACTTGTGCAAACCACCTGGAAATTAAAAAATAAAAAAATAAAAAAAACCCACCTTGAGTAAAAAACAGGTTAATGAAGAAATCAAAAGAGAAATTAAAAATTTCTTTATTCAAATGAACATGGAAACACATTATAGCAAAAGATATGGAAGCATTACATAGTATATGAATGTATTGTATTTTCATAAATCAATTTGTATAATTATTGTGTCAATTATAAATGATAAAAATAGGAGTTACTAGAAAAATTAAAAACATTTCAGTTTTAATAATTTTATACTAAAATATTTGCGGTTTTTTTAAAATGGTACAATATTAGAATGAAGTCCATAAAATTCACCAAATAGCAAATTAACCACAAATGAGATATAATTTTATAATATTAAAACTGTTTGAATTCTTGAATAAACAAAACTGAAAAGAAATAAAACCAAACCCATTACACTCCTTTGGTCTTTTAACACTAAGTATTAGGCCTGAGTAGAGATGTATTCAGTATTCTTATAGGAAAAATGGCATCAGAAATCCACAGACTTAGACATACAGAATTTCACAGGCTTCAAATACACAGTGAGTCCTCACTAAATGGCACATAATAATAACTTCAACAATGATCTCACTGATCAAACTCAGTATGATGTTTATAGAATACATTTAAGTACTTAAATGTGTTTAAACTTAAAATTGGAACTTTCTCATTTCAAAATGAAATATTGCTTTTGCAGTTGCTCATTAGAGGAATTTTAATTAAGATGATAGTTTTGAGTTGTGATTAAATCTTCATTTTGCACTGAATATAGTTCAGTGTTGATGCTAACTGATTGTTACATAATTGGAATACTTTTCAGAAATTAATTTACAAATGCCTACAAACTCATAAACCTTGATATTTGTGTTTGTAAAAAAAAGTGAGATAAGCTTTAAATATAGACATATGCAAAGGTAATAATATTATTTCCATATTTGGATTAAGAAAATTAAGTAACTTTATAAACACCCTTAAGTTTTTTCTTGATGTTTCATATCACTTAGGTACAGTGATTATAAATTGTTCTGCTAATGTGATTGAAGTCACTCTCTCCATCTCTGTGTACATATGTGATACTTAAAATAGAAGAGAAAATTATGGTAAATGTAATTATTACCACCAGGCTAAATGATAACTGTCAGTTTCTTTGCTTTATAAAATTAATCTGATTGTCTATATAATAATTATGACATATTTCATAGGTTTGTTTGGCTAATTTCATGCTACTTCTAATTCTATGACCATTGCAAACATTTTGTACCTTTCCCTTTGTGGTGGGTTAATACACTGGTTAACATTAAACACCATTTTTGTTAAATATAAAAGGAACAAATTTATTTCTTTTCATTCAATATAAATTTATGTAGGTCTTAATATGCACCAGGAACTGTTTAGCTGCTTCAAAATTATTATATAATTTAATTCTCACCATAATCCTATGAGTAGATGCTATGATCCACATTTTTAAAGTGAAGAATCACAAATAATTTTCTTAAGATCAGCAATTACTCTGTGCTTACCTGAGGATTAGAAATCTTAGAGATTGGTTCTAAAGACCATGCTGTTAAACAATGCTGTGCTGCTTCTCAGAACATGATGTGAAACCACATGCATCCCACAAAACCCATTCCCACCATTCATGCCGTATTTACTTTAATTAGGTTTGAGCCATCTGGAAAAACAAAGAGCTGAGACAAAGACCTTTAATAAACAATGAGAGAAATTTTTTTCTTGAAGTATTTTAGGAAATTGAAAAATTATTTTCCTAATTTCCAGTTTGCAGCTACTTATTGGAAAATAAGAGTGATAAATCTTCATTTTATTCATTTAGAGATAACTTTAAATGGTCAAATTATTCAAGTCCTTATGCAAACACATATGCACACTCAAATGACTTCACCTCTTTTCAGGCCTCAATTTTTCCTCTTTTCTTCATTTGGTTATCAAGCTTTGCCCTGAACTTTTAGTTGTTAACCCTCAGTGCTTTCGTATATGAAGTATTTCCACTGTGGATGTCTTCGTGCTCCAACACTTTTAGCTGAATTCTATCACTTGCTATCAGAGCACACAAAAGCTTAGCCACAGGAATTTTTTTTTCCTCAGACACATGGAAATAAATTTATAAATAAATTTCTTGCTTATATCTATATTTCTCTCTGATTGCATTCTGGAGAAGAAACACTAATTTATTCTACTTTATTAGCCTAGATTAAGTAAAAGAAATTTGCATTTAATTAATGAGCAGGATAATGAATTTGAGGCTATTAGGGCACTTTATTTAATATAATTAACATTTAATATTTCTGAGTTTCCAGAACACCTCAGATGTGGTGTGATTAAGTAACTTTACCTAGAAATTCAAAATTTAATTTTTATCTTTGTTTTCCTTTTTCCAAAGGATGTTTTCTTTGATAAAGCATTTGCCTTTCAGGGGCAGACAAGTGAATTTTTCTCTGTCATTTGTTTTCTTTCTATAAATATCTATACATTTGTATAAGTGTCTGAAAAAGTACCCACCAATATCTTATAAAATAGCAAGCTATGTTTAAAATAATCTATCTCCCACTGACTAATGGTGTTACCTTGGCAAGTCACCTGGTTTAGTTATTACTCCTCTCTTTTCTTACCAGACAGAAAATGTAAAAATGTAAGAGATCACTAAATAACAATGGATGCTTCTAAATGTTTCTCTCATACTAGTTGCTGGTTAGATAACCAGTTTAAAAATAAAGTTGTATGCGAAAGCAAGCAAAATGAAATAACAATCAGATCAAAATAGAATGTGGCAGAGAAAATTACATGTTTCAATTGATGTAAGTAGAGTATTGTATATCTACTTTTAAAAACAACAAAGTAATACCAGGTTTTCTTTGAAATATGCCTATAACAAATCAGGAGGCATAACATATACTAGAAATAAGATATAAGCAACAGTTTTAATCTTTGACTCACAGTTGAACATTGTACTCATTATGTAGGAAAATACTGGTAAATCTTTCAACATTATTACTTCAGCTAAAAATGAATTGAAATGAAATGTATGAAAATAGAAACCAGATATTTCACATGTTCATTTCACAAAGAAATGTCATGATTGTTTTGATTGAGATCATTTTAATTAAATAGACTTCCCATAAATAGAAAAGTAATTAAAATGCCACACACATACATACATCATAACAATTGATATTGTATACTGAGTTACAACCCCAAATAAAGAAGCAATTTGTCCTCTTATGAAATTATTTGGTCCCTATAGAGTCAAACACAGATCAATTTTGGTCAATTTTGTCAGATACTTTTTAAACACTTTTTTCATTAGAAAGAATATTATAAAAGCTTATTAAATGCATAGCATATGTATTAGTTTCCTTCATAACTTATTATCACAAACTTGGTGCCTTAAACAAGACAATTTTTTCACCTCCTAGTTTCTGTGTGTTAAGAATGAAAAGATTATTAGGGCTGGGTTCTCAGCTGGATCTAAGGGTCCTCAGACAAACTCATTCGGGTACTGTGGTTATAAGACTGAGGTCCCATGTCCTTGCTTGCTATTAATTAAGGGTTGCTATGAGTTTGTAGAGGCTTCCCCAGATCCTAGCTAACCTAGCCTTCTCCAAAGGCCTTCTAGATTTCCCAGTCCCCCAGATGTTAGGAAGGTTTCAGTCCCTTTTAGGGGCTTATCTGAATAGATCAAGCTGACCAGATGATCTCCCTTTTGATTAAGTCAAAATCAACTGGTAGGTCACTTAATCACAAGAGGGAAATACCATCATATTTACAGGTTCTATCAACATTTAAGAGAATTATACAGGGAAGCATACAAGGGGGAGTTGGAAGCAATTTTAGAACCATGCCTACTATAATGTACATAGTAATATATTTTCATTTTTAGTATCTCCATACAGAAATACCGTCTTGATTAAGTAGGCATATCTTGTTTTTAGAAATTTTATTAGCATGTTTTCAAAAGTAAATCAAGTCTTTATTTCGAATAATCCTGATGCTATAGCAAATATGTACAGGAACTATTTCCTTAATCTTTCTCTCAATGGCCTGCATCCATTCTCCAAACTATGTATTATAGAAAGAGAAATTTGAATATATTTCAAAAGACATTGGAAAGAAGGTATCAACTAAGTTTGGCATAACAAAAAAGAAACACCATAACAAACTACCCATTAGAGTGAGCTGAGGGTATAGATGACATATGAGGGACTCTTGGGCCCAGTATATCCATAGTAGATCCAACAGATCCATCATTCCTCTTTCGTTATTTTTAGAGTCAGTGGGCTTACTCACATGGATATACATATATACATAACTGCTAGCAAAACTATCATATTGTTTCCTAGCTCTGTGGAATGAGAGCATTGTTCTATAAAATAAGAAGCAAAAGTCATGAAAACTGCCTTTTATTCCTACCCAAGATATTAATTCTGAAATGCTATTGCACTCCAAGTCAACTGATTGAAGTGGATGCTGGTTTTTCTTAGTCTTTAAAAATGAAATTAAATAATCTTTAATAATTAATTTTAGTCTTCAAAAATTAAATTAAAAATTAAATATCTTCACTTAATTCACTAATAGTGGCCTATAAAAAGTTTCAATGTCGTGGCATATGACAGTGAGTTTTCATACATTTAACCAAGTGGTATATTTCCTAAGAGAGAGCAACACAAACTATGTATTTCATATGTATTTGTAGTAGACACAGTAATAGTCCTACAAAGATATCTATATCCAGATCCTTAGAATCTGTTAATAGGAAAGATTAAATGGCAAAGGAGAATTAAGGTTGCATATTAAGGTTGCCAAACAGGAGCCTTATTAATAAGGGAAGATTATCTTGGATTATTCTGATGTGCCCAACATAATCACAAGGGTCCACAAAAGCAGAAGATGAATAAGAGAAACAGAAAGATGGCAGTGTGAGAAGAAATTGGCCCAACATTGCTGGCTCTAAAGTTGGAGAAACAGGACTACATTCCAAGGAAACTGGGTGCCCTCTAGAAAGTATAAAAAGCAAAGAAAGGGAATCTTCCCTAGTTTCCAGAAAGGAATGCATCCTGCAACTCTTTGATCTTAGTGAGATCTGTGTCAGACTTCTCTGATCTACAGAACTGTAAGATGACAAATTAGTTTTAAGCCACAAAGTTCAAGGTAATTAGTCACAGCAGTAGTAGAAAATTAACACAACAGCTATTAATCTTGTGAATGAATTTCATTTCATGGACCATCAGGAAAGAAAAACAAAAGCATTCATTGGAAGTGAAAGTAAGTAGTATATGATCTTGGCCTAGGACTATTTTGAGTTTGTATATTCTGTCATAGTATAGTTTGGAGGGATCTTGATTATTTGGTGATCATGCGGAGCATCTCACTGATTCCTTGTTGAGGACTTGGTAAGTAAGAAGTAACAGATAATCTGAATGCCTTTTTAAGTTGAGTTCTTGCTAGAGCAAAGGCCCTGGCATTTTCATGAAACTTTTTAAGGGTCCACATCCAAACTCCCTACTACTAAGACAGAGTCACAATGCTTGGAAGATATTTTTGAATTATTGAAAGACATATACCCTACAGGGGGATACTCTTAAAGATTCATTTATCAGGTGACATAGGTATCTACCAGTTTAGAGTAGGGGTCAGCAGAAGGTAGCTCAGAAGCAGGTATATGCTGTGGTACTTGTATCACATGATATAGATGACCAAATGATGTTATCTCCTGGGAGTTAACAAAATGTTTCTGTAAATGGCCAGATGGTAAACTGTAGGCTTTGAGGACCTTGGAGTATCTGTTGTAGCTAATAAATTGTTTGTTGATTTAACACAATTATTCAATCCTACTATTATATCAGAGCTACTCAATTCCACCATTTTAGTGCAAATGCAGCCATAGGTAGTACAGACATAAAGAAACTTTAATTATAAAAGCAGGCCCTGAGTCAGATTTGGCCCATGGGTTATAGTATGCTAATCCCTGCTATAGAAAACAATATTGTATGGGATCCTTGAAAAACTCTAATAAGAGAGTAACAACACAGATTAATTGGATTTTGGAATAACACCTTTCAGTGTTCAGCAGGGTACTACAGACATTTGCAATACGACTTCTAAATTTGGGGACTTAATGAAGACTGATTGCCTGATCATGTGCCATCAAATGACTATGTGATTAAAGCTTCCCATCATGCATTAACCATTGTCAGACCCATCATGTCATAAATTCCAGACACCTAGCAAGAAACAATCCCAAATTGAAAATGGTTTAGGTGAGATCAAACCCAAGCAGATATAGGTGAAGTGAGTTACATGAACAGATGGGCCAGACTTCCTTATAACCTTTACATCACCTTATCTACCTCCTTTCATACCTAAGGCCTTGTGCAGAGCCCCTATGATGACAGGAAAGGAAAGGACAGGACAGGACTCAAGTTCCTTTCATAGACAGGCTGGCTGATATGCTCCAGTTTCACTAAGAAGGGGCGACTTGAAAGACAGTGGTGAGGAGAAATGTTTCTTTTGGAAATAGCTTTAAGTAGTACATGTGGTCACCAGTTTCTGCAGCATTTTCAGGAGTAAGTATCATTATGGATCACAGAGAAGATTAACCAGTCAATATCTTGAAGAGTTCCAGACTGGAAGTTCAGAAAAGAAAGTCAAATAAGCTAATAGCCAACTTGAAACAGACAGTACAAACTTGTACAACTTTAGTGAAATTTTAGACCTAACATTAATGCAATTACAGATTCTTGAAAGGTCTCTGAACTTTATTAAAATCAGATATGAACTTTGAACTCTAGAAGGTAAAAGAGGAGGTAAGTAGAAAATAGGTTTAATTTTTAAAAGTGTAATTTCCCTGCTATTTTTCTTCCTTCCATCCTTCATTCCTTTATCCTTTTTAGATTCAGTCTTCAAATATTAATTAGCTAGATTCTAAATACATAGACTACCTTGTAATAAGCAAAACAGGCATTAAGTAAATAAGTCAAATATTTATTTTTAAATTGTTTTAAATAATATAAAAAAAAATATGGGCCCCAAGGGAAATTTAAAAAAATAGAATCACTTTAGAGTTAGGTTTCATGGAACTCTCTCCATGTGAGGACACAAAAGGAAGGTGGCCATTTGGCCATTTGCAAACCAAGAAGAGAATCCTTACCATCCTGGCACCTTGATCTTGGATTTTTTTTTAAACAAAATTCACATTTTATTTGGATTGAAATAAACTATACAAAATTGCTTTTCTTCACCAAAATAACAGCAATATTTTCTATATTATTTCTCGATTAGCCACAAAACATTTATTTTGTAGGTTTTCCAGATTTTGCTTATAAATCAAGATGAGGCAATAGATATAGTCATGGAAAAAGAGAACAGACAAGTTGCCCATATCAACAGCCTCTGATTCTGTCTTGAACATGAAGCAGAAGTGTTCAACATTTACCTGCTAAAATGAAGGTGGAGGCTTATGAAGATGTAAGGCTCAACAAAGGAATGTAAACAGCAGCAACCAGATGTGGAACAACAATGGTAGGCTCTCCACTCAAACTGTAACTTGTTCTTTAAGTTCATTTGATAAAGACAAAATTTATACTGAAATCGGGTGAGCTCACAACTCTCTGGTTAATTCCCTTACCTGTCCATTACAGATCTGAACACACTTAAAACTCCTAGTATCAAAGGTCAACAGTAGGCTTCATTGTAACATTTCATAAAATTCATTCTTTTCTTATATCTCCTCAAAATTTATTTCTTCAAAATTGATAACAATACCTGACAACTGGATCCATGGTAATAATATATTTCATATCTAAAAGACTTAACTAAAAGAATTCCAGAGTGCTACTAGCAGAGGTCACACAGAGGTAAAATGTGGTACTTCCAATGTGGTCTTCTGGAAGAACAGACAAGTTTTCAAAGCTTGAGAGCTTAAACAGGTGCCATGTATATAGGCAGATTACCAATGGCTAATGTATTAACGAAAGACCTGTAGGCAAGGTCAGTGATTAAGTGACCTACATACACCTTACAGCTTTTCTTCCAAATATCAAATATAAGAGAAAGCCCATTTTGAAATTCTTTTAGGTATTTTCAACTGTTTCTGAATTATCTGTAAGAAGCTCTGACTTAGTTGTATGTAGTTTGATATATGTGTCTACCATTAAATCTAGATCATGTTTTATATCAAAATTTACATTAAGCAAAGCCAAGTTACTTGACCTTTGGTCTGTCAAAGTGTTCCTTAGGTAGGCTTGAGACACTTTCGTCCAATTTCATAGTGTTCATTCTCAACCTTCATCACAGGAAGAATACACAGGACCTTCAGCAACGCATATACATTAGGAAAAAACTTGGTATCAGGCAGATGGAGGGCTTCATAAATGGTGGATGGAAGCTCTATATCTTTCCATCTGTGTTTCCATTTGATTCTCCAACAGTGAAGCTCAGCTGAAAGCGTGTCAGGATTAGGCAAGTCACTTCTGTAAATGTCAGCATGGTGCTCCTCTGATGTATTGAATTTGAGCTGTCCCATGTCTGAGGGTACCAGAGATAAGCATTTAAAAGCTTTGAGGTGCTGTTCTGAGAATACATCTTTAAGTTCTTGAACGATGTGCTCCACTGTGGAACACTTAGGGTTTCTTTATAGTAGCTTTCAGAGGTTAGTTGAGATTTCAGATTACCCTGCTGAGCCCTACAAAATTTCCCAGAAAGTTTCATCTGGATATCAAGTATGGCTGCCAAATTTGTTGCTTCCTCAAACCAAAATTCATGATAAACTTCAATATTTTCCGTTACTTCACTGAGTGAATGCAGCACTGCAGTCAAGCTACTGGCAGCAAAGAAGACATCAGAAGTTTGTCCCTGGGGATTTCTCCCAAAGGCTCTTATAAAAGATAAGACATTTTTAAGAACAACAATGGTAAAAAAAAAAAAAAAAAAAAAAACAAAACAGCAGAAACAGATGCTAGAGATCTGTGAGAGCTGTTTTCGGGAAGAAACCCTCAGGGAAGTGAGAGACTTGCACTTCTTTTCCATTATCACTGATGATGTGGTGGACATAGCAGGGGAAGAGCACCTTCCTGTGTTGGTGAGGTTATGGATAAATCTCATAACCTGAGAGGAACTGTGGGCTTCCTGCCTTATGAAGCTGACGCAGAAATTTTGGCTGTGAAATTTCACACTACAAAAACTGAGAAGTAGGGACTAAATATGGAGTATTGTCATGGCCAGGCTTACATCGTGTCTAGTGGATTCTCTTCCAAAATGAAAGTTGTTGCTTCTAGACTTTTAGAGAAATATCCCCAAGCTATCTACACACTCTGCTCATCCTATGCTTACACATGTGGTTGGCAAAATCAGTGCCTGTGATGGGGCTTTCTGTTGCATTAGGAACAATTGAGGAAGTTTGTTCTTTTTCCATCAATCACCACAACTGCTATTAGAACTTGACAGTGTAATTTCTGTTCTTTTTCAGAACAGTGAAGAAAGGAGTAAAGAACTGAAGGAAATTTGCCATTCTCAGAGGACAGGCAGGCATGACGCTTTTGAAATTTTGGTGGATCTCCTGCAAGCACTTGTTTTATGTTTAGATGGTATAAATAATGAAACAAATATTATATAGAATAACTGGCTAACTAGTTGAGCATTTGTACTCTGTAGTGCAGTTACAGATTTTGATTTTGTTGATCTTGGACTTTGAGGCATTAAAACCATGAGAAATATTTTCCTTGTTCCTCTTCTTCTCTCCTCCCCTCTCCTCCCCTGCCCTCCTCTCCTTCTTTCTTTTTCTTTTTTCTTTTTTTTTTTTTTTTTTGTACCAGGAATTAAATCCAGGGGCCCTTTACCACTGAGCCACTTCCCCAGCCCTTTTTTACTTTGAAACAGGGTCTCACCAAGTTGCTTAGGGCCTCACTAAATTGCTGAGACTAGTCTCAAACTTGAAATCCTCCTGCCCTCAGTCTCCTGTCCTGGGATTATGGACATGTACCATCATGCCCTGCAAGAAATAAATTTCAGTTGTTAAGCCATCTGATATATATGATGCTTTATTATAGCAACATGTACTAGTCCATTTTATCTTGCTAATAACAAACTTCCACAGACTGTGTATATTATAAAGTTAAGAGGTTTATTTTGGACAGGCATAGTGGCATACACCTGTAATCCCAGTTACTTGGCAGGCTGAGGCAGGAGTATTAAGGGCAACTTAGTGAGACCTTGACTCAAAAAAAATAAAACTAAAAAGGGCTGGGGATGTGGTTCCCTGATAGAGCTGAGCTACAAGATTGTGGGTTCAATCCCCAGGGCTACACATATGCACATAAAAGGGAGGCTTATTTTCAATCACAGTTCTGGTCCATCACCAGATCTCCCAAGGTAGTGCATGACAAGAGACAGGAAATCTGTGACTGGCCTCTCTCTCTCTTCTTATAAAGTCACTGGAATTCAATCATGGGGGCTTCACCTTAACTACATAATAAAATCCTAATCTGCTCCCAAAGGTCCTATCTCTAAACACCATAGTTAGATCAAGTCCCCACCCTGTTAATACTTCACAATAGTGATTAACTTTCAACATATGAAACCTTTGGGGATACACTCAAGTCATACCCAACCCTTGGTGTGAGCTAACTAAGAGAATCACTTATTTCCAGGCACTATGTTTAGCAATGGAGATATAAGGGTAAATAAAATTGATGCATGTCTGTCTTTGTGGAGTCAACAATCCAGAATCAAAGAAGATTAAGTCTGTGAGTACAGTCCCCATGCTCTCACCTGTAGACCCAATGTTAATATTTCTTCATGCATTACTTCATTCATCAAGAATTTACTGAGCATTTCCTTAAATCACATAAGCACTAAGGGTCTGAAGCTAAATAACACATGGTTTTTGGTCTCAATAAGCTTACTGTCTATTTGAAAAACTAACAAGCAGGTACACAATGATGGTGCAAAATTATAACTAGCAGGTAGGGTATGAGATATGAAAAAGGAAACCTCAACTTGGATGAGGAAGTCACAGGAGACTCCCAGTAGAGGTAAACACCTATACTGAGATTTGAAAGATGAGGAGGCATTTTTCAGGTGTTCATGGAACAGAAGCAGGTAGGATGAGGAAGGGAATTCCAAGAAAAGAAGATAACATCAAAGAACAAAAGTTGTAGAGATTATGGTGAAATCCAACAAAACCCTCTAGCATTTCTGGAACACATAGTTTAAGAAATATGTTCAGAAAAAGATGAGTCTAGAAAAGTAATCGAGGACATCTGATTAAAATGAACATTAATGCCTAGTGAAGTAGTTTAAATTTTATCCCCAAGCCCTAGAGGGAGTCATGAAAAACTTCATAGTAGTAGATTAATCTCAGTAATTAATCTAAATAATCTCAGATTGACATTTTAGAACAAGCATCTTGGGTGACAGCAAAGCAGGATTGGAGAGGGGCAGGGCCAGAAGCAAAGGCAATAAACAGCAATAATAATTACAAGAATCAGGCTTCTTAAAGGAAGTAACATTAAGAACATGGTAAGAAATACTACAAAAATTTAGAGGAAATCAGCAGTGTAAACACTGAAATTAGGAGTTTTCAAGGAAAACAAAGGAAATAAATTTAAGTAGTTCTTATGGTTAAAAAGAGCTTGTCATATTGGAAGAACAGAAAGAAGACAAAAATGATGAGTGAGCAATAATAGGTGACAAAGTTTGGGCAAGAGATGTGAGCTAGAGACATATCACACAGCTTGGTGACCATTAGGGAATGTGTTCTCAACTGGAGCAATAGTTCCCCCAAGGTGGGGAAATGGTTTGGGGATGGGGCTAGGGAATCTTTGTCTTTGTGAAATACATGCACACTCCTGAGATATTATGGGGTTTGGTTGCATACCACCACCAAAGTGAATATTTCAGTAAAATGAGTGACATGAATTTTCCCCAGTGTATATAAAATAGGTCATGTTTACGTTATACTGTAGTCTACTAAGTGTGGAATTATGTTTACATATAATTGAGATACCTTAATGAAAATACTTTATTGCTAAAAATGCTACTGATCTTCTGACACTTCAGTAAATCATAACCTTTTTTGCTGTTGGAGGATCTTGCCTGGATATTAAGCTGCTGATCTTCCAGGCAGATGATGGCTGAAGGTTTTGGTGGCTATGGCAATTTCTTAAGACAGTAAAATTTGCGTATCAATTGACTCTTTTTAAAATTTTATTTTATTGGTTCTTCTTAATTATACATGACAGTAGAATTCATTTTGATAAAATTATAAAAGAATAGGATATATTTTATTCTAATTAGGACACCATTCTTGTGGGTTGGCACACCTCATACTAGAAAATTGACTGCTGGGTGAAAGATTTCTCTGTAGGATGCAAAGCTGTTTGACAGGATTCTACTTACAAAACTGTTTTTCCAAACTGGGAATCAATCCTCTCAGTCCCCATTGCTGCTTTATCAACTAAGTTTATGTAGTATTCTGAACCCTTTGTTGTCGTTTCAACAATATGCAAAGCATTTTCACTAGGAGTAGTCTCCATCTCAAGAAACCAATCTCTTTACTCATGTATGAGAAGCAAGTACTCATCAATTAAAATTTTATCATAAGCTTTTAGTAATTCCATCACACATCAGGTTCCAGGCCTAATCCTAGTTCTCTATTTCCAACATATCTGCTGTTACTTCCTCATCTGAATTCTTCAACTCTTCAAAATCATCCAGTAGGGTTAGAATCAACTTATCCTAAGATAAGAGGAATAGACAAAGGGGGATGAAAGGAAAGGAGGAGGGATGGGATAGAGAAAGACATTGGAATGAATCTTATCCAACATTCCTATGTGCAAATATGAATATACCACAGAGAATCTCACTATCATGTACATGCTTAAGACACTAATTTTAAAAACCATAAGTAAATAGCAGAAAGATTGGAAGAGCAGGGGGAAGGGAACAGGGGGTGGGAGGATAAGAGGGGAAGTACTAGGGACTTTTATAATTATGCAAAAATGAATTTTGTCATGTATAACTAAAAAGAACCAATAAATAAATAAATAGGTGGGAAAATTAAAATAAATTAATAATTTAATAAATAAATAAATAAATAAATATATACCTAAATTTTAAAATTCTCCCATAACAGTAAGTTGTAAATGTTAAAAATATTATTTTCTTCTGGATTGGGTTTTCATCTCCTTTATTGTTAACATGAAATTAATCAAAATATTTTAAAATTATAAATTGGTACTATAAAACATAAAATGTAAAATGTTAAAAAAATCAACTCCTCCTAAGTTCCTATTAATGTTGATATATTAACCTACTCCCATGAGTCATAAATGTTTTTAACATCATTAAGAATGGTGAATCTTGGAGCTGGGGTTGTGGCTCAGTGGTAGAGTGCTTGCCTAGCATGTGTGAGGCACTGGGTTTGATTCTCAGCACCACATAAAGATAAATGAATAAAATAAACATCCATCAACATCTAAAAAATGTATTTTTAAAAAAAGAATGGTGAATCTTTCCCAGAATGATTTCATTTACTTTGCCCAGATCCATCAAAGGAATCAAGTATTTATAGCAGCTATAGCCTTATTGAATGTGTTTCTTAAATCTTAAACTTGAAAGTTTAAGTTGCTCCTTGATCCATAGAAGGCAGAATGAATGTATCAGCAGGCACAAAAACCTGATTCTCATTATACATCTTCATCAGGGTTCTTTGTGTGACCAGATACATAGTAAATGAGTAGTAACAGTTTGAAATAAATCTTTTTTTCTGAGAAGTGGTACTCAATAGTGGGCTTAAAATATTCAGTAAACCATGTTGTCAACAGATGTGCTGTCATCCAGAGTCTGTTGATCTGAGTTGCCATTCCCATATGGCAGCACCAAGACTGCCAGATGATACCTGCACATTCAGTGAGGGCAGATGACATCTGCACATTCAGTGAGTTGTGTTCCACAGGAGAGAAGCTCTGAGCTTAGGATATGTGAATATTTAGTGATGAACAGAAAACATGTCTGCTTTTTGCTCTGGGGGAGACATTATCAGGGAAGTAAGCATGTAAAATCTTTGCTTCAGAGGAAAACACTTTCTCTATGCAAACATGCCTGAAAAGATAGTCCACACAAGTATCAATCCATGCAGCTGTTTATAAGACATGGAAACATGAGGAATCCATAGAGGACTGTTACCCAAATATCCATCCCTTTTATCAATAGCATCTTAGTTTCTGGTAAACTTTTTTATTTAAGAATGCCTAATTAGTTATTCTGAATAGCCTGACCATGAGATTACTATCAATAATATTTCAAACAGGTAGATGTGGTCAACTTGCAATATTAACTCAACTAAGGTCCTCAAGTGACCAGAAGAATAAATCCTACAAACCTGTAGGCCTTTACATTTCTGCACTGAAATTGGCCCATGGCATTAATTCACCAGGATATATTTTCAATTATTTAGACCTTTAGCCTATTTATGATCAAGTCTAAGGCAAGTTTGACTGGTAAGTTGTGTCTGATCTGAATGTCTTCCAAGTTCCATATGAATCACTGATGACTAGTTGAACTTGGACACATGTTTTCTACCACCCTATTTAATTGGATTATTCCAATTATAAGAAACTGTCCATAAAGTGTGCCTAAGGAAACTGCCCAGAGTGTGCCATCTCCAGAAAGGTCTCCCAAGGGTATACACACTTGGGAGAGACCTCTGTAGTTGCCTTATGGCTACATGATTCACTGGTAATGTACCAAAGGAAAAAAAAAACACTATGTCATAATAACCAATATTAAAGTGCTAGCAAACATATGTTTGAGTGGGTGATAAATTAATTGTTAACTTTCATACAAGAGTAGAGTCACAGAGCACAAATAGTGGCCCTAAAATGAGTGGTTTAAAACTGTTGGATGCCCTCTCCAGGTGGAGCCTATATCTTTCATGGGCCCTGGCTTGACAGGGACTCCAACATAGCTTCTCAACTGGCTAATCAGTCTTAAGATTTCCTATTCATTTTGATTAATCAACTCTAGTTATTGATTTGGAGGGATTATCTGAGAGCAGTCAGTCAAGTCTGTCCTATTTTTCAAGGTCACCACTGATATGCAATTTTCTGTGTCATAGAATGACTGTATTGCAACTATGGCAATGGAGTCAGAAAGATTTTTGGAGGTGATAGTAGTTTTGAGTGAAATATGTAGGAGCTAGAGCCATTCCTGCTGTTTCAATAGAACTATCCATAACATTAATGAGATTAATGATCAAATTGTGTTTGCAACAATCTGGTTTGGAATTATAGATGATCAGTCAATAAACTTTAAGATGCTAGACAACAGTTTGTGAGAGCACAGAAGGACATTCTTCTTCGTAAGAAGGCTGCTTGGGTGATCTGAAAGATGCCCCCAAACCCCAAAATCAATGCCCTTTCTTCTCCTACCTCCTGTGTTCTGAGGTATTCCTTCCCAAGCGTTAAGGCCATTCTCCTTTCACCACCCCCATATTAGGTTTCTATGTCATGCAATAGATTAGTAATAACTTAAAGTTTAACGTATTGTTTCACCATTACTATGTAAACAATCTGGGCATGTTTTAACTGGAATCCTTCTCTCCCAAGTGTGAGAAAATGATTTCCAGAATCTAGGTAAACCCTAGCAGTGTTTCATCTAAAAGAGAAGACTGCAAGGGTAATCTCAGTGTTTCTGCAGCCAAGGATGAATTTGCGTCTTTAAAAATTTCACTTTATTCTGGAAAAAAAAACATTAAAGTGGTTGTATGTGCTTTTCATTGGGGGCAAAATCTTGTAGCATAATTAGAATATAAGAATATTTGGAAAAGTGGGATAATAATATTGTCTATTTTTCCACAAGCCAGAGAACTTGGCTTTGAATTCAAGGAAATTGAGGAAAGAATTCAACTATATCAAACATCTATATTCTTTTACATACTTGGCTAAAGGAAAGAAACAATGGATTGTTTTAGAATTTGAAATTTCTTGTATACAGAAAATATTTGTAGACCATTTTGTTTGTTTTGTTTTTGTTTAGTCTCATGATTTTGTTCCCAAAAAAGTAAATAAATTAGGCAGTTTGTAAAAAGAAACCATTGTTTCTTAGGTCTCAGCAGCCTGGCAATCAGAGACGATTAAAAACAATCCACAATGAAAACATTTCAGGCACTGCATGTTCCTATTTACTCTTCAGGAAATCTAGCTTCTTCCAATTTCTTAATAGATAATTTTGAGCGGTCCCTGGAAGTGTCATACCTAATGACCCAAGAAGTTAGTTGTCTCCATGGCTACGGCATAATTTTTAGCACTTTCTCTTTATTCATTTGCTTCCTGAATATCCCAGTTATTGCTTCCTCAAAATGTCAACTATTCTACCAAAACCCACTAGAGACACAATTGCAACTGTAGCTGCAACAGAATCAAATATATATCCATGAGGGTGACCTTGGTTCTTATGTCTTAACCAACTATTTTTGACTACCAATGTTGAGAGCCCCACAGACAAGGCTAGGAATGCTGCCAAATTTACCAGCCTTGCCTCCATCAGCCAGTATAAATGTTATCTCTTGTCTGTGTTCTCAGTTTTTAATATCCCACATTATGGAAAAACATCTTTCTTTTCTCACTGCTACTTTCTTTCTTAAATCCTAAGATATAGCAGATGCAAGTGAGTAAGAGGACATAAGATTTATCTAAATTATAAATACTACATTGTATTCAGAAACTTTCCTCCTCTCTGAAGCTCATTTGTAGTTCTTTCAATATTTGAATTCAAGTATTATTTGAGTGCATATCCTGTGCTAGGTAATATTCTAGGCAATGCAGATATATCAACAACAACAACAAAAAGGGCAAAGGGCTGCTTATCTCACGAAGGGTTAGTTATCTCATGAAACTCAAAGAAAGAACAGAAAATAATTCATTAAATAAATAGATTATAATTACCTGTGAAGTAAATAAACTAGCTGATTGAAAGTAACAGACAAGGCTTCCACTTTATATAAAATGGCATTCTTGGAAGAGCATTGCAGAAGATATAAGTGAAGGCAAAATAAAAACTTATTTTTCATATTCTTAATTGATCCAATATGTAACAATTTGTTTAAAAAAATAACAATAATGTATTCCATTATGTATGCTTATGCACATACAGAGACTTATATAAGTTTATGTATGAGTAAAATGAATGACAGAAATTACACAAGGAATACTAGGAAGAAATTATGATTTTATTGCTATTCTTACATAATCATATCACCTATGAAAAAGTGGGAATAGCTATATTAATTTCAGACCCAGCAGACTTCAGATTAAGAAAATTCATCAGGGATAACAAAGGATATTACATAATGATAAAGGGGTTGGTTTTCCAAAAAGATATAAAAGTAAACATGTATAAACTTAATAAAAGAGCATAAAAGTACCTACTAGAAATGCAAGTAGAAATAGAGGAACCTACTGTTATCGTTGCTGACTGTCACACTCCTCTATCAGAAAAGGAAAGATCTGGCTAGTAGAAAAATCAGTAAGGACATAACTGAATTCAGCATCACCACTAATCAACTGGAGACAATGGACATCTACAGACTGCTTCACCCATTATCTGCAGAATACACATTTTTAAGAACTCACATGAGACTTTACCAATATAAACCATATTTGTGGGCAAAAAAAAATACCACCATAACAAATTTAAAAAGAGAGAATTCTGCTCTCAAATCACAATGGAATTGAATAAGAAAGCAACAACAGAAAGATAATTGGAAAATACAGAAATATTTGAAGATTAAGCAACACATTTTGAAATAACACATGTATCAGATAGGGAATTTCAGGAGAAATTTTTAAAAAGATTTTGAAGTGAATGAAATAAAAATATAATTTATCAAAATTCGTGAACTGCAATAAAAGTGGTCAGAGGGAAATTTATAGCATTAAATGTACATATTATAAAAAGGAAAGATAAATACATAATCTAATATCAATTTGCATGAAACTAGAATAAAGAACTAATAAATCCAAAGTGAACAAAAATAAAAAATAAAAATTAGAGCAGAAAGCAATGGAAAACAGGAAAGAAAGAAACTAAATCAATAAAAGCGAATCCTGGTTCTGTGAAGAAAATAAATAAAATCTATTATCATATAGAAAAGCCTACTAGGAAAAGAAGAGAGACACCACACAAAATACTAATACTAGCAATGAAACAGGAATGTCACTGCAGATTCTATAGTCATTAAAATAGTAGTAACAAAATATTATGAAAAATTATATGCCCACAAATTTGATGACCTAGATGTAATGGACCAATTTGTTATAAGACACAATCTTCTAAAGCTCACAAAAGAAGAAACAGATAAATTGAATAAATTCTGAAATTGAATCAAAGTATTAAGGAAATTGAATTAATAATTAAGTGTCTAAAACAGAAAGTACCAGGTCCAGATGGGTAAACTCGACCAAATGGTTAAAGGAGTAATTACACAAACTCTTCCAGGAAATAGAAGCAGTGGGTACACTTGATAGCAATTCAGATAAGACATGAGAAAAGGGAACTACAAGCTGGACATGGTGACACACACCTGTAATCTCAACTACCTGAGAGGCCAACCCAGGAGGATTGTGAATTAAAGGCAGGCTTTGGGTAACATAGTGAGACCCGATGAAAAGTGAGAGAGATAAAGGGAGGGAGGGAGGAAAGGGAGGGGAGAGAAAATGAAAGAAAAAGAAAGAAAAGAAGGAAGGAAGGAAGGAGACTAATATCCTAATATCTCTCATAAACCTAGATTCAAAAACTCTTGAAGTATTAGCAAACTGAATGTAACACTATTAAAAGATTTATACACTATAACCCCAGATAGACTTAACCCTTGTTATGCAAAGCTTATTCAACACACAAAAAAAACAGTTAATGTAATCCTCCACACCAACAAACTAAAGATGAAATATCTCAAGCTTTCCCCCCAAAATTAGGAAAAGTCATGGATGTCCTGTCCAATCAGCCTTTTTTTAAACATTATACTGGATATCCTAGCTAAATAATAGCTGGGAAGGAAGACAAAGCTGTTCTTCTTGGATGTGATTATCTATGTAGAAGATCTGAAAGAATCAACAAAAAAGTTCTGGAACAAATAATTAAAACAAACTTTCAGGATATAAAATTTTAACATACAAAATTACATCATTTTCCTATATGCCAACAATGAAAAAGAAGAAAATGAAACTAAAAAGACAATACCATTTAATTTTCTGTTACCCCAAAATTAAACATTTAGGTATAAATTTAACAAAATATGTATAAGGTCTATGTGAGGATAATTACAAAACTCTGATAAAGAAATGAAGAAACAAAATAAATGGAGAGGTATTCCAAGTTCATGGATAGGAAGAGTCAATATTGGTCTGATGTCAGTTTGTCTCAACAGTATATGAAGATTCAGAATAATACCAATCAAAATCTCAGAAAGTTGTTTTGAGGATATTTGTAAAATGATTTGAAAGTTTATGTGAAAAAACAAAAATCCAGAAGAACTAATACAATATTGAAGGAAAAGAACAAAGTCAAAGGTCTGATGCTACTCAAATTAAAACACTGCTATAAATCTATAGTAATCAAGATAGTATAGTACTTACAAAATAATAGATAAATAATCAATAAAGCAGAGAGCCCAGAAATAGCTCCACATATTCACTATATCTTTGAAAAATGAGTAAAAGCAATGCAGTGTAGAAAATTTAGTCTTCAACAAATAGTGCTTGTGCTGATTAATTTTGGAGGACATATTAACTAGAATAAATAATACCAAGAGATTTGGTAAAACATTATTTTGGGGTATCTATGAGAATGTTTCAAAAGAAGACTACCATGTGAATCAGTGGACTGGTGGGTAAGATCCATCCTCAATGTGGGCAGGCACCATCCAATTAGCTGGGGGCATGGATTGATCAAACAATGTAATTTATTCTTTCTAGGAGCCAGAATGCACTCTTCTTATCCTGATCTTGGACATCAGAAGATCTCTAGGCTCTTTGGCCTTTAAACAAGTGGTTCTTTCTCTTTCCTTGCCTCTCTCTCTCTCTCTCTCTCTCTCTCTTTCTCTCTCTCTCTCTCTCTCTCTCTTCTTAAAATTTGTTCTTTTTAGATGTACAAGACAGTAGGGTATATATTGACACATTATATATACATAAAGTATAAGTTATTCTTTAGGAGTTCCTTGGACTACACAAAGGGAATGAAGGGAAGGGAAAAGTGATGGGAACAGGAAATACAGCAGAATGAATCAGACATAACTTTCTATGTTCATATATGAATAGACCAGCAGTGAAACTCCACATTATGGACAACCATAAGAATGGGAAGTTATACTCCATGTAAGTATAATGTGTAAGTATAATACACTCTACCATCAAGTATATCTGAAAAGAACAAATAAAAAAAATCTAGGAGCTGGGGATATAGCTCAGTTAGAGTGCTTGCCTCGAGAGCACAAAGCACTGGGTTCAATCCTCAGCACTGCAAAAAACAAAAAAACAAACAAACAAAAACTCTAGCTCCCATCAATGATACAGTATACATATTTTCAATTATTAACATTTTAAATATAGGTAGCATATTTTAAAGAAAATAATCTCTTAGTTATGTACATTATGCATTGTTATATACATTGTGTTGCTTATTCTACTGGTAAGAATGTTCCAGGATCATTGAGTAGTCAAACCTTATCAGTGGGAAATACATTCCAGGACCCCCACTGGATGACTAAAATCCTGGGTAGCACTGTACCCTATATATACTATGTATTTTCCTACAAATAAATATGATGAAGTTCAATATATAAATCAGATACAGTATGAGATTAACAATAATAACTCTAATAAATAGAGCAATTATACCACTGAAAAATAACTTACTCTAATTAGGATCCTATTCTTGTGGTTGTACATTATGTGGAGTTTCACTGTGGTGTATTCATTTATGTACATAGGAAAGTTAAGTCCAATTCATTCCACTGCCTTTCCTCACAGGTTCTCAATCAAGGTTTTGGCCTCAGATTCAGAGTTACAACATTGGCTTTTCAGGTTTTAAGAACTTCATACTAGGACTAAGTCACACTGCTGAATTCCCAGGGTGCGTTTAAGGACTTCTTAGTCCCTATAATTACATAAACCAAATGCCCTAACAAATGCCCTCCTGTCTCTCTATCTATCTATTGATCTCTCTCTCCATCCATCCACCCATCCATCCATCCATCCATCCATCCATCCATCCTATCTTCTTGGAAATTCTTGACAAGTACAGTAGATACCACATGCAAAAAACATGAAACTAGACATAGACCTTACAATCTTCACAAAAATTAATTCAAAAATAGATGTAAAAAGATCATAGACCTAAGTGTAAAATGAAAAACTATAGAACTCCTAAAAAATAACACAGAAGAAAATCTAAATGGTCTTAATTCTGTTGGCACCTTTAGTTAAAGCAATAAATGTAAAACATATGAAAGAATTGATAAACTAAACTTCATAAAACCAAAAAATTCTCCTCTGTGAAAGACATTGTGAAGAGAATGAAAAGACAAGTCATATACTGTGAGAAATTTACAAAATATGTATCTCATAAAGTACTGGTGTCCAAAATATATAAAAAGTTCTTAAAACTCAATAAAAAAATAAACGATCCAATTTTAAGATCAATCAACACTTAAAGGACACCTCATTTAAAAAATACACAAATGTTAAGTATGGATATGAAAAGATGTGTCCACATCACATGTTATTAAGAATATGTAATTAAGATGATAAGGAGATGGTACTACACACCTATAAAATAACCAACATCCAGAACATGAACACTATCAAATGGTGGTAAGGATTTGGAACAAGAATTCTCATTTTTTGCCCGTGGGAATACAAAATGGTACTGTCACTTTGAAAGGCAATATGGCATTTAAAAAACAAAAAACAAAAAACTAAACATTCTTACCATGCAATCCAGCAATCATGCTCCTTTGTATTTACCCTAAAGAGTGGAAAAGTTATGTAAACCTGAAGACTTACACAAAGATGTTTACAGAAACTTTACTTATAATTTCCCAAACTCAGAAACCAAGATGACTTTCAGTAAGTGAAGAGATAAATAATTGTGATATATCCAAACAATGCAATATTATTTAGTTCTAAAAAGAAATTAGCTATAAAGCCATGAAAAGATGTGTACAGTACTCAAATGCACATTAGCAAGTGAATACAGCCAATTTGACAAGGCTACATATCATATAATTAAAACTTGACATTCTTGTAAGGCAGTACTATTGAGGCTGTGAAAAGATCAGTGGTTGTCAGCAACTCATGAGGGAGCAAAATACAAGGCAGAGTGCAAAGGATTTCAGGACAGTGAAACTACTCTGCGTGACACTATAATAGTAGATTCACACCACTATACATTTGTCTGCATCCAAAAATGTACAAAACCAAGAATAAATCCTAATGTAAATTATGGACTTTGGTTGATAACATTTTAATGTAGCTTCATTTCTTGTAACAAAGGTACCACAGTGGTAGGGGGTGTTGATGGTGAGGAAGATTGCATTTCTGAGAATGGAAAATTCTCATATGTGAGTACCTAGGAAATTTCTGTGGTTTCCATTCAGTTTTTCTGTGAACCTAAAACTGTTCTGAAAAACAGAATGCTATATTTTAAAAATAGAACTTGAGCAGTTATATTTGATAGGTTTCAAATTTAAGAAATCAAGGTATTACAGCAAATTTTAAAAACATTAAGTCACATGAAAGACTCCTGTCACCAAAGCCCACATATTTTATGATTCCATTTATAGGAAAAGTCTACTGTTGGCCAATTAATGGAGACAAAAAGTAGTTTAGTGCTAGACAGGGGAAGTTAGAAGCAACTGTTAATGGGTATGGAGTTTATTTTTGGAGTGGTTAAATGGTGTCAAATCAGACAGTAGTAATGATTGCAAAATTATAAGAATATACTTTAAAACTACTGAATTATAAAAAAATTTAAAATTATAATTTTAAAGGATGAATTGTATGGTAAAAAATGTAAATTATATTTCAATAAAGCTGCTATTAAAAGTCACAAATAAAAAACATGAATAATATTTTAAATCATTACAGTGTTGGGTTTTTAGTGGATAAAATCAAATGGTAATATAGTTTCAAATTTTTCAGCATATTTACAACTGAAATGTCAAAAGGAATAAGAATTGTACTTTTCTGAAAGAATTGAAGAGCAAAGAAAAACATATGAAGCATGAATCTAAAAAATGTATAGATAAGTAAGCAAAGCTAGTTAGAACAACAACTTTGTTGAAGTAAAAGGTTCCAATGCTAGAAGCTGAAATCAAGCAGTTAGAGGTAATGTTAAAAATCTTATTGGTCTTAAACTTTTCTTAAATATTCTGGTGGTCCCAGTAAACAAATATCTTTCTCATACAAAGTCACATTTATAGGATACAAATAGTCTACAAGGTGTTTTTATGGTAAAAGATTTATGCTTCTAATATTTTCTTTCAAGAGCAAAAGAAAAGGAAATGCATATTAAATATTCCAGATAATTAAAATTTCCAACTCATCCAGAGAATAATTAATAAAAAATGGTTTGAAAACAAAAACTGTCATTGTGAATCACCTGTCTTTGAATATCAAAGTCCTAATATATTTGTTTTGGGCATCTGTCTCAGTGGTATCTGTTTAATAAGAAAAATATCATTAGCTGTGGAAACAGGCTGAATTCTTATATGGATCATTTATTAGTTCTGTCATTATAATATGAAGGCAAATAAGTCACTCCAGATACAAACTGCAATTTAGAAAAACAACCAATTATTTAAAATATGCATTTTATATGAATTAACTCTATTTACCCTACATACTTTTCTTACTCCAGGAAGTTTTAGGATTGTGATATAGACCACAACTAGATATTTCCCTTCAAAATGTATTTCCATTGGTCCTGGTGGCACATGCCTGTAATCCCAGTGACTCCGGAGTCTGTGGCAAGAGGACTGAAAGTTCTAAGGCAGCCTCAGCAATTTAGTTAAGTCCCTCAGCAAATTGGCAAGACCCTGACTCAAAATAAAAAATAAAAAATGGACTTGGGATATAGCTCAGAGTTGTAAAACACTGTTGGGTTCAATTCTCAGTACCAAAAGGAGGAAAAAAAAAAACCTACTTCCAGTCCAATTGAACAAACTCAGATATTTTAAAATTTATAATATTTCTGATAAATTCTGAAATTGATATAATTAACGTACAACATATAAATAACAAATTGTATACAGAAGGGCCACCTACATCTGTTTAGTAAGGGTAGGAGTGTTGAAATAAAGTTTCTCAATTTTAAGAAGTTGCTTCCAACTTCCATCAATTGCTTTCCATCAATGTGACAAAATACCTGAGAAAAACAACTTAAAGGATGAAAGAGTTAGTTTGGCTCAGTTTCATAGGTTTTAGTCCATGATTCATCCCTGGCCCTACTGTTTCTGGGTGTGTCATGAGGTAGTACATCATGGTTTAAGAGTGTGGCAGAGGAAAGCAGCCCATCTTAAGGCAGGCAGGAAGCAGAAAGGGAGAGCAAGGAAGGAGCTGGGGATAAAATATACCATTCCAGGGCATGCCCCAGTGACCCACTTTCTCCAACTAGGCCCTAACTCCTAGAGTTTCTACTACCTCCCAAAAATGCCATCAAAGTATGAATGAGAATTTCTAAAATCTGTTAGGAAAAAAAGGAATTGTTAACAGGAAATTAACCACAATAATCTGACTATAGAAAATATTTTGCAATGGAAATGTATTAAGTACTTTATCTAAAAGCAAAAATTTTAAAAATATGTAATGTCAAAATACAGCAATTCAGGGCTGAGGTTATGGCTCAGTGGTAGAGCGCTTGTCTAGCATGTGTGAAGCCCTGGGTTTGATTCTTGGCACAGCATAAAAATAAATGAATAAAATAAAGATCCATAAACAACTGAAAATAAATATAAAAATAAATTTGAAAAAATAAAGCAATTAAAAGGAAATATACACTATAATTTTAAGATAATCTTTTTATAACATCTTCAAATAAGACTATCTGTACATTTAAAATTATTTGTACAAACATAAGAATAACCATATTCTGAAGGTAATTCAAATGTGGAAAAGAGTATAAACTCTGCAGTATATTTTTCAACTTAAAGAAAGCAAAGAATACATTGCAGGAATTAGTAAGTTTTTTTGGTTTGTTTTTTGGTACCAGGGGATTAAACCCAGGAGTACTTAACCACTGAGTCACATTCCCTAGGTCTTTTAAAATATTTTATTTAGAGACAGGTTTTCGCTGAGTTGCTCAATGCCTCATTAAGTTGCTGAAGCTGGCTTTGAACTCGTGATCCTTGTGCCTCAGCATCCTGAGCTGCTGGTATTACCGATGTGCGCCAACACATCCAGCAAAGTTTTTAAATGTATCTTTTTCATTTAGGCTGTCAAAATTTAAGAATGAAAATTTCTGGAAGCTACACATAAAATAAAATATCATGATTTCTTTACAAGTTACAGAATTCATACAATAAATATTGACTACAGTTAAATCAAACAATAAGAATGAAATTTTCAAACACCAGTAAACATGAAGGAAGAAGTAATCTCTGAGAAAGCTCTTCATGCAGCAAAAGTTTATCTGATGGGTGGCTCACACATTTCTTACTTAATTTGAAGAAAATAAGAAAAACTCTGTTTATACCTGACAAGATAACTGGCCTAAAAAAGTTTAAAGTTTAAGTCAATCATAGTTCCTTAAGACATTTCCCAGAGTGGGTAATAAGATTTCCAAACAATAATAATTATTGAAAAACATGGCAATTTTTTTTCTTTATATATATATACACACCATATATCATTTTATAAGAATTCATAAATCGATCAAGAGCTTAGATAAATTATTATTCAGACATTAACTGCATTTTGCTCTTTCCATTTGTATGTGGCTCCTCATCTTCTCTACCTACACACAAATATCTAAATATTTTTTTCTTATAACCATTGGTTGTACTAAATATTCTTATTTCTACACACTTTTTATTACTTTTGTTGATAACTGATAATATCCACAGTTTTACTTATATTGAAAGAGACTTGACTTCTTGCTAGAAGCCGTACTTGGCCGTAGAATACTTTTGTCCTTTGGTACATTTCTGGATTCTTTGTTCCTACTATTTTTTTTTAAGATTTCTGCATTAGAATCCCTTTACAGAAAGATTATACTAATTTTTCTTCTTATTTTTAAATTTTTGACAGCAGGTTAGGACTAGTTTTATTTTCACTTCAGAATTGCCTAAAACTTAGTGAAACATATGGATATCATAATTTCATTCTTTATTCAACTCATTAAGCTATTAATTGGTTTACTTACTACCTCTTAATCTTCTGTCATTTCTTTATGCAAGTCCTAATGGCTAATTGTTTTTCTAATATAACTTTTACCTTTGTCCTATGTGACAAATTCAGGGGATCCAGTGCATTATCTCTTGGTGATTTCATACCCAGTGATTTCAATAAATTGGTAAAAGCACCAACATGAATAAAGAAGGATAAGGTAACTAGGGTTTCATGTCCTTTAGGATAAAAAGTCTAGGTCACTCCACCAGTATAGGAATCTTACCAGCTGGGTGAGCTATAGAATTTAACTTTTCACAATCTGTTAGATCATGATTTAATTTGTATTCTCTATTTACAAATAAAATTGACCATTTTTAATTATACAAATAAACTATTTGATATTTTTAATTCATGTTCACAAAATGTTTCCCTATTCATCTTCTACCAGGTTCTCAAACTTCTTGTTCTTGATTTTTTAGGACACATTCTGGCTACCAAAAATTTGACCACTGTATTATTACTCATACTTCAGTATTAAATAGTCTTTATTTGTTGTTTCTCTTTTCCTTTCTTGTTCATTATTATGAGAAATTTATTAAATTTAAAATTTATTCAAAAGAACATTTGGCTGACATAATTATCTATTTCATCTTTCTTTTCCCCCTTGTTATTTAAGTTTTTATGTTTATTTCCTTCCTCTTACACTTATGAGATTTATTCAGTTGTTCATTCTAACATCCTAAGTTGTATGTTGGTGTCATTAATCTTTAATGTATGACCATTTAGGGCTACCTTTTCTAATACATCACAAACTAGTTGTATTTAGTTTGTACTATTCTTATTATCCTTAAATTATAAATATTTTGTGATTTGCACTATAGAATTTCTCCATTTAGCGTTATTCAATTCAGTTACAAATGCATTCTCAAGATAGCACTTCTTTAAATTGGTTGAAACTTGTTTATAAGTCTACAATGTGTTCAATTTTTACAGATGTCCAATGTGGGTTCATAAACAAAACTTATTACCTTTTGTAATGTGATGTTTTATAATTATCGTTCAAATTTGTTAATTATGTATTTTTGTCAAAATTTGTTTTTTAATTATTTTGTAAGTTTGGTCTATCCGTTATAGAATAGTATATTAAAATGTCCCACTACATTTATTTTTTATTTGTTTTATATGTTTTAATATTATATCATTCAATGCATGAATTGGGAATTTCATATCTTTTGGTGAAATATTATTCATTATATAAAGACTTTTTTGTGTGCAAATTTATAATTACTATCAGTTTTTCTAATATTAGTATGGCCATGCTAGCTTTTGTTGTTGTTGTTAGTATTTAGCTGATGTACTTTGTTTCCCATTTCATTTTTTTCTTCCAGATATTCTTTAGTTTATGTTTGACTGTTATAAACTGTATATAGCTGTTACTTTTTATTCTTTTAAAATAATATATTTTCTTCATACCAGCTTTTTACGCCTTCTCTTTTTCTTTAGTATCATGAAACCCAGTCTAGTCTAGTATTCTGCAGTCTCAATGAATCTTGAATAGGATCATCTTTATTGTCTTTAATAGGCAACTTGAATATTTAACAGAAGTTAAAATGAACTTTTGTTAACTATTTATAACTCATTTTTATTATGAGTTTAAAACAATTATTACTGCCAACCAAAGAATAACCAACTAAAGAGCATTTGTGCCTAGTAAGCTTTCAAAGGGTTCATTAAAAAACTGTTAGTTAAAATGGTATGAATCTTCTAAAGGTGTAAATATTTCTGGGTATTTCTGATGATACTTCTGGAAGTTTATGATTTAAGTCGGAAAACCAAGATGTGAAAAGAATTAGATGTAATAAGAGCATACAGAAATAAATCCAGAAAACTCTATTTTCACTGACTATAAATAAGCTTATCTACCAAAGAGAGAAAGATTTTTCATTGTGATCTCTTATTTGAGAGGGTTGAAAAGTTGTGACTGACATTCTTATAGTTAAATAGAGAATTGCAGAAATATTTAATATGTCAATCAGCTTTTGAATTTAAAAAAAAAAGTTGTGAGAAATATTAAGAAAACATTCCTGACATTCAGCCTAATCATGGAAAAGTTGAGATAAAAGTAGCACTTTCAGAATAAAATATGAAGGAGTTTTGGGGAAAAGCTATAGTTCAAAGATGATCATTTACCTGGCCTACAGTAAATAAAAAACACTAGAAAGACCTAAGAGCATAGGTTTTAATTTTTTTTTTTATTCTATTACTTCAAAATACACGAAGTTCTTTTTCCTTTCCTCTCTTCCAGTACAGGATCCAGTATAAATGGTCATGGAAGGGAAGGAAGAGACAAGAGAAAAGGGAGAGGGAAAGGGATAGAGACTAACTGTGATCTGAAAGGATAAAAGATGTAGCAAATAATACCATATGACCTAGTTGTCCTCCTCCCTTAAATTTACTGTAAGTAAAAGGGGTAGAGTAAATAAAAAATACTAGGTAGCTTTGTATCTCTAGCAGTCATCTCTTGAGATTTCCCACCTTCATTTTTTGAAAATCCTGATTATTACTGAAGGAAACTAAACTTACACCAGTCAACAGTGTTTACCATCCAGAAGCTGGTCAGGCTTGAGAGGATTCTAGAAGCAGCTGATTCTTCCGTTCTGCTCTGCCTGTGCTGCTCATGCATCGCATTGTATTTGCTTCCCTGGCTAGCTAGTCCTTTTCAAGGAGCTGTCTTTACTGTTGACTCTTGCATTTTGGTGTAAGGTCTAAATGACAGTTACACACGAAAAGATTCTTCTTTACTAAATCATGTATTTTCCTGAAGGGAATTTTGAGGGTCCATCCGGCTTGTTTTTTCTACCTAACCCAGAAAACTGATGACTCCCAGTTCGCAGCTCTGAGGCTTCTTCCTCCAACTCCCTATAGTCACTGCCTTTGGGTTTCGCACCAGTTACTCGTTTTCTTTTTCTTTTTCCTTAAAAAAAAAAAAAAAAAAAAAAAATCTTTTTTAGGGTTAAATGCAAGGCACCTCCTACTGTTGTAGTGGTCTGTCACTCTGTTCCGCTGTGCGGTCGTGATTGGCTGACAAGACAGGGACGTCTGGCCCCGCCCCCACTTCCCTTTGCCGCGCTCGGTGGGGTTTTTCCCAAAGGTGGGAAACAAGATTCCGGAGGGCTGTGCTTGGAGCAGGTGAAGCATCCTTGTTTTGGCAGTTGCTGCAGTTCTTCCTCCTATCGTGGGTCTGAGCCAAGAAAGGACGAGCATTCTTCCTTTGCTGATAGAGCTTCAGTGAACTGTTGCTCAGAATCTAGACACTTCGGACACTTCCTCTCACTCCTTTCTCTGGTTTCACTGTATAAATCACTTATACGTTTGTAACCCTGTGACTCTACTTTCTGCTCATTGCTCAGAAGAAAGGGTCGAAAAGGAATTTCAAGTGTTTTGACGAGAGGGTCTGAGTACTGCGGGGAGCTGTCTAAGGTGCTGAAGCTTCCCAAGCGTTTGTCTCCACCAGCACCACGCGGACTTAGATTGCACGTTTTCCGTTCTCTTTCTGGTTCCCCATGTCTTGGATAAGTCTGTTATCAGGATCGTGAATACCTCTCTCTATAATGGCCCACGTGAGACACTTTCGGACATTAGTTTCTGGATTTTACTTCTGGGAAGCAGCATTATTACTCAGGTAAGTCCACTCGTATTTACAGTAGCAGAACTCATTAAGTCCGTGCATTACTTTGCGACCACTTGTTATTGATGAAGTTAAGAAATTTGCAATTCTATACTGAAATCATCCCTTAAATCATATTGTTTTCTATGTAAAACTGCCTAGTGGTCATCTATTGAAGACCCATGAAAACAGGTGATTTTCCTTATTTTCACTGATTTGTGTATTTGTAAATGGTACCTTATGTTATTTGCAGCACAGATTACTTTAGAAAAACAAATTATTTATTTCCAAAGCCTAGATTGTCCTCCTTACATATTGCTTTTATAAGTTTCCTTTCAAAAGTGACTTATATACTGTGGGTGTTTTTTTTAAGTTAAGATTCATTTAGTAATTAGAAATGGGACATTACCAACTTTTTTAAAGGCAGAAATACAGAACACAAGCATTTTCTGATCAAAGAAACTCTGAACATTGCTGATATAGTCCAATATTAAGTCAAATGAACAAAAAATAAGAACCTTGCAGGTACTATTTTCTAATGACCTAGTTCAGTTACTACATGAAGGCAAAATCATAAATAATTCATTAGCTATGATTGATGTCAAGAATTATCTTTTTGAAGAAAGTATTATAACCAACCTACTAAATTATAAAATTGCTCTATGACTTGCTATTTTTATTATGTTCCAATCAGACAGGCTTTTGAAAAAATTAAAGAGAATATCAGAGTATAGGCAAAAGTTCAGCTAATTTGATCCCTGTTCTTAATCAAATAATACATAAAGGTAAGATACTGCTCACATAAATTACTGAACCATCAATATAAATTTTATTTCACCATTATCGCAATTATCATAAGGTTTCCCTTTTTGATGGGTGGCAAGCTCTTCAAGGAGGTTGAAGTTAAATAATTTGAGTAAGTTAGTTATGCATATTCTGATTTCTATTTGAAGTATGGAAATATTCTTTTCTGTGTTAGTATGTTTTAATCTTTGGGCTGCCTTAAAACAAAATCAAAATGTATCTCATACACTACCTTACAGAAAGTCATATTATTTTGATATTTATAAAATAGGAACTGTTTGAAGTGATTATATTTAAGTTATTGATTTTTTAAACTATGGTTGTGAACTAGTCTGAATTACTGTATATTCATTAAAATGCTTTAATATGATTTGCTAAATTCTGGTAACTTTACAATTGCCAGAAATTTTATAAATATTGAGTAAAACAAAATATGTGGAGCTTTTAAATTTTTGAAAGTGTCATAGAAAAGAATACAAAGTTCATGTTTTAAAGAAATTGTTCATTTTACTATAATTTATTTTTAATGTTTAATAATGTGCTTTCCCAAATGAAATCAGATTATTTTAGTTAACAGATACTTGAGAACATTAAGATGTATTGGTTAATGAGGTCAAATACATACAGTGGCAATTCACCATGAATTGTTAGACTGTATTGCTAGATACATCATCCTCATCACTAGATCCTTTGATTTATGACTAGTTTAGTTGAAATTTACAAAAAATATATTTCAAATTGATGGCCATAATAACTTATCTTAATTAATATTGAGTGATTTTAGTTAAAATGTTGTATGAATAATCAAAAATATAATCTCTATGAAAAAAGATAATATAGAAGTTTATGCAATAATTATATTTTTCATCAAATTTAATTTCTTCTCTAATAAGTCAAATAAGGTTTTTCTGTATACTGGACTGTTCTTAGGTAAGAATAACTCATAATTCTATGAAGACTAATCATGTGTGAAAATGAAATGTTTTCATTTTCATTGATGGCTCTTGAAAGAGGATTTCCTATAGTAAAGAAAGGGAAGCTCCCTCTACTGGAAATTATTTGTAAATTAATGTCTTTATGGAAACTGGTCTTTGTTCATTAAATCTGTGATGTATTTATGAAAAAGGAAATAAAGGGAAAATTAAGACAAAGAAGTACTTCATATTAAATACTCCAACTTATTTTTTTAATTAATTTTTTAAATTTTATTTAGCTCTTGGCACACAATAAGTGTTCATATTTATGGGGTATAGTGTGATGTTTGAGAAAATGTATACACTGTGTAATGATCAAGTCATCATATTTAGCATAAGCCTCACCTCAAACATTTATCATTTCTTTGTGATTGGAATATTCAGATTCCTGTCTTCAACATATTTTGAAATATATGTTGTAGTATTGTTAACTGTGAGCACCCTACTGTGCTAAAGGAAACTAGGACTTAATTCTCCTAAGTATAATTTTAAAAAATTGTAGGTCAATATGAAGGCTTGAAAAACAATCAAAACCACCAACATTTAAAATGAAATAATTTGCTGGTACAAACATTTTTTCATAGGTCTTAAAGTTTTAAATTTTTAAGTGAGAGAAGAATGGAGGAACTTTAGATTACAAAGAGGGAAATGAGAGGGGGAGAGGAAGAGGGTATGAAAAATGGTGGAATGAGACAGACATTATTACCCTATGTACATGTATGATTACATGAATGGTATGAATGTACATCATACACAACCATAAAAATGAAAATGTGCACCCCTTTTGTGTACAATGAATCAAAATGAAGTCTGTAAAAATTTTTAAAAAATAAATTAAAAAAGCACATAAATAAAGTTTCCATCTAGATAAAGTTTCACAGAGGAAACATGCCCAAGTGGAGAGTCATATATCAAAAAGTAGAAGTGTCATTATCACCCAATGCTTTCCTATCATCATATCCTTTACCAGGCATTACCTTGCCCCAAAGTAATCACTCTTTGGACTTATGCAATAAACTTTTTCCCTTTTTACCTTTATATAAAAAGTCATTTAAGTCTGCTTTATTTTCAGGAGCATTATGTTTATATAATTTATCCATGTTGTCACATGTAGCAGGAACTTATTACAACATGCTATCCCATTATATGAATAAACCACAATTAATTCATCCATTACCCTGTTGATGAATATTTGGGTTTTTCAAATTTTGGCTATTTTGTGGTCATACATATATGCAATTTTGGGAATGTGTATGTTGCATCCAAGACTTTCTCTGGGAGAGGAATTACTTGGTCATAGAATAGGTATGAATGTGTTTAGCTTTAGTAGATACTACCAATTTTCCAAAGTAGTTGCACCCATTTGCATTCTTATCAGCAATGTTTGAGAGTTCTTTTTGCTTACTAGTACAAAACTTGATTAGTGCAATGTTACTATATAACTTTCTAGCATTTTCTTTGACTACTATAGAAAGCCCACAGATGATATTTTACCTCTCTTACTGAGATATTGGCATAATTTCTCTTTTAGCAAATGAGCTTTATTAAGGCAAAATCAGCAGAGCAAAAATATTCATTATTACAATACAAATGGAAGCATCCATTACCAGAATATGTCAGGTATAGGACATTTTTATAGGAAAATTTTAATGACAATAATTCTTTAAATAAACAAAAATGAGAAAGTTGCATACACATATATGAATTTCAAAGTAGTAAAAATTTTAAAGTGTTCATATTTTCTTCAGATATTGCTATTTTATTAATCAGTTCTGTGGTTTTTTGGTTTTAGTTCTCATATTAATAAAATAAGGAACAAAACATCAGTGTTCAGCTTTCTTTGAAATGCAGATAAGTGATGATTATGAAGAACTTGCAGAATAAATTATAAAAGCAGAAAAACTGCCAGAAATACTTCATTTAAATTATCTTCATACTATACCATTTAATTTTTCATCTTTACAATTTGATATAAACATAGGCTTGCTCCTTGAATAAATTATGGCACATCATGTCAAAAGCTGAATGTAAATTTCAGAAGTTATGATAATCAGAAATGAGAGACTTGGTTTACTTCAAAGCCTATGAAATATTTTGGCATTGGATTTCTGGGTTTTGCTTTTGTTTTATTTTGAAGGATGAGAGAAATCTTTTTTAATGTTTAGTGGTTCTATTTTCTTATGTAACATGTTGAAGAAAAATGCATTTCAAGAAATAAACTTTAACTACTATGAAGGTTTACTCATGCAGAAATAGAAGCAAGAATCTATACAGGTTTTTTTTTAGCATGACTCTACCCTTTTTGTCTGAAAAATATCATAAATTGTCCCTTGGATAGAAGAATCATAACCCAGCTTCCTAGTCAATGCCTCAGGCATTTTACCCTGAAGATTCAGAAAACAGCTGGTAAAATATCTTCTGTTCTATAATGTTACTCTCCCTTACCCACATAACTATGTATAAAGGTAAGTCAATCAACAATTATGTGTTTCATGTATAAAGTTAAGCAATTCAAGAAGATTCACTAACCAAATTCTGTGCACAAATCTTTATACTAAGCACAGTTAGCTATGGATGATTGAGAAACTACCACATTTTCCCATCACAGAAATTAAGTCTAGAAGGAAAAAAAGTCAACAATCAAGAGAAACACCAAGAGCAATATTTTAAGGAATGTGAAGTAGAGAAGATATCAAGAATTGTTCTGGGTCTTGTAAAATACTTTTTCAATAATCAGAAATGAGATATAAAAGTATTCTATGCAAAATAAATCACACAATTATATAGTATATGCATGGGAGGTGGTGATGGCTTAAGTCAGTGGAAGAAATCAATTTTTGATTTAAAACTATATACTAATAACAACAATTATTGATCTGGCTGCAGTAATAAACCTGAAGTAATATGGAGGAGTTGCAGCATCTTTCACCATGGAATATGGATAACATTTAAAAACAAATAATTTATAACTGGATTGTCTTTATCACAGGAATAGTCTTGTAACTTGGCTCAAATTATCTCTACAAATTCCTCTCCTTCAGAGATCATTTACCTCAAATTATAGTTAATAACCTAGTGGTGTGCACCTATAGTCCCAGCTACTTAAGAGACTGAGGCAAGAGAATTGCTTGAGCCCAGGAGTTCAAGGCAACATGGTAAGATCCCCATCTTAAAAAGAATACAAGTAATCATAAGAATGATAATAGTAATTAGTAACAGTAAGAACTATATTGACAAGCAATGGCAAAACTACTAGGTAAAACATTTAATCAGCTTTTTTTTTTACTTTGGAGACTATGTTTGGCATTTTCTTCAAAAGTAGCCTCCTAAAAGAAATACTGGAATCAAATTTAGATTCCAATTGGATTGTTGAAAGAAAAGAGGACTTTGAACTTAGTTTAAGGTGTCTTGAGTTTGAGATGCTAGTTCTGTATCCTGTCATCAGTTAGAAATGTAGAGATATACATAGCTTTAATTTTAAGAACTATAGATTTAACAAAGGATTATAAGAAGAGAATACAAAGAAAAAAGAATGGAAAATACATTTATATGCAATAAGATTAGAATACTTAAAGCAGGGCACAGAGAAGAAATAGCTCTGAGCTAAGGGTGGAGATAAAACTGGTCAGGTTATGACATAGTGACAAAGTAACATATTTATCAGAAATTTATCTATCCATCCAAAGGACCTAATTAGTAAACATATCTTTCCATCAGTTTTCTATGGTTTTTCATTACACTAATTTTAACTAAAGTAATAAACTAGTCCACAATGAGAGAGGATACATTTTACTCAAGTATTCTCAGGAAATTTTTAGGAAATTATTTTGGAGAAGGTAGATCTTTTACTTTCCTCTAAGTCATAAAATATATAGTGGATCATTCTTGATTCTCTCACCAAACCTGTCTCCTACCCTTTTCTATATGATTATCTTATACTTAGATTAGCTGTACTTACTGAAAAAAAAAATTCATATATAGTCACATGTCTATGTGGAAATGTAGGGGTTATTTTCTTGTGTTTTATTTTTGTTTGTATTTGTTGTTTCTCATTAGGACAACAGTATAGCTTGTAGTTTTGTCTTGCTTGGAGTAGTAGGCAGGAAAAGAGAAATGCAAATCACCTCCAAATAACTGATTCTAGAGCAAAGACAAGAATTCTAAGACAGAATCAACTGTTCAGCAACAAATGGAAAGTATCTGAATGAAAAATGAGCTGTTCAGTCACAGAAAATGAATCTACTCTACAACAGCATGGCAGCAATACACATTTTTAGAAAACAATTTTAAGCCCTCAGATGTTGTCAGAAGGAAAAACAGTGGTAAAAAGATGGATCTCCATAATACTGCATGTCTGAAATTGTTTTAGAATCTCTGTATTAGAGATTTTTCTAGGAGAAAGAATTTCCAGTACCTCACAGGCAATTTCATGCACAGAATCAGTAACTTTAGTGGTACAATTAGGAATGGCAAAAAATCTACAAGTTATTAGCACTCTAGAAATAGTTTAGGGGATGGAAGATTCAAATGGAAGTGATGAGGAATTTTCTGTGAAGGGACACAAACATTATAAAACCTTTGCAACACTTACTGATTGCACTTAAATTGGATGTAACTTTTGTCCATCCAAGATCCTACCCAAATTTGAGAATCTTTGAAAAACATCTCCAACAGGTGGTTCACTTAAACTTTAAAATTTCCAGCAATAGAATTTCATTAATCAGAAAGAATATTTATCAAATAATTTTAATAATGTAAACTATCATTCTATTTTCTCCTAGCCAAAATGAACTTCTTTTTCGTATACATGCCCTTGTAGGTATATGTCCCTGTTTGGTTTGTTAGTTGGATTTATTCTGGTTTCTTTTTGTTTCCTCCACTTAAGACAACCTTCCTGTGCATGGAAACTTTGCCTATATTTGAGGTATGGTTTGAAATTAGAAATATTTTCCATGCATGAAACTTGGATGCTCCAGTTTCCTACTTGAAATTCCCTACGATTTCTATAAAAAATGTAAAGAGCAAGGGCTACATTTCATGGAGTATGCAAAGAACTAAGGAAATAAAACCCTCACTTTTAATAATATGTCACCAGAGGGTAGAATGCATAACTTCACTTTCAAAATTGTGTTTTAGATTTTCATTCAAGTTTTTTCTCACCTTCAAATTAAAGTCTCATGGAGATAATATCATTTCTGATTTTTGTTTCACCTGCACAGTGCTTAATTCACTATCATGCAGAGAGTAAATATTCAACAACGAATCAACCTGAATGACATGTGCCTATCTCACATATGTATAACTTTAGGTTTGAATTCTATTTAAATCTGTGTTATCACCTGGAGTAAAAAGGGAGTCTTATATTCAAAATCTCATAAAAGATGTGGGCTCAAACAAATCTCCTGAGGAGATATTGCCTACTCTCAGAAAAGTCTGTAAAATAGAAATGGAAGCGTCTAGTGGAATAGTGCAAGATTTGCTTCTCCTTTGCTTCATAATTAAGTGAAAAATTATGTTGTTAATGCAATATAAATTATTATGCGATTATACAATAATTATGCAATTATCTCTCAACTTTTTCCATTATTGAGTCTTAAGGAACATTTTTAGACCTTTTTGTCTAACTGCCCTCCATGAAATTAAAATACCACAGATACACTCTATATTTGCTTATGTACTTTGTATATATCTGTGCTTTATACATTCAAATAATATTTTTCATCCCTGCCCTGACAAAAACACTTAGGTTCAGCCCTGTTGGGTAATACTACCCCACAGTTTAATAGTTGCTACTCTATCATGATGCTTGTTAGAATAAAATTGTATAGTTTTTACCATTTGGGATAAAATAAAGCAATAAAGGAAGTACCTATTTATTTTGTATTTTACTAGGACTTTGCAGCTTTGGAAAATAAACAAATAGCTGTCATTATTAACCTATTGATGCTCTTTAAGATGTTAGTCCTGAAAGCCTTAGACAATGTTACAATATCTTTTTTTTTTCATAATGCATATGGTTCCCAGAAGCTACTAGGCTTTGTAATAATATATTTCAAGCCACTACTGTCATACCAATATCATTGCTGGATGACTTTCATAAATAAAACACTATCTTTATACAGAATCTTAGATATACTACCATTTACAGTAATTTTTCTATGATTTAGATTCTGTTGACTTTTGTTTTTGATGTTAGACAAATGTAAAAGCTTATATTTCTTTTGAAAGTTAAATTCATCCTTTTTATAAAGCAGAATCTCAATAGTTGGTGAGGATGTTAGCTTTGAATATTCTTTAATTCAGGAATTGAGATGTGTCAAAAGTTGAAAGGTAATATTACTACAAAAAGAAAAAAAATAAAACCACAACCTACTAGCAGAAAATTGTAGCAGCAATTAAAATGCTACCTAACGAAAAATAGGAGTAATTATTAATGATCAGCAAGGGCATAATGTTTGCCTTTTTGTTCATATTTACCACACAACACTTTAAATGGGAACCTGGGAGAAGAGAAATGATTTGAACCTCAAAGAAATGACCACTTGAATGTCTTCTATCAAATGACTGGGAAGAAAAATGTAAATTTCATTCTGTGCCTGGCTAATTCCTACTCAATTCACTTAACCTTCTCTAAGAAAACTTCTCTGATCTTCCTGCCAAGTGTAGGTGAGGATGCCTCTTCTGTGTGCCAGTGCTGCAGAGTTCAAGGGTGTGGTAATTGAGTGCTCCATCTAGTTCAAACTGTGAAGTCCTTGAAGTAGGAAAAAAACATATTTCCAGTTCTATCTTCAGGGTTTAACAGAATATCTTGATCACTGATAGAACTACTAATTCTGGAATGAAGCAACATTTTTTTCTTCAAAAGAAAATTAACAATTTCAAATAAATAATTCTCTTAAGGCATAACCAAAGTCACTCTTAACTTTCTCTGCTTCTTCCATTCAGGAGAAAAATTGAGAAATTTGATGTAGGTTTTTAAAAATTATTTTATTTATACCTAATTTTATTTGTTTGTGGTAATATTCTTACCACTTGCCTCTTACCTCTCTTTTCTAAGATTTTCTAGAAAAAGTGTTCTGATTTGTCCACTTACTCACTGTTCACCTATACCATACTTGGAATTCAGTCCCACCTCTAATATTATGAAGTAGAACTATGCTTTCATGTTGTGATGGTAGCTTTTAAATACTGGCAAAACACAAATAACATTTCATATAAAAATGGTTGTAGCAAGTGTTTCATATACAAAATGTTTCTATAAACAAAATGTATTTCAATCAAATGATTTTTGTGTGTGGTGCTGGGTATTGAACCCAGGGCCTTGTGCATGCGAGGCAAGCATCTACCAACTGAGCTATATTCCCAGCCCAATTAAATGATTTTTATTATTTACTTTTATAAGACATCTATACTGGAAAGATACAGCATAACTAAACAATCATCTTAAATATTGATCAAATAAATATTAATGTGCATTCTATTAGCACACCCATCATACTTCTGAGATTAGTGTCACTGACAAGTTTCCAATTCCCTAGATGAGAACCACTGATGTTACAGAATATTTGTGTCTTTTAATCTATTTCTGTGTATTTAATGATTTAGTTCCAAGAGACTCTTTGCTGGTAACTACTGAAAATATAGTCATTAATAAAAACCAAACACAGTAATAATTATAAATATTGAGAAAAAATCCCTTTTGGAATGGGAAGGAACATAAACTCCTTATAATGAAGAAGACAATTTAAATAATATTTGAGTGGGCAGAAAAGACAGAAAAGTATTTTAGGCAGAAAAAGCATTGTTAGCAATGTAGGCAACAGTCTCCATGTGAAAGGCGGATGTCACAGTGACATTGCTACCATGGGGGCCTCAAATTTTCCCTTCAAGTAAATCCATACCTTATGCTATTTTAGGATTAGTTTTCTAGGGAAAATTTATAGGATTATTCTAGGGTATTAGTATCAGCAAATGTTTAGTCAAATAATACTTTATTATAAAAGATTTCATTGTTTTCATTTGATTGTAATAGAACATATTCTGGTAAGCTGATTTTATATTTATATTTTTGTTAATGTCCATCCTTTAAAGTCTATTTGTTCTATGTATTAGAAGTCTAAGGATAAACACTTAATTATTGGTAGATTAAACAAACAAAAATCCAAGGAAAGATGTATGACTTTTCATGATTCTATTTTCAAAATTATTATTATTCCTGATAAGAGATAATAAAGGAATATGCAATGAAATTCTTACCCCACTAATATAAAAACAATCTATCTCTATAAAATGCTTCCTTATAAATGATGAAGCACTCTAATGTGCATTAAATGATATTTCTACTAGTTATTAAATCATTCCCTTTTAAGAAGAGCCTTATCTTTAGTTTAACAAAATGCTGAGAAACCTATCTTTGTGTAATATATTCCACTGTCTAGTACAAATAAATGAATGTCCTTGTGTCCTCAATTTGCCTTCTATTTTATTTATTGGGAAGAATAGAAGCAGCAAAGGTTTAAATAGAATGTACTATTAGAAATCTCCCTTCAGCTTCATGTTGTTTCTTTGTTAAATCCTTAAAATACTTGAAAAGATTAAGGAATTATTTTCTCCCCATAAATCCCTGGAATTTAGGATATCTCTTTCTTCTGCAAATTTTAAATAGAGTGAGAATCATCAAAGACATTGACTACTGCAGATCTTTGCCGGTGTTTTCTGAGATGATAGTAAGAGAATTATGTGTAGCTTAAATATTTTCCCCAAATAACAACATGTGATCTTAAAATTTTTGCTCTACTTCAAAAGGCTAAAGTACATGTCATTCTCTGTATATTTGCAGTAATTATATATGTCAACTTAGAGCAAAGACTACACTGAAGGGGTTTGATATAAAAAAATTCATATTTCTGGAGCAAACTAAAATTCATGCTCAAACATACAGTAAGAAAAAGATGAAATAAATGGCTTTAAAAGATACAGCTAATTTATTTTGGACATTTTCTAAATTAGCCATCCTATCTTTTCTCCACTTGCATTTGTGTACATATTTGAATACAAAATTTGTAGATAAGAATCAGGGTCAAGTCTTGGTTCTTGCCTTGGAGAACTGTGTGACCTTTCTACAGACTGAGTGATTGTATTGGATATGCTATTTTTAATTATAATGTGTAGAGCTGTATATACCTAGAGAGTACAATTTTTAAAAAATAACATGGTCAAAATGTGATCGTCTCTCTTCAGTAGAAAATATGTACTTAGCATGACAGCTATAATTTCCTACTTCATTTAGTATATGGCCTTTATTCCAAAAATCTATTTTATTTCTAAAATTTATTATTGTGATAGACATGAGAGGTATTGAATTGCAGGAAAATACCTAAGGGATGGACAGACCAGTGCTGTGTTGTGTTAGTTAAGATTAGGTTCCCTTGTGACAGGGAAGTGCACACTAACACAGGTTTTAGACAGATTATTTTCCTTCTCAAAGGAAAAAATAACTATGAAAATAAGAAGACTAAGAGTGAAATGGGGATTACCAATTCTTCCAACTTCTTCTTTTGCCACCCTTAAGGTTTCCTCTTTTAAGATCCAAGATAGATGCTCTGTTTCCAGTCATCATAGCTGCTTTCTTGCCATCAGAAAGAAGGAAGAGGCTTCTCTTTATAGGCACTTTTAAGACATTAAAGATTTCCCAGCTTCCTTTTTGTGTGTCCTTGGGGCCAAGTTTTGGTCTTGCAAATAGAAATGGCAAGATTGAATTCTTAGAATACCTTTAGAGGGAGGGTCAAAGGCACCAAATCCTGTTTGCAATCTGCCCTGTAGAAATCACTTTAATGAAGGAAAAGGGACTTTTTTTTTAATGAAGGAAAAGTAAACAGCAAAGTAGCAAATCAGATTTTTGTTTCAGATATATAATTCAAGAAGCAATTTGAGGAGAATATGTTGATGCCAGAGAACTTAGTACAGAGCCAATGCAATAGGATTTTTCAAAAATTAAAAGAAGGGGCAGATATAAGAAATGACAAGGAAAAAAAACAAAAACAGATAAATGCTTGTCTACTAATTGGATGTAAGGAGAAAGTAGGGTTGAATTTTTATCATATTTGCACTTTTAGTAACTGGTTAAATGATAGAAATATACACACCGACATATACACATGCGTGTATGCATATGCACGTAGAACAATATTTGTAGATACATGCATGCATTTATATGTATATATGTGTCTATATATCACATATACATATATATACACATGTATATAGGTTGGGACTATATATATGTATGCTCATGTGTATCTGTACTGTGCATGTACTATATGTATATGGTTTTACAAATACGTGTGTATGTGTGTGTATATATGGTTTTACATATATTTGATTGTATGTTTATGTGTTTATATGTCATATGTAAAATATGTGTATATGTGATATGTGTACATATAATGTACATATATGTATGTACATATGAATATATAATGTGATAATGTTATACCGATGAAAATAAGATCATCCAAGCTGATCATGTAAAGCCAAAAGAAGCCTTTATTTTTTATTTTTCAGCTGGCCAGCAAGGAACACCCATAAGTCAGCCCCACCCTAATCCCCTCCATACAGTCCACCCTAATCCCTTCCCCTCCCTATAAATGCTGGCAACAAAGAACTAATGCACAATCCCCAGGCACATGGCTTTTAGGTATATGGGTGTTCATGAGTTGCCAGCATTCTTTGTTGCCAGCATTTATAGGGAGGGGAAGGGATTAGGGTGGACTACAGGGAGGGGATTAGGGTGAGTTTGACTCTCTCTCCTGATGGCACTCAAGAATCTTTTTGGGGAGTATAACAATATTTGCATATATAATACATATGTACATGTAAGTATGTGTATATATATAAATATATATGTAAAATATGATGCCTATGAGATATACATTTAAAGTTAAACTTCAGCTAGATATGAGAGTACAGACTTGGAAAAATCAGATGTCTAGAAATGTGGGCAGAGATTTCCAACATTTTTTCATATTTGAGCAGTATACATAGATGTTTCATTCAATTTCAATAAACAAGCAAATGCAATAACACACAGAGATTCCTGGCCTGTGGGCTCCAGCTGCCCCAACCCACCCCCCCCATACCACATACTAGAAGCTGAGCTATGGATAACATTGCACATCTGTAAATTCACTGGGGAAAGCGTATGAATTCTTTCCTGCCTAGAACATTGCTATTCAAAGTATAGCCCTTCAAACAGCAGAAAAATCAATAATCTGCATGTCTTATAACTACAAATTATGAATTTCATGATAATTTCCTGAATCAAAATTTACATTTTATCGAGTTCCTCAAGTGACTGATAAGGACTTTCAGGCTTAAAAAGTCCTCTTCTAGAAACATCAACTTCTAAGATATGGGAAGAAGAAAAATTATTGAGGAAAAAAAAAAGCAAATAGAGTAGTTAAGAAAAAAAAGGAGAATTACAAGAGTATATCACAAAAACTAACCAGAGTATTTTAGAAATTAAAAAGTGATCCACATACTATCAAATGGTATTAAAATGAAAAGAAATATGGAAGAAAACATGGTGGCAGGATACACATGGGAAATCTCTATTCTTCTATGAACCTAAAACTGTTCTAAAAAATGAAGTCTATGAAAATTTAAAAATTTGGAGAAAAGAAGTCAATGGACTAGGAAACAGGAAAAGATGGTGCAGAAGAGATGGAGTAAAATAGCTGATAAAAGATGAAAAAGAAAAATTAAAAGAGTAATATTGAAAGGGCAGATTTTGAGGTAGATGAGTGGTTAAGTCTTTGGAACTAAATGGCAGGAGGTTAGGATAGATACAGAACCAAGGGCTGTATATTTTGGGGCTCTAATTTCATAATTCAGTAGCTTACGCTGTGTTTTCTCTGTGAAGTACGAGGCAAGGTCATCACCTGAGATAAAGATGAACAATGAAGCATACTAGTGAAGGCAACTAGTTACAAAGCATGGCTATACAGTAGCTCTCTAAGAGGATTCAAACTAGCCTCATTGCAACAGATGCACCTATCACTCTGAAGGAGATGAAGCACTCAAGCACAATCTTTATGAATCCTTATGAAGGCTGTACTAATTCTGGTGGCAAAGCAATAAGTAGAACACATATCACCTAATTAAAATCAAGTGCTTATTTTTCTTAATGAGGACTGTATACGGCTATTCTAAAAATCAAAAAAAGGGAAAAGTCCTCATTACTCTTTAAAAGGTGAAATGTGACTCACTCAATTAGAGTCATAGTTGATTAATCTTTTCACTGAAAAATATAAGACCCAATTTCAAACTTTTTATTCTGTTTTCATTAGTTTATATTTGGGCTCCGTGGTTGGCACTGTTGGCATACATTTTTCACTCATATTTCTGAAGTACTTTCTTTTTCATCTTGAAATGGTTGGCCTTTCCTATAAAGCATTGTCTCTAGGGATTCTCTTATATTTTATTAAAGGAAAACATAGTTTCTTACTGTCACAGGAAATAACTTCTATAATATAGAGATTGTCTAACTCCTTTTGCTTCACTGGTAATTAAATTTTTGCCTAAAATAGTTCAGGCATATAGGTGGGAAGTGAAAAAAGATGGGAGGATAATGGAGGAGGGGAGCAACCAGGGATAAGAGCAAGAAAGGATGAACAAGTGACTAACCTGGAATATTCGTGTTAAGGGTAAGCTGAATATTAGCTCTAAGAATGATGTGACAGGGGTTATTGGGGGAAAGGGTGGAGAAATGGGAATAAGAAGGACTGTAGAATGAATGGAACACAACTTTCCTATGTTCATATATGAATACACAACCAGTGTAACTCCATGTGTAACATCATGTACAACCACAAGAATGGGAAGTTATATTCCATGTGCATATGATAAGTCAAAATACATTCTACAGTCATATGCAACTAAAAGGAAAATTTTTTTTTAAAAAGAATGTTATGAACATCAGTGATTGTATCTTTCTGATCTCTTTTTAAAAAGATGTTCCATTATCTGATAAAAACCTTGAGGTATAGTATAATTTTCACTAGACAGGAACTCAGTGACGTCATACCTATTGTTATATTCACCTTTCTTTACCACTTCAAATTATAAATTCTATTTTTGCTTTCTTGTTTGATCCTCTTTCTCCTCAAAAGGATATAATGAGCCAGGCATGATGGCACATGCCTGTAATCCCAGCGGCTCCAGAGGCTGAGGCAGAAGGATCGCAGGTTCAAAGCCAGCCTCAGCACTGGCAAGGCGCTAAGCAACTGAGATGTGGTCTCTAAATAAAATACAAAAGGGGCTGGGGATGTGCTCAGTGGCCAAATGCCCCTGAGTTCAGTCCCCGGTTCCAAAAAAAAAAAAAAGGACATAATGGCCAGTCTGAAATGGGGCTTCCTGAACCATATGAAGATAAAGGTCAAGTCTGTTTTATACACAATGAGCCACCTTCCATTGAAAGATGACATTAACATAAGCATTTGTAGTCACACAAACTGGGATATTTACCACAATTTGAATGTCAGTGCTTTGCTGATGAAACACTTTTTATGAAGATGAAAAAAACTTAGTGACTCTACTTTTTAGTCTATGTATATCTCTTTTCTGGTCCAGAGAATTTCAAGATTGCTGCTGTAAAATATCATGCTTTTATGTCCTGAATCTTATTGATTTGGGAATTTATTAAAATGTATTATATTAATAGGCATTGGTACAAGCAAAATTACTTGAAAATAGATAGTTCAAGATAAAGTGGTACTACTTCTGCTGTATTGTTTCTTTTGTAGATAATTTGTAATAATTAAAACCTAAAGTAGAAATATATTTTCAGCTAGTATTGCTCATCTCTGGCTGGTGAGATTACAGTGTTTTTCTCTCCTTATTTTTACTGTATTTTTCTGAAAGTTTTTTTTTTTGATACAATGCCCATACAACATCAGACTAAAATGAAATTTATAGTATTTTTTAAAATAACTTTATTTTATTTATTTATATTTTTATGTGGTGCTGAGGATCAAACCCAGTATCTCACACGTGGTAGGTAAGCATTCTACCGCTGAGCCACAAGCCCAGCCCTATAGTATTTTTTTAAACAAGTTTTATGAACATTTTAAAAGTCTAGGGAGGTATTTTGCCAAATAAGATTCAGAAGATAAATGCAATTCATCATCAGCTTTTCCCCCATTGTTTTTATATAACTATTTTGAAATTATTACCAAAAAACAGTTTCTGAAACTATGATTCAATGACTTTTGATGAATTAAACTGGTTGGTGTATTAGAACACAAACAACACAAAGCTCTTGAGTAGAACATCAAATGATCATCCTTTATCAAACTGGACTCTAGAAGGGCTCTAGAACAATAGCCAAGTAGTATATTAGTGTTATTTGTTTATCTAATTCCCCATGAACTAAGATTTATGACATAGTTTGCTCTCAACCCTGACATTTTTGGTCTAGGAGAAGAAATTATGGCTTAGAAGTATCACATATCAACAATAAAATCCAGTAACTGAGAGAATCATACACTTGATATACTGTGGCCTACAAGAATTCAGTGGAGGAGGGATCATCAGACTCAGCTAAGCACAGAAAGGCAATGTGGAGGGTATGGCATTTAAGCAGAAGAATAAAATTCCTTAAGAAAAAATGTACAAATTAAGTGACCAGGCCCTACTCTGGATTCTGAAAAATTGCTATTTCAACTCCAGTAGTGTTGGAACCCTTTTTTTGACTGAAAGAAAAGTAACATATTCTATTCCAAAAACATTTTATCTTCCAAATTTTGACATAGTTGGTAAACTATTGTTTTTATTAAGTTTCTCATCCCAGAGCATACCATATTGCAGTCAGAGAATATTTCAATTGAAAAAAAAATGGATCAAAATGAAGTCTGTAAAAATTTTAAAAATACATAAAAAAAGAAAACACAAGTTTAAAAAAAAACTTGCTATATGGACTGTAAGATTAAGAGGAGGAACTTGCTCAGAGATGGCCATGTTATATTCACCGAAGTATTGCTTAATCTGTTTTAAATAACTATTTGTTCATTACAATCCAACAAAATCTTTGCTTTACAGAAGACCAAAAAAAAAAAAAATGGACATGATGAAGGACTTCATGTGTGGGGGGGGGGTGCACATGCACATGAATGAACTAAGTAGAATCAGAGGGATTCAAATAACAGCCTATAGAGATGAATGGTCTAGAGTCAAGTTAAGGGAAGACGTCTTTTTACATGTGTCCAAAAGGAAAAGAGGGCAACAATATAAGATGAATACACATACTGTAAAATGTTTCTTATAAGAAATCAACTGCTATTTCACTGATTTGAGCAATGAAAGGTAATATTGACTACATATTTCCCTGAAATACTGCTATGTGGATTAAAAATGTAACTGGTTCTTTTTTAAAGCTGTGTACATAGCTGCTACTGTAATAACTGAAGTATAACAACCAAAAATCTGCATTTATAACTTTAAATGTAATCATTATCTCTTTAATTAAAATCTATTTTAAAGTATTTATGTAAATTTAATTTTACTTATTTATAATTACTTATGCGATGCATGATTAGTTTTGAGTATAGAAATCCAAATGCTTCAGGTATATCAAAACTTATTCAGTTACTATTACAGTTACAGTTTTCTCCTTCCATGTTTTCTTCATACCATATCCCATATATTTATATAAATATATGCCTGCATAAAGAAATATAGTTTTATATATTTGAAAGAAAAATGATTTCTTTAGGGAAGTAACACTACTTACCCATTCTATGGACTTGTTTTCGAGGGATAAAAGTTCCAATGAGAATTTTTTCTGACATCTCTCCATCTCCTAATCCTTTCTACCACTGAATAGAGAAGTGGAGAATCTGGGCAGACAAAGCCCAGACTTTCTTTTACCTTTCACTTTAGACTTTGGGTATGTGTGCATCATTATCAGTGTAGAATTATGAAGTCAATGCATTTGCAGATGTGAGCTTTATCAGGTATAAGGTCATCTTATACCAAATCAGGTCATCTTATGATTCCAGATGCTTTTACATTTTTTTTTTTTTTTTGGGTGCCAGGGATTGAACTCAGAGCCACTCAACCACTGAGCTACATCACCAGCCCTATTTTGTATTTTATTTAGAGACAGGGTCTCACTGAGTTGCTTAGCACCTCTTTGTTGCTGAGGTTGACTTTGAACTCACTATCCTCCTGTCTCTGCCTCCCCGCCACTGGGATTACAGGTGTGCACATACTGCCCCTGGCTATTCTTTCACCTTTTGAAAGCATTTCTCCAGTTGTTTAAGATTTTGTGAGCGAGTGGGAGAAGATGCTAGTTTGAAATCCCTTGGATCCTAAGGGTACACTAAAAATGCTGTTTTGTACTTTTTACTTTCAATGGTATGACTTTAAATATTTTCTATTTCAGAAAACATGAAATAACCTTACTTTGTTTACTTCTGCTTAAATCTAAAGTAAGAGGATAATATAGATTTTTTAAAGCATATTAATACTTATTTAGGTCATTTTTAATTTTTATCAATATAGCCAATGTCACATTAAACAATGCTGGGTCATAAGGAAGATATCCTAGTAATTTAAATATCAACCATGAAATTCCTCCTTAAAATATCTATGTTAATTTATATTGTATTACATTATATTATAGTCATTCTGCATTTCAGTATATAAATTTCAGACAAAGGAAACTTTTACTCACATACTCATCAATACTTGGTAGTGGTAAACTTTTGAAAAATTTACAAATTATAGTGGTAGCTACTCTCAGTTCACATGGGCATTAACTGGTTAGTGCTGAATTTGGGCATGCTATTTTATACTAAATGTGCATTTCTATTTATTTTTCTATAAATTGCTTATTCATATCTTTTTCTCATTCTTCTCCTGGATTATCTTTAACTAAATAATTTTAAGTCATTTTTATAATACATATATTAGTGCTTTGTTACAAATCGACTATATAATTGTTTATAGTATGCCTTCTTTTCATGAACAATTTTTTATTGTTCTTTTTAGTTAAACATGACAAACAACAGAATCCATTTATACACAATTATACAACCAGGAAATACATCCTATTCTAACTAGGACTCCATTCTCATGGATGTACAAGATGGTGAGATTCACTCTGGTGTATTCATATATGTAACAGGAAAATTATGTCAGATTCATCCTTCTGTATTTCCTTTGCCTATTCCCCTCCCCTCCCATTATTCCCCTGTATGCAATTCACTGAACTTCTATTCTTCCTCCCTACCCCACTTTATTGTGGGCAAGCTTCCATATATCATAGAAAACATTGAGCCTTTTGCTTTTTGGGGATTGGCTTATTTCACTTAGCATGATACTCTCCAGATCTATCCATTTTCTGGCAAATGCATAGATTCATTCTTTTTAATGGCTGAGTAATATTCCACTGCATATATATACCCCATTTTCTTCTTTCATTCATCTGTTGAAGGGCACCTAGCTTGTCTCCATAGCTTAGTTATTGTGAATTGTGCTACTATAAACACTGATGTGACTGCATCACTGCAGTACGCTAATTTAACATCTTTTGGATATATTTTGAGAAGTGGGAGAGCTGGGTCAAATGGTGGTTCCATTCCAAGTTTTTTGAGGAATCTCCACATTGCATTCCAGAGTAGTTGTAACAATTTGCAGTCCTATCCACACTGTATGATGAACACAGTTTTAATATTGATGAATTACTTCAGTGATCTTCACTTTTGAGCCATACCCACTGCCACATTTTCTAATTTTCTCTTGAAACCATTCCAATTTGGCTTTTGCTGCCACCAATTTCCTAACCCTGTATTTGTCCAGTCCCTATTGAAATCTACATTGCAAAATAAAATGGTTAATTTTCACTCCTCATTCTCAGCTTTTGATGACAGATAACTCAATCTTCTTTAATATATTTATTCTAACTGCCTTCTTGGACACAACAGTCTACTGGTTTTCTTCCTACCTTACTTGTGTCTATTTTCTCCTCTGTTCCTCCATCTGTTCTATTTTCTACTTGTGCTTAATCTTTTTGTGACCTGATCTCATCTCAAGCATTCCAGATTTATGCCTTAATATTAAAAAGATGCCCTTCCTCAGACTCCAGACCTTTTTAGGTAACTGCATGTTCAGCTCACTATCGGGGAGATAGCTAAAATTACACATGCTAAAAATTGAACTCTGGATTCTTGTCCCAAACCTACTCCATTGGCAGTTTTCTTATTTCAATAATAATGAAATCTGTCCTTATAGTTACATAGACTAATAAATATGGACTTGTTCTTGACCATGACCTTTTTTGTTCTACTCTATCAGAAAGATTATCTTGTCACAGACTTCAAAATACATCTGAAATCTGCTTCCTTCTCATTACCTGTACCTCAACAGCCTAGACTGGCCACCATCATCTGGACTATTACATAAATATCCTAAATGATCTCTGCTAACCTTCCTACTGGAGTCACATGCCACATGATTATGCTTTGGTCAATGCCAGACTGCATATGGTGGTCCCATAACATTATAATGGAGCTAAAACTTTCTATCACCTGGCAATATCATTGTAATGTCTTAGTGCAATGCACATTACTCAAGTGTTTTTGGTGATATTCTGGTATAAACAAACCCTTTCACATAGCCAATTACATAAAAGTATAGAATATACATTTGTTAAATACATAATTGTTAATAGTGATAATAAATTACTGTTACTGGTTTATGTACTTACTATATTTTATCATTATTTTAGAGTATACTTCTATTCATTAAAACTAAAAATCTGCTTCTCAGCAAAGGAAACAATAACATGAAGAGAGTGCCTACAGAATGGGAGAAAATCTTACCACACACACCTCAGATAGAGCACTAATCTCCAGGATATATAAAGAACTCAGAAACTTAACACCAAATCCCACCCCCAATAAACAATCAATAAATGGGCTAAGGAACCGAACAGACACTTCACAGAAGAAGAAATAGAATCAATCAACATATATATGAAAAAATGTTCAACATCAGTAGCATTTAGGGAAATGCAAATCAAAACTACCCTGAGATTTAATCTCACTCCAGTCAGAATGGCAATTATCAAAAATACAAGCAACAATAAATATTGGCGAAGATATGGGGAAAAAGGTACACTCATACATTGCTGGTGGGACTTCAGATTGGTGTATCCACTATGGAAAGCAGTATGGAAATCCCTCAGAAAACTTGGAATGGAACCACCATTTGACCTAGATATCCCACTCCTCTATTTATACCCAAAGGACTGAAAATCAGCATACTACAGTGACACAGCCATATCAATGTTTGTAGCATCTCAATTTTAATAATAGCTAAACTATGGAACCAACCTAGATGCCCTTTAGCAGATGAATGGATAAAGAAAATGTGGAAAATACACATAATGGAATATTACTTAGCTTTAAAGAATGAAATTATGGTATTTGCAGGTAAATGGATGGAGTTGGAGAATATCATGCTAAGTGAAAAAAGCCAAACCTCCATAATGGGGGTGGTGGGGGTTGGAAAGACTTGGAAGAACTTTGGATTGGGCTGAGGAGAGAGAAGGGAGGGGAGGGACTGTGAGGGCAGGAAGGATGGTGGAATGAGACAGACATTATTACCCTGTATACATGTATGATTACACGACAGTTGTGACTCAGCACCAAGTACAACCAGAGGAATGAGAAATTGTGCTCTATTTGTGTACAATGTGTCAAAATTCATTCTACTGTCATGTATAACAAATTAGAACCAATTTTTAAAAATTAAAAAAAAATAAAAATAAAAGAGCAAGAAAGCAAAAAAATCCTAACTACATAATAGCCTCAGTCAGGTCCTTCAGGAGGTGTTCCAGAAGATGTATTGTTATTATAGTAAATGACAGCTTCATGTATGTTATTGCACTTGAAGTCCTACCAGTGGGATGAGATGAAGAGGTAGAAGATAGTGAAATTAGTGATCCTGACCCTGTGAAGACCTGGACTAGTGTGTGTGTGTGTGTGTGTGTGTGTGTGTGTGTTTTAAATAAAGTGTAAAAATTAAACACATAGAAATGCATATAGAAAGAAAATACTTTATACTGCCTTTGAATGTGTTTTATGCTAAGCATTATCACAAAAGTAAAAAAAAAAGTAAACCTTACAAAATTAAAACTTTCCAATAAGCTAACAATAATTATTGAAGAAAATTTTAAATAAATTTAGTGTAGCCTAAATATACCATGTTTATAAAGTTGACTGTAGAGTATGGAATGAATCATCCAGAGCAACATCTAGTCCTGCAAACTCCATTCATGGTCAGTGCACTATATGGTATACCATTTTTTATCTTTTATTCCATATTTTAACTATCTTCTCTATTGCTTACATATGTTTAGATACACAAATACTTACCAGTGCATTATAATTTCCCACAATATTCAGTACAGTAACTGCAGTACAAGTTTGTAGTCTAAGAACAATAGGCTATATTATATAGAATGAACCAGAAACATGACAAATTAATGAATTACATGCATATTACACATGTTGTTGGAAGAATATAGTATGAATTAGAGAAAAACAGCAAAGGACAAGCAAGAATGACAGGTATGGGAGATCTATCTAAGTTTTCAAATAAAATAGTTAGAAAAAGCCTCATTAGGAAGATGGTATTTTGCCCAGGCATTTAAGGAGGTCAAGGAGTTGACCACCTGGATATCTGAGAGAGAGAGAGAGAGTATTTATTCCAGGTTTTGGAAATAGTGAAAAGGTCCTAAATCAGGATCATGATTGACATAATCACAGAACAGAAAGAGAGCTGATGGGGCCTCCAATAGAGTTAAGAAATAAGAAGGTAGCAGGAAAATAGATCAAAGGATTAGATTCAGTGCCTAATAATGTAGCAGCTTAAGCGACTTCATAACAAATTGTTATTTTACTCTGGAGGATTTTAAGACACATGACATGGTTTACCTTTTACCTGCAAAAGGATCTCCTTGGCTACTCTATTAAATATGTATAGTCATGTGTTGTTTAACATCAGGGAGATAGCCTGGAAAATATGTCATTAGACAGTTTCATCATTGTGTTAACGTCAGCGTGTACTACTTACACAAACCTAAATGGTATAGCCTACTACACACCTAGGCTATATCATATAGCCTATTGCTCTTAGGCTACAAACTTCTATATATATTTTTTGTTTGGTTTAGTCTGAGATTTAAAAACTTGCTTTCTTATTTTGGGGAATTAAACATAGTTTTTCTGGATGTCTCATGCATGCAGCTATTAGAGTAATGATGCATGTCTATAAAGCTATGGATGTAAGTTCATGATTTTATTTTTATTTTTTCATTCTGGGGATTGAACCAGATTCTGTCACATACTAAGAATGTGCTGTACCATTGAGTGACACCCCAGTCCTTAAGTTTATAATTATTGTAAGTGCCTAATTAAAAACCATGAACTTTCCTCAAAGGGAAAGTGACCTACCAAATATATTTAAATTAAAAAAGAACAAAAATTATAAGCTTCAGAAATATTAACTTTATTTTATGCCTGATATATTTAAGTAAGATATCTTTTTTCTAGGATGAAATATGACACAGCACCCAAAGATCTCAGTCATGTTATATAGTGATGTTCTAAAGCAAATCAAAGGTGATTTTATTACTCTCTGAAATGACACTAAAATTTGAAAATTTGACAAATCACTTATGTAGTCAGAGAGCATCATTGAGGTAACATTCTCACTTGAAAAGTCACTCTCTCTCTTTTTTTTTTTATTTTTGCGGTGCTGGGGATTGAACTCCGGGCCTTGTGCTTGTGAGGCAAGCACTCTACCAACTGAGCTATATCTCCAGCCCAAAAGTCACTTTCTTGAAGACCTAACTTCTATGAGAATATTAATAGTAATAATAAATTATATGATTCATTAAAATTATTGAGTTATATATCAATCTATTATATCATTACACAGGAAAATCTTAGTAAAAAATGTTATTTAATGTTATTTTTCATTACCCTGAAACTCACATGGCTTGAAACAGCAACAAATGTTTATTAGCCACACTCCTAAGTCAGTATTCTAGTTCAAGATCTCTCACAAGGTTATTGTCACGATGTTAGCCATGTCTGCAGTCATATGAAGACTTGACTGGGCTGGAGACTCTGATTCTGAGGTCTCATTCAAATGGCCAGCAAAGTCTATTGGTTTAAACCCTCAGATTTTCACTCTTGAGTGTCTTTGTAATATTATGTCTAGTTTCTCTGGAGTGAGTGATCCAAAAAAGCAAGGTAACAATACATTTTTATGATATATTTTACACAGCAGCACCAAGGCAGTTAGCCCAGTCAATGTTCAGAAGAAGGACAATTTGACTCCACTCTCTGCAAAGAGGAGCATCAAAAAAATTAAAGATTTTTAAAACTACCACAATCATCTTTGAGATATTCCTCACACCCTGACCAAATTATCACTAAACTCTGTGGACTTAGAATGTTCTGTTCTTCCTATTCCCACTATTTTAAAATTATCCAGACTACTAACTTCAGCTCTTATTATAGTTTAGATATGAGGTATCCCCCCAAAAATCATGTGTGAGACAATGCAAGGAAGTTTGGAGGTGAAATGATTGTGTTATGGGAAACTTAACTTAGTCAGTGCATTGATCTCTGATTAACTGAGTGGTTACTGATTAACTGTAGACAGGTAGGATGTGTCTGGATGAAGTGGGTCCCTGGAAGTCTGTCTTTGTGGTATATATTTTGTCTCAGTTGAGGTGAGTTCCATCTCTCTGCTTCCTAGTACCATGTCCCCAGCTGTTTTCCTCTGCCACACCCTTCTCCCATGATGTTCTGCCTCCCCCTGGGCTCTGAGGAATGGAGTCAGCCGTCTATGGACTGAGTCCTCTGAAATCGAGTCCTAACATAAACTTTTTCTCCTCTAAACTTGTTTTTGTCAGGTCTTTTGGTCACAGTGGTGAAAAAGCTGACTAAAAGAGCTCTCATTTTGACAAATAAAATTGTCTCCAAATGGTGCTATGAAGACCAGTTTATAATATGATCTATAAGACACTGTGTAATCTGGTAGTAATGTCACTATCCAGCCTCATCAGTCATTGTGTTGACCCTCTCTCTATTCCAACCACAGTGACATTCTTTTAGTCTCTGGTATTTCCCATGCTATTCCCATTATGGCTCTCTTGTTATCTGTTCATTCATTCTGATCCTGTTTGAAATTCTGGACTAGTGTTTCAGCAGTTTCCTTTCCTACAAATTTTCACCAAGTTTAATACAAACAATACTTCTTTTTAATTAAATTCTTATTAGAATACCAATATCATTGAAAACAGGTTACTGAATAGAAGAAAATTTAAACCTAAAATTTCCATAAATATCCATCAATACCTGATTTATGAAAGACTGAATGTCTTTAATCAGAAGTTATTTAAGGAGGAGTAGTCAAGTCTATGAGTTAAGGCCCCTACCACTATATATTTGCAATGTGACTTAAACCTCTCTCAATAAAGTAGCTTCAACCAGGAGATGGATTCATGCACTGGGATAAGTCAGTCATTTTTTTTTTTTCTTTTATGCTGCTCAGTCCTTTCCAAGGTTTCTTCCTATTTTCCACACTTGTATTTTGAGTGATAATTATAACCATATAGGGACCTTTTACATGAATTGGGTTGGGTGAATCTCTCTTTATTTCAATTAAAAATATCCCTTACCCAAAAGAGTCATGGTATCAAATGCAAAAGGCAAACTTTGGCATAACAATTTAGCCTTTTTCTAAACATATGTGTATACTGAGTCATGTGTTTTATTAAATTTATCTGTGAAAAATGTGCCGGGTGCGGTGGCACACGCCTGTAATCCAAGCGACTTGGGAGGCTGAGTCAGGAGGGTCGTGAGTTCAAAGCCAGCCTCAGCAACTTAGCGAGGCCCTAAGCAACTCAGTGAGACCCTGTCTCTAAATAAAATACAAAATAGGACTGGGGATGTTGGGGATGTGGCTCAGTGGCCGAGTGTCCCTGAGTGAATCCCATGTTCCAAAAAAAAAAAAAAAAAAATGTGTATCACTTTTAATTCTCTGTTTTTATACTGGTAAAAGAATGTCTGGCTTGCCCAAGGCCAAACAACTAGTTAGTGACAGAAAAGGAACATAACATAAGCCTCCTGGCTGTCCATCTGGAGACTCAACCATTGTACCATGATGTATTCCATTTAATTATTGTGTGCACTCAATTCATAATAGGAACTATTAAGTCTATTCTAAGTAATTTCAACATATTCTGAAACATTTAATTAGTTTTCTTTAAAATAAATAAGTCATTAAGAAGCTACAAATCAGTGAGTTAATTAGCTGTGTTATGGCCTTTTAGTTCTTTCAGCTGAAATAAGCTGATGCCCAAACTATAAAGAAGTAAATCATTACCCATGAGGACAGTTTTCATAAGCTACAACAATTACCATGAATTATAAACAGAGCATTTTGAAAGTGTTTAGTAAAATTGAATGATTTTATAATAAAATTAATTTTGTATATAAAATTACATAAAGGTTAGAATTATGAAATCTCAAATGATCACACTAATCCCTTAACACATATCTTACTGTTCAGTGAAATCCTCCTTCCCCACCCCATATTCACCAATAACCTTATATTAACCCTTCATATTCAAACACACATATACACAACCAATGTGCAATTTATCACAGACAACTAGCAAGCACTGAATAGAGATAATCATAATTAGCACTTATTTATGTAAGCACTGAATGTAGACAACACTATAATATCAAGCCTGGTTAAAATGGTAGCTGTAGCTGGGCACAGTGGCACACTCCTGTAATCCCAGTGGCTGGGGACACTGAGACAGGAGGATCTTGAGTTTAAAGCCAGCCTTAGCAAAAGTGAGGCACTAAGCAACACAGTGAGACCCAGTCTCTAAATAAAATACAAAATAGGGCTGGGGATGTGACAGCTTGAGTGCCCCTGAGTTCAATCCCTGGTACCACTCCCCCCCAAAAAAGGTAGCTGAAGCATTCCAATTTATCTCTCTCCACTTCTACCATTAAATGATAAGTTCAAATATGTATCTTGAATGATTTAAAGTTCCTCTTCCATGTTTCTGTATCTTGATTTTTCTTTATTTCTACTTATTGTTTGGTCCTTGCTGATTATTCAATAGCATCACTCCTAACTTGGGCAGAAGCATAGAAGAAGAGAAAGGCTGACCTTCTCTAGGGTTAAACATATACTCACAATATGATTACTAAGTCATATACTAATGTTTGACCTCACTGTTGATATTTAGATAATTCATTTCAAAACTATTTATTTAATTACCATGGATACTCTGGATCACTCTGGATACTACTGAAATAAATGGAACTATTATGACTTTTGCTTCAATACAGGAGACAGAAATTGATTAGTACTATAAAAATAACAAGTGCCATTAATGAAAGACACAAATTTGAGATATATTTTTGCAGGAATTTGCAAAGTAAGAAGTTAATAACTAAGGCTTTCTGTAGAAATTATTCTTAAACTTACATCATAAGGATAAATAAGATTTACCTTACCAAATTGAAGACTAGTGAGCATTCCAAGCAAACTTCATGGAGAGTGCAAGGTTAGATCACACTAGTGAGAGAGAATGGTGATGTATGGTTGGATCATAGATCAAATTAGAAGGGGGACCCAACAGGATGATTTGATATGTGAAATAAAAAGCTTCATCAAGAGTTATCAGCCGGGTGTGGTGGCGCACGCCTGTAATCCAAGCGACTTGGGAGGCTGAGTCAGGAGGATCGCGAGTTCAAAGCCAGCCTCAGCAACTTAGCGAGGCCCTAAGCAACTCAGTGAGACCCCGTCTCTAAATAAAATGCAAAATAGGGCTGGGGATGTGGCTCAGTGACCAAGTGTCCGAGTTCAATCCCTAGTTCCAAAAAAAAATAAAAAATAAAAAGAGTTATCAAAGGTTTCATCCTGAAAACTGAAAGAATACAGTTACCATTAATCAAATTTGAAAAAAGGAAAAGAGCAGGTTTGTGTAGGAACAGCTGGAGTTTAATTTGAATATGTTCAGTTTCATATATTCAAATGGAGATGTCAAGTAGATACACCTAATAGTCTGTAGCGCATGCAGGGAGAATTCATGATTTGAATAAAATTTAAGTGCCCAATCTACTTTATACTGTATTCAAAGTCATAAGACTAGATAGCTCACCACAAAAGAAAGTATAAAGAAAATAGTCAATAATTAAGAAAAAGCATCTCCAATGTCAGAGGTCAAGTTAATGAAGAAGCAGCAGCAATGAAAAACAAAGGTTCAGAAGTAATATGCCATAGCCGAAAGAGAAAAAAAACTAGCAACAACCAAGTTGCAAAAGGGGAGAGGTCAGCAACTGCTTTTTATGCTACTCATGTCAGAGTAATGTGAATTGACCACTGAATTTAGCAATGTGGAAGATATTAGGAGTTTGATAAAAGCATTTTATTAATGGAGAGGTTAAAGAGGCTGATGTGAATGAAGAGCAAATATAAGGAAAGGAATTAGCATAATGAGTATAGGTAATTCAGTTATGCTTCTAAGAAAAAGAGTTGGCAACTGAAATGAGGAGTGAAGTCAAGATAAGTTTTTGTTCTGTCTTGTTTTAAAAAGAGAAAAAACAATGAAGTTTGTTTACTGCATTTTGTATGGGAATGATTCTGTAGAGGTGTTGATGGAAGAGACAGGATTATATATATTTGAGTAGGTAAGAACAAAGAAATCTCGTGTATATTAGGAAAGGATGGCTTATGTTAGTGGCAGACAGTCCACAGCAGTAGGAGCGAAGGAAGGATTACACGGCTTCAAATACTGCTACTGGGGGAGACAAACTCTATGAAATTACTTTAATATCAATTACACTTATACATTCTTGCTTATTTTGGGCACATTTACTATGATGAATCAAGATCATTTTTAAAATGTTTCTTCAAATTTTTAGTACATATCAATTCTGTAGCTAAATATCAATTATTTTGGAATATTCTCACCAATTAAGTCATCATTTATTACTTCTGTATTGGTTTCTATATCTTCAGTTTGAACTTCCAGTTTCATTGATTAGACATTTTTACCTTTTTCACTATCTAGATAGTATCTATTTTTTATTTTATTTTTCCATGCCACCTTCTGTACCTTTTTATGATTTTTTATCTTGTAATGACTCATTCTTTTATTAGTTATGCCTAATCTGCTAAGACAATTGAGTTCTTAATTTTATTTTGTGTTTAAATTATAGAATTGTCATTTGATTGGTAATTAAAATAGACTTCATTGCTGGAATTGTCTTATTTTTATCTAAACATATAAACTATAATTATGTAAAGTCAGTTTGACAAATCCATCATCTTTCATATATGTATTCCATTCCACATTTATATTGATTTTTAGGTCTTATGCTCCTTTCTTTTCTGCTCATACTTTATTGCATTTCAGATATTGTGTATATAGAAAATTAGATATAACTTCAGGTTTAGAGTGATACTTCATTTTTTCTCCAGAAAGAATTTAGTTTTGCTTTTACTTAGAAAGGCAGGCTGCTAACATCTGAAATTATTTTATTCTGGTTTCAGAAACTGAGATGATTTCAAGTAATAATTAGCTTCCTACCAAGGTTTCTAAATTTCTGGTTTATGCTTAGTCAAAAGTTGTAATTCTTTGAGATCTTTAACTCATATGAATTCACCCCTTTGGTGAGTCCTTGAATACAATTTCTGTCACCCTAAACCCTCAAAACTTCAAAAGCTTATACTCCAGTTATTAACTTCTTAACTGCTTTGCCTGAAATTTTTTGCTACCGTGTTAACAGTGGAGATGTGATATGTCCCACAAACTTGTGGGCAAGTTTGTGTGAGACAATGCAAAATGTTTAGAGGTAAAATGACTAGATTCTGAGAGCTCTAACCTAACGGGGTGATAACTGGGTAGTAAGTGTAGGGAGGTAGGGTATAGTTGAAAGAAATAGGTCACTGGGGTAGTGTATTCAGAGTTTATATTTTGTCACTAGAGGAGCTCATGTCCTGAGCTGCTTCCGTCCAACACACCCTTCCAACGTGACCTTCTGCCTTACTATGGAGTTGGCCAACCATGGACTGAACCTCTGAATCTGTGAGCCAAAATAAACATTCCCCCTCCACATTGTTCTTGTCTGGTATTTTGGTCACAGTGACAAGAAGCTAATGAAAACATACCCCCAGAGGAAATGCAGCTCCAATACTGGGCTGACCTCTATGAGTTTCTTTTTTCTTAGGTCTTAGACATGCCATTTTTCTCTGTTTCGTAGCTCTTCAATATTGATTTTAAAAACCTTTTCTACTTGTTTTAGGTGGAAAATTTGATTTGATTTCAAATGAAGACTTGGTCCTTATAAATCTTCATGTCTTGGAAAAATTAAACTTCTCTACACACCTTATTTTCCTCATATTCCATAGGTAATAATACATAACTACCAAGATTCTTATCAATTAAATGACATTATGTATGTGAACCCTGTGCGTAAGAGATCAGGAAGCAGTGATCATTTCTGTTGTTACATAAATTGAAATTCCCAAACTTCATTAAAGTGAAATCTCTTTAAAATAATAACCATGTTTTGTTGGTGTATTACCTAGTAGCTAGAATCAAGATCCCAGTAGACCATCAATTTTTTTTATCTTTGAATTTCCAGACATGTTCTAGAATAGTCCTTTTATATTCTCCCACTTTTGTATCTTTTTAAATAATTAATGTCAAGCAATCAACTTAAGATCTGCTTCACTGCTAATGTCTTCACTGCAATGATTCCTTTTCTAAGACAGTATACTTTACTTTGAAATTCTTAAAATGACACATATTCCCAGATGGCCCCATTTCCCCCTAGTTCTCCTTACAATGAAGCACAAAGAAATGGAAAAAAATGGTCATATTTTCAATTCTGTGTCATTTTTCAAGTGAGGGCTTGTGTTATTATAATTCAGAAAGATCCAAATAATAATAACTGTATTTTTGACAAGGATATGGTTCAGAGAGCCATAGGTTTCACAGTAAACTCTGTAATACTCCAAATGTTCTCTGCTTCAGGAGTCTGGACAGTGGTTTTGTTCCTCACCAGTCACCCTTCCCCCTGCGTAAATCAATTCATGAACGTGGATGCACACAGGTTTGTGGCCATATGTACCATGATCTGTCTCAAACCTACATTGTTTCTCTGCTACACCCTTCATATTTTCCCTCATAATTTTAAGGTTCAGATAGCAGAGATGAATAGGTATTGATGATTATATTAAAAGTCTTTTTTAAAGCATCTATATTTAATGTTATTTCTGTCCTCCAAAATAAATACATATTTATCTCTTATTGAATATTTTTTATAAATTGTCACATTCTATTCCCATACCTGAGTGAATAGATTTTTCCAGTTTTTAAGACTTTAAAGTCTCTGAACTTTCAAATAACACATCTTTAAATAAACAATATGTAAAATACTTAAGTGAAAAAAAAATCATCATCGATGGGAATGTATTTAAGCCCACACATAATTTCCAAGAAAAGTTAATAGTAACTGCAATTTTTGGTAAAGCATAGAAAAGTAGAGCCAAGTGTGGGAGGGAAGCTAATTAACACAGATTTTGAGAAGATTTAAAAATAAAAGGCTGTTCTAAAAGAGTCAAAGCTGCTTCTTTCAAAAGTAGTGATCATGGGTAATTTGCTAACCATCATAGTAACTTGCTATAAATATGCTAGTTTTGTTTAAACTCCCAGTTTAGAGAAAAAGAAAAAAAAGGCTTTGATGATAGTTTTTCATTCAGACTCCATTATAAATTAGCCTTGAATTTCTTCCCACTGCCTCCTCCTATCCTGACCCTGAGTTTAAAACAAAACAAAACAAAAAAGCCAAACCAAAACAATACAAAAACCACTATATATAAGATGCTGTTGTCCATTTAGAAGTTAGTAGTGTAAGATTCAAGATAGGTTATGTGAAGACTTACACAATGTATTTATGACAAGGAAGAAATTCTCTTAGATGACTTCAGTTCTTTTAGGGTGGTCTACTAAATGTTCACTTGGTGCACGGCATCAATGTTACTGTAAGGGGAAGAAAAGTTTTAAGAAAAATTTACCAGAACAAGAATGACAGTTGTCAGGAGATCTTACTACATTCGAAGCCTCTATCCCTTTCAGAAAAGGAAGGGACATATTTACATGTAAAAGGCTTTCTATAGAATGGTTCAATGGAATTGAAAAATGTAAAAATGCCTTCTATAGAATAGTTCAATGTAATTTTGCTGACAAAAATTCCTTCTGAGTTGAAATTGAGAATCTTTAAAAATAAATTCAAGACTGGTTGGCTCTGTGTCATTAGTTCCTTCAGGCTACAACAACAAAATATCAAAAGAGGGTGGCTTATAAATGATAGAATTTTTTTTTCACAGTTCTGAAAACTAAGACATCCAAGACCAAAGCACAGAAAAATTACGGGTATAGTGAAGGCTTGCTTCCTACATCACTGACCCCTGTCTTTTCACTGTTACCTTGTATGGTGGGAGGGACCAGACAGATTGCCTGGACCTCTTTAATAAGGACACTTATCCCATCTGTGAATGCTATGCCCTTGTGACCTAATCACCTCCCCCAGGTCCCACTTAATACCATCACACTGGGGGTTACAATTTCTGCATATGAAATGTGGAGAGACACATCCAGACCATAATAACTAATAAAGAAAACTGGAATATTTCTCTGCTCAGAATTTTCTCATATTTTATGGGTATCAATATGCAGGGCTTGTTTTTGAATCCCTAGTTTGTTCACAGTGTAGTAAAAAACAACCAACTGATAAATTTCTTCACTGTCATCTATTCTTCCAGTGCCTGCTAATTTCCCAGAGAGAGCAGTTGCAGCAATCTACTAAACTGTGAACACTTTGAAGCTTCACGTTTGTTATTTATACATTACTGTTCTAAGTGCAGTGCTTTATAATTAATAAATTTTACAAGAATGGAAAATTCATTGTTTCAATATTTATCAAATATTTTAAGTGCATTATGGCATTATGTACTTTATATAACATGCTTTATATAAAGCACATATGTGTGCTTTTATGGATAGAGAACTTTTTTTCCATTTATAAAGGTTTATACAAGGTCATGTGCTGTTTTTAAAATAATTTATCATCTCTTACCTATTCTAATATCCGAGTCCAATGTGTATTTCATATACTCATCTGAAATCATTAATCACATCAGATTAGTACTTTTATTAATTTTATGTGCCATGTCAGAAGAAACATAATTTGCTATTTAATTTACACTGATAAAAATATTTTTAAAATTTTCACTTTGTATTTAAAAAAAGGTGATGCTGACTATAAAATATATGACTGCTTTTAGACAAAGCAGATCATCTTAATAGGTTTCCTGGTTTGCAATAAAATAGCTTGCCCTTCTAAGATTATTTACCAAACATATTTTCCATACTAGTCCATAGTAGACTAAGAGACAGTGAGTTATTTTTTTCTTGAAGTTACTTTAATTACCAATTGCATAACCAATAAAAGTTTGTATTCCAGTAGAAACTATTTCAAAAATGTGTTGGTCATTACAAAGGTTAAACAAGAACATGTATATATGTGTATGTTTTACATTTGTTTATTTATAATTTCTCTTTGAAGCTCTTCCAAGCATAATGTAGACTCTTTGGTAGGCATCAGTAATGGTTGCCAAATAAATAAATGAATGAACTTCTATTGTGTGTTTTATGAAATAGATTTTTATATAGTCACATCACTGGTGAGCCAATGTCACAATCTTTGTCTAATATATTTGAATGTAAATAAATTTGGAGTTACGAGTATATTTCAAATGGAATTTTAACAGGACTATGTTAGTTCAAATTTCAGGAGAGCAGAATTATTGAAGTAGTCCAATTACTGTTTTTGAAAATACCAACAGAAATGAAATATTATTAAAATATTAATAACAATTATTAAATTGTAAAAACATTAATTATTTTGTCATATTTATCATTTAATCATTCAAATAGAATATCTGTGTTGAGAGCAGCTAATGTTTGATAATAGTGTTTAAAATATTCAGCCAGGAGTTTGGAACAAGTTTAGTATGCTTGTGAACTTTGTGGTGGAGGACTAATGATCTAGAGAGAGTATTGAATTATCTTGTTTTCATTCAAATCTTTGGTATGCACAAAAAAGAGCAGTTAGAACACAACATATAAGAAATACCTATAAGTAGAATAATGTCACATCAACCACATAAAATCTTTTCATATCTTGACTGTTTGACCCTTTTATCTTAGTGTGGATATCCGAAATTCCAGGAGTTTTTAAGCAACATGATCATACACTGCAAAAAGTACAAGCATCACATGCCATTAGCATTCCAGTCCCTACCATTACTTGAATTGGGAGCAATTATTAAAAAAAACACACTGATGAAATCTCTATAGACACAATTGGAATTTTTCAATACTTTATGCCTCATATTCATTCAAATATCAAACTATTATAATATCTCTTTTAAAGTATATGTAATTTCTTAGTATGAGAAGGAAAGATGTGATTTAGTTTGGTTTACATATTTCATTTTAAGATTGATGTTAGAATGTAATATTTGAAAAATTATCTTAGAAGTAAGTCAATAAAAATTCTTAGGAAAAGACAAGACTTTTTGGAAGGTAAGCACTGTATGAGTGCAAGGCATTGTTATTAAAATTTAGCATTTGTGGACTGGGGATATAGCTCAGTTGGTAGAATGCCTGTCTTGTAAGCACAAGGCTCTGGGTTCAATCCCCAGCACTGCAAAAAATAAATAATAATAATAATAATAATAATTTAGCATTTTTCTACTTAAAGAAATAAAGTTACTTTCATTTTGTCAGAATTGTAGAAGGTACCGGGAATCTTAATTCCATTTATTTTTTAATAATTTTGTTTCTTTATCATGCTATACACTATTTGATATATCTTTTAAAAAAGGTGAAGCTCAATTTTGAAATGCCCAATTAGCAACACTTGATGTATTGATATAAATATCCCTAGTTATCCTTCTCACTTTCTCTTTCTCAAAATAGATGGATAGATATATAGATACATAGATAGAATTTTTGCTTTATTAGTGCCGTCAAAGTAACAATCAGGTAAAATATTTACTGGTATTCAGTCTATTATAACTTTTGAATATTCATTATTGTAAAACCCCCAAAGAAATCTTTGTAACCTTTCTTTTAAAATCAAATCTTGACATTACTATGAAAAAGATTATTTTTAAGTTCTACAAAATAGTATTATGGGAAGTAGTTGATACTATAGGAGTAAATAATATTATCCAGAGAGGAAAGGAGCAGTGAGGCACATAACTCTTTTACACAAAATGTAATAAACCAAATACAAAATGAATTCTAGGATGACATTTGCCAGTTGATACCAGCAAAAACAATGAAGTAAGGACCTTTGTAAATTCTCTGCTTTATAAATGCAGTGAGAAAACTGGCAAAAATCATGAAAATCCACATTTTCGGAATTCTAGCAAATGGCAGCTTGAAGTAATCCATGAAGGAGTTTAATCATGAAAACATCTAACTCTTAGTAAGAACAATAGGATTTGTGGCATTATTACTTGCTCAGTTCTTGTTCTCCATTCTCTGCAGCTCTATGATCACACTGTACACCAATAGCACTCAATTATAAAACATAACAGCAACCTGGAAGCCACAAGAAGTGGCAGAAAAGAGTTTGAAATCTCTTTCTGTCTCTCTCTCTCTCATTTTCTCTTTCTCTCTCTCTCTTGCGCACATGGTATTGGGAATTGAACCCAGTGGCACTTAATCACTGAACCACATCCCCAGCACTTTTTTGTATTTTATTTAGAGACAGAGTCTCCTAGTTGCTTAGGGCCTTGCTAAATTGCCGAGGCTGCTTTTGAACTCACAATCCTCCTTCCTCAGTCTCCCCAGCCACTGGGAGTACAGGCGTGCTTCACTATGCATAGCAAGTATGAAATTTCTTAAAGCCTCATTCTTAGAAAATTGTCATTATTTTTCCTGTCTGGAGGTTCTCTGTAAAATCTCATAAGGCTCTTTTTATTTAACCTAAATTGGAACTCGCCCACTCTAAAAAAAAAATGTTTTTCTGAAGATATTTATCAAAAACATTTAAAGAAAAAATTTTTAATCTCACAGGTGCCTAAGTTGATTGTGTAACACAAAGGACAAACATAAACTAACCAAATATCTTAAAAGGAAAAAAAAATGGAATAATATATCCATAGAGATTTGGGAAAGCTCCACATATCTTTGGGCATCTAGAAGGCCACATATATGTATATGGTTGTGAATGTGCTTGCTCAGTGCTATTGTGCCCCTGAAATTCAAAAGAGATCACGATGGTGGTCCCTAATGCAATATATTGTTCTTACAAGAAGAGAAAATAAGGATAGACACACAGAGTAAAGTCCATGTGAAGAAACAAAGAGAATGTGGCCTTCTATAAACCAAGGAGGGAGACCGTTAAAGGAAATCAGTCATGCTGACAACTCCATCTTGGACTTCTAGTCTCCAGAATCATGAGTTTAAGCCACTTTGTGGGTGTTACTTTGTTACTTTCATTACTAACTGTAATGAAAAATCTACCAGAAGGCTGGTATTCACCTTTTACGGAAGCTATAACAAATTACCAACAACAGAAATTTATCCTTTCATAGTTTTGAATACCCCAAACCTGAACTCAGTTTACTGGGCTCAGAAACAAGGTGAGTAGATCCTCACTCTCTCTAAAGACTCTAAGAACAATCCATTCTGCATCTCTTCTAATTTCTGAGGGTTGCTGGCATTCATTAGCTGTAGTATATCACCCCAATTTCTGCCTCCACTGTCACACTGTCTTACCTTTTCTGTCTCATATCAAGCATATCTCTGCTTCCCCTTATAATGATTGAACTGTATAACTCATCTGTCCAGTGCACAATGTGAGGAATTTTAGCTTAATATTTACACATAGTTATCTATTATTTTTCATGGGAAAGGCACAGCATTGTTGGCTGTGATTCAGGTAAACAGGTATTTTCATCTACCCCAGGTAGATTCAGAAAGTCAGGTTTACAATCCTAAGCAAAGCTCTGTGGATAAAAATAATTATTTGACCTTGAGCCAGCAGGCCCTGGCCTTCTCAGGACCACCCTATGTGCATGAGGAGCTGGACAGTGGTGCAGTTACACTATGGGTTTCTAGGAAGGACAAATGAATAGAAAGGAAAATGTTTAAATTTTAAAAATAAAGGAAAACTATCTTTCCCTGACACAGTTTCTAATCTTATAATATCCACGGGCTCAAATCACATTTAAGGTAATTTCTCAATCTTAACACCACTAATTCTAGATATGAACAAAATGTTCTTTAGATGAATGGCACACAGGTGAAAGCAGAATGAACATAAGAAGCGATCTAATTGAAGAAAAGAATATTATGTTTCATCTATTGTACAAAAGTTTTATTACTGCTAAGAAAAATTCACAAAATCTAAAAGATTATTTTTCCCCTCAATAAAGCAAGAATTACATTTCATAGGTGAATATTCATATTTTCTTTCACCTAAAACACTAATTCAAGTTTGGGAAAATACAGATTTTGAAAGACTAGTAATTCGAAAGTAGACTTGTTTCCAGATGTAATAGAAAACAATGTCACCTCTGATGGTTGAACTGAATACATATGAAACATTATTTATAACTACTGATTGTAAATCCAGATATAAATGTGTCATTATAGTAATATTCACTATATGGTATTTAAATTTTTTTTGTCAAAGTATTTTTGCTTAACATTTAAAAAAATTTATAGGTAACAGTTGTTAGACTGACTCCTTTTTAAAGTCTATCATTTTGTTCTTATTTGTAGTTTGGTTGCTACAAAGGAAACAAACAGTGCAAGATCACGAAGTGCTCCAATGTCACCATCTGACTTTCTGGATAAATTAATGGGGAGAACATCAGGGTATGATGCAAGAATCAGACCTAATTTTAAAGGTAACTATCCTGTTTATTACTTAATTTATATTTTTTAAAAAATATGTTTAAATAAATTTTAAAATTGATTCCACAAGAAAATCTAAAGCTAATTTCCAATAATCTTTCAAATACCATATTAGCCACACATATGTCCTGAAAGGAAAAATCTAATTTCATGTACAGACCTATCGTCATGTGCTTTCATTGGACCAACAGTGTTTTCCCCCTAACAGTTATATTATTTATGGTCTTGACCATTTATTTTAGAAACATATATGTATGTACATGTCTGCTATTTAATTCTCCTACTATCTCACTAAGTGGCATAAAAGTGTCTTTAAAGACCGAGTAATAAACTTTCCCCCCACCCCTTTTTTCACTGTTGGTGTTCCAACCCCAGGGCCTCAAACATGCTCAGAAAGGGCCCTACCCCCAGTCACTTCTCACCTTTTTAATTCGCCACAACACAGGACTCTATATTGTAAAGAATTGTTGTTGAATTTATTTACTGTAGAAGGGACTGAATAATTAAAAGACACTGATAATGTTTAAAATATAAGGCTACCTACCACATCTTTTACCTAAATTTCTAGAAAGAAAGGTAAAAATCATCTTGAGGAGTATTGCTTTTCATTTTTTTTTAATATAAAAAGGAGCAACATATTTACACTAGTTATATGTGACCTATCCAGGTCCACAATATATCCTAGAATTTAATTTTAGGATAAAAGATAAGAAAACTGCCTCCATGTCACAATTTACTTAATTTATCCTGAATATTATTCTAATAAACAGAGAAAATAAGTTAAACGAATATATACTTTTTGCATGGAATTCAGGTAAGATATTTTCATTCCTGAAGGTGGAAAAACAACAACAACAACAACAACATTTTCTACAATTACTCTTCTTTACTTTGTCCTTATAAGAGAAAAAATAAAAGAAATTTCTTAGTAGTGGTGTAAGACTAATTAGGAATAATAAATATCAAGAATGGGTAGCAAGAGAAAATCGGAGCAAAATTTGTTAATTAATGAGTCAACACTAAAATGGATTGCTTCAATTTTCAAATGAGTTTCACATTTAAATTGTAGATTGTATCTTTTGGTTTTTAAGCTTTCACCCATATTTTTAATACCATGGAAAGAAAACACTGAATATCAACCTGTGAGAAAATAGTACAATTTACGGGGGTATAAAATACAAATGAAAGCAAGAAGTTTCAGGATTGTAATGTTTTCCAAATTGAGAGAAAGCAGTATCTTGGTCATTAGGTTCTGAATTTTGAATAGATCTTGAGAACGCAGATAGTTGATCATGAGTAAACGAAAAGTAACATAATTAGTAATTAGTGGCTTCACTATGGTGACTCAACTCTACATTCAGTGTTTCAGAAATATTGCTTTCTTTTTCTTGAAAATTAAAGAGGAAAATTCATTCTGTTTTTAAATGTCTATGAATATTTTAAAAGCATATAAATAGCCTCAACTGATATTTTAATGAAAATGAAGATAAGTTATAAAACACAGTGGCCCTGGTGCCTCTGCTTTTCTCTTGTAAAATTTAGTTTTATTTTATCACTTCAATGATTTAATACACAAGAAAATGATTTAATACACAGAAAATATAAACCATTTTAAAATGTGATTTATTATTACTATTTCTTCATGACACCACTAAAGGAATATATCCAAGGATCTGATCTTTCCTTAAATAAGTATTGACTCTGTTTTTAGTAAAAATACATTCTTAAAAACAAGCTGACAGCTCTGCCAGTTCAGAAGTGAGCAGATTTTTTTATTATTAAAAGATTCCACACTTTAGGATCCTTAAAAAAAGGAAGAAAAGAACAAAAAAAGAGTTTTCTCTCTTTCACATGTTTAAGGTATTTGTAATCTTGAGATTAGAAAAAGAAATATGTTACATTTGACTAACATAAATATTAATATCAAATATAGAAATAATTTAGTGCATTAGTTTATATTTACATCTTTTGCCTTTTCATCTTTTGCCAAGTCAGACATTACTGACTTTGATACATTCCTAACTCCATTTCTAAATTAAACATAGTCAACACTTCTATTGAACAAAATATCATAATTTTTTCACCATGATTTCACTGCTCACTATTAAATTATAAATAAAATATTCTTTACATTGTATTTCTTCCTTACAGCTAATAAAAATATTTAAACACTAAAAACCTAAATCCAGTACTGCACCAAAGCTGATTAGATGAAAAGAGACAAGGAAGATCAGTCTTTCTAGTGATGCACCTTAACTCACTGAAGAAAAAGATTATCAAGCATTCAAGTGTGAACTGAAAAACCTGTTCTCCTGATAATATTTAAACCATTATTTCTGTGTTCACAAAACTAAAAAGATATCTCCTCTGTCATATGGATTGACTTTCCCTATATCAAATTTTTTAAGGAATTTAGCTAGCTAATTGAATGAATTAAAAATGGGTATTATACATGTTTTCCCTTCCAATTTGTTATTACAATGAATTAAAATTATAAGACTGAGAATGGAACCACCATATGACCTAACAATCCTATCCCACTCCTTGGTTTTTGTCCAAAAGAACTAAAATCAGCATACTTTAGTGATACAGGCATATTGTTTTTATAGTAGTAGCACAATTCACAATAGCCAAGTTATGGTACCAGCCCAGGTACCCATTTAGCCATAAATTAGAATGAAATTATGGTATTTACTGGTAAATGGATGGAACTGGAGAACATCATGCTAAGTGAAATAAACCAGACTCAGAAAGTCAAGGGTTGATTGTTTTTTCTCATTTGCATAAACTACAACAAAACAAGGGGGGAATGGGGAATTCCATGAAAATAGAAGGGAGATCGTTAGAGTAGAGGAAGAGGATACAGGGGAAGGGAGGAGGAATGGGAAAAGGGAGAAGCTGTGGAATGAAATTGACTAAACTATGCTATGTATATATATGAAAATGCCACAGTGAATTTCACCTTTTTCTATTTTTACAAAACACCAAATTAAAAAACAATAAAGAGAAGGAAGACCAGTAGAGTAGAGGAAGGGGAGAGATAAGGAGAAATATATTCCATGTATGTATGATTATGTCAAAATGAACCCTATTTTTATGTATAACTATAATGCACTAATAAAAACATTTAAAAATAGTTTGGTGGTATGAATATCAAAAATATATTAATGTAAACATTTTACACCATTATATTGTACTATGATATTATATTAGTGTAAACGTTTTTTAAATGTCTCCATACTACTTAAAGTGATCTATAGATTCAATGCAATCTCTAGCAAAATACCAATGATGTTCTTCATGGAAATACAAAACAATCTTATGATTCATATGGAAACATGCACAGAAAAAAGTCTGAATTGCCAAAGCCATCTTGAACAAAAAGAACAAAGCAAGAGGCATTGCATATTGACTTTAAAGTATATTACAAAACTATAGAAATTGAAACAATATGGTATCAGCATAAATGCAGATGCACAGATCAGTGTCACAGGACAGAGTCTAGAAATAAATCCATACATCTATAACTAACTGATTTTTAATAAAGGTGCTAAGGACATGCATTGGGGAAAGGGCAGTCTCTTCAATAAATGATGTTAGGAAAAATGGATTCCACATATATAAAAATTAAACTAGACGCCTTTATCTCACCATAAACAAAAATCAACTCAAAATGGATTAAAGATTTAATGCAAGCCTGAGATTATGAAACTACTAGAAGAAAATAGGAGAAACACTTCAGGACACTGGAATGGGCAAAAATATTTCAGATAAGACCCCAAAAGTACAGGGGAAAAAAAAAAGCAAAAATAGACACATGAGACAATATCAAACTAAACAATGTTCTTTTAGCAAAGGAAATAATGAACTAACATGAAGAGGCAACTTTCAGAATAGGAGAAAATATCTGCAAACTAAACATCTGATATGGGATTCATATGTATAATATATAAGGAATTCAACAATGGGAGAATAAAAATAATTAGGTTGAAAAAGAGCAATAAGCCTCAATAGTTGTTTCTGCAAAGAATACACACAAATGGCCAACATGTATATAAAAAAGTACTCCAATTACTAATTATCAGGAAAATGCATATCAAAACCATAAGCTATCACCACTGTAGTTAGAATGGCTTTCATAAGAAATACAAAAGGTAGCGAATGTTAAGAAAGATGTAAAGATACTCTATATTCTGTTGGTGCAATGTCTAGTACAGCCATTACAGAAAACAGTATGGAGGTTCCTCAAAAAAATAAAACAGAACCACCTTATGATCCAGTAAGCTCACTACACAGTATATATCTATCCAAAGAAAATGAATGCAGTATGCTAAAGAGACACCTGTATTCCCATGTTAACTGAAGCACTATTCACAGTAGAACTATTCACAAGAAATGGAATCAACCTAACTGTCCATCAGCTGATAAATGAATGTAGAAAATGTAGAACATACATACCATCGAATACATTCAGCCATGACATCACAGATAAACTAAAGGATATTATGTTCACTAAAATAAGTCAGATTCAGAAAAACAAATAATGCATTCTCACTTCTACATGTAAACTTAAAAAGTTGATCTCATAGAGGTTGATGGTAGGATAGTGATTACCAAAGGGTTAAGTAAGGGTCATTGTAGAGTGGGGAAAGCTGGTTAGTGAGTAGTAAGTTAGTTAGGAGAAGTTAGTTCTGGTGACTACAGATGATAACTGTACTATACTGTATATTTCAAATAAACTAGAAAAAAGAATTTTGTATGTTTTTACTAGAATACAATGATAAATGTTTGAGGAGATGGATATGCTTCCTGGGATTGACCATTATTATACAACATATAAATTTGTTGAAATATCACATAGTACCCATAAATATGCACAGTTTGATGTGTCAATTAAAAATGAATAATAAATGAATAGGTAAAGTTAGATAAATGATTATTAAAAGAATAAGAAATGGGATATAGAATATATATATGTATATATATTAAAATAAATTAAATGATTTGATCCTCACATCTTCATGAATTAAAGATGTTGATGACTAAAAAAAAAAGAAAAAAAAAGGAAACCTAGAAAATAATTTACCTAGATAATTGATTAGTCCATAGGAAAGTGCTTATCAAATATAAAAAAATATATGTAAAAGCAATGGAGAAAAAACTGCATGTTAGACCTCCCTGAAATTTACAAATTTTGTAGAAGACAAACAAAATCTTAGTATTGGCATTATCAGACAGTTAACAAAAATAAAAAGGAATGTTCAACCTCATTAGCACTCAGTGAAGTGCAAGTTATAACAATAATGGGATAACATTTTTACCTTTCAAATTATCAGTATTTAAAAATAATAATTGTCCAGCCTTATATAAATTATTGTGAGGTTTATTTCTGAAATACTAGTTATAAATTTATGACTATTTTCATACTATCTTTATAATGAAAGGGAATTTATATTACAGGCCTTTTATTAAAAAATATAAAATGATGCTATTCAAATGCAACTTTGATCTTGATCTTTTTTAAAATTTTGAATGCAGACTTTTTTTTTCTTTCTCTCTCTGTTTTTTTGTTTTGTTTTGTTTTGGTTTTTTTTGGTACTGGGGATCGAACCCAGGGGTGCTTACTCAGTGAAGCCACATCCTCAGTCCTTTTTTATATTTTATTTTGAGACAGGGTCTTGTTAAGCTGCTAAGGTTGGCCTTGTACTTGCAATCCTCCTGCCTTAACCTCCCAAACCTCTGGGATTAAAGGTATGCACCACCATGCCCATTAGACATTTTTTTTTTTTCTTTAAACAGAATTTTGACATTTTTGTTGCTTTGTGTCACTTCTCTAAGAAAAGTAGACCTTTTAAAAATCTTATCTCTGCTTAAGATTAAATATTTTTAATGCTGTTAAAATGTACCACAAAAATATAGGAATAAACATTTCTCAAAGTATCTTAAATGGGTACAGAGCACAAATAGAATAGCCTCTTCTATGAAACATTGTTTTAGTAAATAATCAAAATATTAGCTATTTTTAGAAATAAATACTAAAGGGAATTAAAATAATTGGATGGCAAACTCATTTTCTTTTCCACTGATTAATCTGTTTTCTTCCCTTTCAGAATAGTCTCAATTCATCTAACAAATTTCTGATAATCAGCTTTCTTCAATAAAGAGACTGTGCTATAAGGACAATTTGACAGGAATACAAAAACTACTTCTAATTTCTATATATCTTAGTGCTATCAAATATAATGATTTTAAAAACTATTTTAAAGAAGGCATTTAATAATGATAAATGGTTTTAGAATGATCTGGGAGTTGATAAAAAGACTTACCAAAGTTCCATATACTATTAAATCAGCTAATTAATCAAGAGAAATTAAAGTTTTACAAAAATTATTATTTCAACAATTGGGGCTTGAGGAGAAATAGTATGTACAGAAATAGTCATTTCCATTTGTTTGTTTTGCAGCAATAAGCTTGACATGTTTATTAGAAAAATGAAAATAATAGATAAGTGTCTCTATTTCTTTCTTATAATTGGAAAGCCTTTCTTTTTGAAAGTCTTCTTGTTTAGGAAGGAACAAAAATGGAAGAGGCACAGTGAGAGAAGGCACCACATCATTAGGCATAAACCAAAGACTGTAGAGTCCATGGATCAGCACAAATCAGTGGTGCCAAAGGTGTCACCAACTTGGAGAGCTAGAGGAGACACACACACACACACACACACACACACACACACCCCTTATGTTTAAGTGATTGTTTTATTTCTACCTGGTCTCCCCCATATTACCACCAACAACAATAATAAGAAAAACCAATGAAATAAAATATTTTTCATTTTCAGGACAGGAAAATGATTTATATATTTTCTGAGCTCTGGTTTGTTTAATAATCTTTTTGTTTAACAGACACTTGGATCAGCTTTAATTTCACAGAAAAATTGATTATCAAGTGCATATACCCCAGCCCCCATAGTTTGCCGTACTATCTTCTGTTAATGTGATACACTAATTACAATTGATGAACCAGTATTTTTTTGGTAGCCTTTTAAATTTTTTTTAATTTATTTAATTTTGATTCATTGAACACAAATGGAGTACAGCTATTGTTTCTCCGATTGTACACAAAGTATAGTCACACCTTCTGTGCATTCATACATGTACACAGGGCAATGATGTCTGTCACACATTCTGTTATTATTACCCCCCCACCCCGATCCCACCCTTCCCTTCCTCTATGCTATCTCTCCTTCCTCCATTCTTGCCACTCTTCCACCCCGCATTATGCCTCATCATTCACTTATCAGAGAGACCATTAGGCCTTTGGATTTTGGGGATTGGCTAATCTCACTTAGCATGACAGTCTCCAACATCATCCATTTACCTGCAAATGCCATAATTTTATTCTTCTTTATGGCTGGGTAATATTCCATTGTGTATATATACCACAGTTTCTTTATCCATTCATCTATTGAAGGGCATCTAGGTTGGTTCCACAATCTAGCTATTGTGAATTGAGCAGCTATGAACATTGATGTGGCTGCATCACTGTAGTAATCTGATTTTAAGTCCTTTGGGTATAGGCCAAGGAGTGGGATAGCTGGGTCAAATGGTGGATCCATTCCAAGTTTTCTAAGGAAACTCCACACTGCTTTCCAGAGTGGCTGCACCAACTAGCAATCCCACCAGCAATGTATGAGTGTACCCTTTTTCCCATATCCTTGCCAACACCTGCTGTTGCCTGTATTCTTAATAAAAGACATTCTAATTGGGGTAAGATGAAATCTTAAGGTAGTTTTGATTTGCATTTCTCTTATAACTAGGAATGTTGAACATTTTTTCATAAATCTGTTGATTACTTGTAGATCTTCCTCTGTAAAGTGTCTGTTCATTTCTTTGGCCCATTTATTGATTGGGTTATTAGTGTTCTTGGTGTAAAGATTTTTGAGCACTTTGTAGATTCTGGAGATTAGTGCTCTATTTGAAGTGTGTGTGGCAAAGATTTTCTCCCACTCTGAAGGCTCTCTCTTCACATTGCTGATTGTTTCCTTTGCTGAAAAGAAGCTTTTTAGTTTGACTCTATCCCAATCATTGATTCCTGCTTTTATTCCTTGCACTTTGGGAATCATGTTAAGGAAATCTGGTCCTAGGCCAACATGATGAAGATTTGGACCTATTTTCTCTTCTATTAGGTACAGGGTCCCTGGTCTAATTCCTAGGTCCTTGATCCATTTTGAGTTGATTTTTGTACAGGGTGAGAGATATGGGTTTAGTTTCATTTTGCTGCATATGGATTTCCAGTTTTCCCCGCACCATTTTATTATTAACTAGAGTGTATGATTTACATTAGGGTACATTCTTTGTTTTGTACAGTTTTTGCAGGTTTTGACAAATGCATAACAACATGTGTCCACCATTTTTAAAAAATACAGAATAGTTTCTTTCACTGCCCTAATAATATGAGCTTGAGTATGAATATCTCTGTCTTCCTCCTTCCTTCCCTAGCCCCAACCTCTAGCAACCACTGATCTTTTTTACTGCCTATAGAATTCTGCCTCTTCCAGAATGTCAAATAATTAAAACCAATAAGCCTACAGTGTGTAGGCTTTTCAAATTGGTTTCTTTCACTTAGCAATATGGTTTTAAGATTCCTCCAAGTTTTTTCATGACTGGATAGCTCATTTCTTTTTGTCACTGAGTAATATTCCAGGATAACCTCTTTTTCAAAACATTTGACAATGAAGAAATTTTACATGATTACCAAGTTACAAAATTCAAGTTCAGAGGTTTATAGATGTTGTCCCACTGCCTATTGACATTTAGCATTGTAAATCAAATTCCATTTTACTAAATTTGGACAGTTTTCTTTAGGAAATGATTGCTTATGCTGGCATTGTTTTTGTGTTATTTCTCCAAAGTAACTCTTCTTTTGTTAAAATAAAATTGACACCTTCCTCTATCGTTGTTTCTAACGAATTTATCTTAAACCCTTCAACTCTTTGTCTTTGCCCTCTGCAGTTAAGGAGATATGTCTTCTAAGTCCTCATTTGATGATACATGTTGTCATTTCTATACTTATTGAATGCCTGGAGAGATTTTAACTCTGTAATTGCAGTTTGGTCTCTTCACCCCTTTACCCTAAACCATTTCCTACATGTTCAAGTCATGGTGGTTGTGTTACAGGTGTCTAGGCAGGTGCTATTTTATGTTTTGTAAAAAATAAAATTGTCCAAAAATTTCAGTGATGAAAAGCAGCAGTTTCTTGCTTTAACACTTCTTTATGCATTATTCCACTTCTTTGAGTCACACACCAAAACTGAAATTGGTAATACTAATTCTGTTTGATGCTCTTAACCTTTTACAACACAGGTATTATGAGATTCCTTTGTTCTAACTGGACTGCTAATTTAATACCTCTTTCATTTCATCCTACCACTCTGTTTTTCTTCTCTCTACAATGTTTTTTTAACTTTTTGCAGGAACAATTATATTTATTTATATTCTTCACTCTCCTTAAATCACTGGTTTTCTTCTATGTACCAGAGTGCTCCAAAGTTCAGAAAGGTTTGAGTTGACTTGCATGGGTGCTAATATAGATTTTGTTTGTTTTCTGTATGTGTGTGCATGTGTGCAATGGAGATAGTGTGTATGTGTGATTGTGTGTGCATGAGGAGGGCAATTTTTCTGCTCTTTCTCTTGAAAGGGAAATCTGACTAAAACTGCATTGCCCTGGCCAGAGCTTTACTTTAATTGAATGTTGAGGTTTGACTAGGTTTGCCAAATTAGAGAAGGCTTTAGCTTTGAGGTACTGACAAGCATTATTTTGTCCTAATTGTAAACAAAATTACTTCCTTTTCTTAAAAAAAAAAAAAAATCCCATAGGAAGCCAGGAATAGTGGCACATACCTGTAGTCCTAGCTATTCAGGAGGCTGAGGTGGGAGGATCACTTGAGTTCACAAGTTAGAAACCAGCCTGAAAAACATAGAGAGAGACCTTATTCTCAAAACAAACAAACAAACAAAAACAAAAACAAACCCCTAGGGCTAAATACCAGGCCACCCTTGCTCAATAGGAATATGGATGAAAATGAAAAACAGGAGGGAAATTTTGAGATACATGGCCGTGTCCTTTTGTGGAACCCTGCTACTCTACTCCTTTCCTTCTCCATGTAGTCTTTCACTGCATTTATGGTATGCTTTGCTCTGTTTCATCTGTCAACTGTCTTTATCTGCCTTCTAAATTTTATGTCATTAAACTAATTCTGAGTTTCTTCCCATTCTCCTTGGTATGATACTTTATTCTTGTTTTTATTCAATAATATTATTTTCATATCTCCAGGGAGAAAGAAAACTGTTCAAGTCCTTCCTAGAAATAAATCTTCTAGGTTCATTTGAAACAGAAGCAATTTTAACAAACAAAAACCAAGTAAATAGCAAATAAAAGTATAATCATAAGACAATATTGTTTTACTATAATATTTACCAACAATTTCTGTATTTTTTTCTTCTTTTCTTTGACCTTAATCTTATATATCCCATAAGTCCAACTTGAACCCTAACTTGACTTTTAGGGATCACATGATTCTTCTCACATTTATTGTATCTTTAAATTGTTTTCTTATTCTATTTCCAATGTCCACCTCTTTTTATCTAGAATTAATTTTTGTTTGCTCTCACAATGTGATTTGTCTTTCTACCTGTAGTATTTCTCTATATTAATCCTTCTCTCCCTTCATAACAAATCTACTCTGTCCAGTATCTCTTCTACTATAACACATTCTATACACAGGATGGCATATATACCTAAACTTGTTTTCTGTCCATAATTTTTTCAAGGTAAAAAATAGGATTTAAAAATTCTCCTTTATTCATTTTAACTGTTCTTATTCATCACAACATTTTAATAAAAATAATTCACAATTATTTTCTATTTGTATGTTTATGTAACACAAGGTCATTTTGACAAGAAGAATCTCTTGAATAATAAACCCTTCTAAAACTATAAATGTTCACTTTAGATGTTGAAAATGAGATTCTGAACTACATACTTTCATTTTTTGTATTTGACTCTTACTTTCTAAATCATTCTTCCTGTAGTAATTACTTCTTCATTATTTTAAAACTACCTCAAACTAACAGAAGAATTACAGGAAGAGTATAAAAAATTGTGTTTTCTCCCTTGAACTACTTTAAGTTGTTGATATGATGCCCTAACACTTAAATATTTACTACAAATGAGTATGTTCTCCCATTGAAACAAGCAGATTAGCATGGATCCTATTTTGGGCTTCATGACAGAAGGATCCAGTTTGTATTTGTCTCCCACAATCTAAACCACCACTTCATTTTTTTCTGTGACTTACAGGATCTTGGTATTTAAAAAATATTACTCATTTAGTAGAATGCATTTGTCTAATGCTTCTTCATGATTTGATTTAGGAGTCACATCTTGGCAAAAACATCATAGATTGCATCTCATCATATGGTGAACCATGTTGATTACCATTACTGGTGATATTCACTTTGATTACTTAAATTGGTCTCTTCCAGGATATATCTATAGATAACATACATATGCAAGCATATACTCACACACACAAGCACACACACACACTATATTTACTTCTCTATTACCTGTTGGCGACCATGAGTCCACACTGATATCTCCAATACAAAAAATGTGTTCTAATTTCTAATTTTCCACATTTACCTCTCTCACTGGACAGCAGGAACCTGGTTCCCATTAACTTCCATATAATTATGTATTTGATCAATATGTAATGAATCTCCCTTGGTTTACTACTATTCCCTCCCCTGCACAAATGTCCTCCTTGCCCCAGTGGGAAACTGAAGTTCTGTTTTATCACTCTCTGTAGAGGCCTATTCAGTTTTCAACTCTTTATGCCAGGATGTCCCAACAGGCACACACCCCACACCCATCACCCTTCTGTGGTTCTCACACCCCACATCAGGCTGCCCCATTATGAGAACATACTCCTCCCTGCACTCTCTCTAATATTCCTGTACTTTGGAACCCTTCTTCAAAGATGTGCTTTCCCTGTTCTAGGTTACTGAGCTCTCCTCCTTGCTATTCCCAGCGTGGAAAACTATCTTATATTCCCTACCTGAATGGTATAAGGATTGCATTTCTAGGAAGGATAGAGAAGGGAAGAAAAAGAGAAAGGGAAAACATAAACTGAATTCTACTTTATGCCATAGTTTACAAACATTTAAAGGTATCTAGCAAATAATTCTAAATATGGATTTAAAATCATCAGGTATATTTTGTGAATTAAAAAACAAACTCATTATATGCATGCACATTTTTATAAAAACAAATCTCTAGATTGAATTATTTTTTAGTTTAATCTTCAATTGTATTCTGATTTTAAAATGGTGATATTTTAATATGAATTTATGTTTAAAATTCCTTAGAACTGTTCTTCATGAACATTTGGGTTGTTCATTTGTTATCTTGCTTGCTGTATATCTTCCCAATGCACAAATTTTCCCCAGTGTTAATGACAATAACATCATTGCCAAGGCTTTGTGCTGTACTTTGATATTCTGCTTTCTCTTCATCTCAACTTAAAAGTCATGTTCTATTTTTTTAAGGAACATTTAAAAGAAAACCTGCTGCTGAAAACATCTGTAACTACTGTCATTTGCTTTTCAGGCCAACATTGGCTAATGTAATGAACAATTTAAAAGCACAATTTGCCATATGGATGCTATAGCAGTTATTTGCTCTGTTGCTAAACATAGTAGTGTATTGAATGGATATAACAGCTTCGCATTGGCACCAACAAGTGACAGATTGGCAAAGGACTGCTGAACAGGTGGTCTCTCTAATGGCAATAGAAGATTTATAATCTTCTCTGAGCTTTATTCTCTACAAATACACTTCTGAATATACATATCAGTAGCTGGGATAAAAAGACTTATTCCAATATTGCTGTCCTGATCTGACATAGAAATCAACAGGGCAAAGTATAGTACCTTATCCATTTCATTCTTTATATCTATCTCCACCCTCACTGTCCTTGGTCAGATTCACTCTATCTCCTGCCTGTACTATTACAATAAATTTCTATTTTCTGTTTCCAAACTCTTGCCTGTCCATGCAGTCATTCCCAGTGTCATGTCAGTTCTTACATTCCCATAATAAAGAATCTGTAAGAGATCCAATGTGTTTATGAAGTAAATTCTAAATATCTTGGTATCACTTGCAGAGTCTCCATCATTTAAAACAATGACTTTTATTTCCAAATTGCTTTATATTTAAATATTTCTAGAAACACTTAAATCATTCTTTTTGTGTATGCATACATTTTTCATTGCAGTGAGTATCTGCAATATATTTGAAATTCAGAATTACGATTTTACGCATGAATTCATTCACCCTTTTTCTGAAGGACAAAATACACAAATAAGTAATCAAAAGGAAACCAAATGGCACTTTTCTGTGCTTTGATATGTGGGCAAGAAATACACTTGATAACCAGACACAGAATAAAGGTGAGACCTGAGATTACTGTGAGCTATTTTACTTCCACATGAAATTTGGATTTTGAAAAATTGGACTTTTTACTTTTTAAAATTTTTTGGTGCATATTAATTACACAGTTTCAATATGGCAGATTTGTGCATACATGAAAATATAAATTCATCAATTTCGCTCCTCCCATACTCTCTGCTCTTTCCTCCTCCTGATCCTCTGCTTTTACCTTAGTGGTATCCCTTCTAATTTCATGGAGTCCCTTTTATTTCTTTCTAGCTTCCACATATGAGAGAAAACATGTGATACATTTCTGAGTCTGAATTTGCTCAAAATTTTGTTCTCTGGTTCCATACATTTTCCTGAAAATGACAAAATTTTGTTCTCCTTTATGTCTGAATAAAACCATATTATTATATTCTTATATACATGTATGTGTACATGCACATGAGTATACACACATATATATGCACATGTATATATAAATGTGTGTAGTCCATTCATCTGTTGATGGACACCTAAACTGATTCTCTAACTTGGCTATTGTGAATTGTGCTGCAGTAAAAAAGGATATCAAGATATGTATCTCTAAAATATTTTGACCTCAGGTTTTTTGGATAAATACTAAGGAGTTGTATAGCTGGATCATATGGTAGATCTTTTTTTTTTTTTTGAGAAACCTCCCACTGATTCCCATAGTGGCTGTGCTTATTTATATTCCCACCTGTACTGTGTGAGTTCCTCCCCACCCCAACATACTTGCTATCATTTATTGTTATTTTATTCCTGATCACCGTCATTCAAACTAAATTCAACTCATCTCAGTGTAATCTTCACTCGCATTTCCCTGATGACTAAAGGGAACATTTTTTCATATAATTGTTGGACATTTGTACTTCTTTTGAGAAGTGTCTATTCAGTTCATTTGAACATTTACTGATTGGATTATTTGATGTTTAATGTTGAGTTTTTGAGTTTTTTTTAAGTATTCTGAATACTAGTTCTCTGGGAGAGGAGAAGCTGGCAAAGATTTTCTCACATTCTGTCAGTTGTCTCTTCACTGTGTTAATGGTTTTCCTTGCTTTTCAGAAGTTTTTAATTTGATGCCATCCCATGGACCAATTCTTTCATTTTTTCTTTTTTGATACCAGGGTTTGAACCCAGGGATACTTAACCACTGAGCAACATCCCCAGCCTTTTATTTTATTTTTTATTTTGAGACAGGGTCTTGCTAGGTTGCTTGCTAAATCACTGAGGCTGGCTTTGAACTTGTGATCCTCCTGACTCAGCTTCCAGAGCTGCTGGGATTACAGGTGTGTGCTACTATGCCCAGCCCATGTACTAATTCTTATTTCCCTGAACTACAGAGGTTCTATTCAGGAAGTTTTTACCTGAGCTCATTTGTTGAAGCGTTTCCCCTAATTGTTTCAATAGTTGCAAAGTTTCTGGTCTCATACTTAGGTCTTTGATCTATTTTGAGTTGACTTTTGTATAGCATACATACGGACATCCAGTTTTCCCAATGTATGTTCTTGGCACCTTTGTTAAAAATCAGATGACTATGTAGGTTCATTTGAACATTTGAACATGTTTCCTATTATGCTCCTTTGGTATAAGGGTCTGTTTTAATGCCAGTACCATGCTGTTTTAGTTACTATAATTCTGTAGTATAATTTGAAATCCTATATTGTGATACCACCCAGATTGCTCCTTTGGCTGTTCTGGGTCTTTTAATAAATTAATTCTGCCTATCCATAAACACTGAAAATCTTCCCATCTATTAAGGTATTCTTCATGGTTCTGTAACTTTCATTACAGAGGTCTTTTACTTCCTTGATTAGGATTATTTCCTAGGTATTTTTGAAGGTATTGTGAGTGGAATGGTTTTTCTGATTTTTCTCTCAGATTCATTACTGATATTGATCTTGTATCCTGCTACTTTGTTGAATAAATTATCATCTCTAAAATCTTCTGGCGGAACTTCTAAGGCTTTTCTAAGTATAGGATCCTATCATCTACAAATAGGGACATTGTGATTTCTTCCTTTCCTATTTGTATCCCTGTTATTTCTTTCTCTTGTCTAATTACTCTGGCTAAACATTCAAAAACTATATTGAATAAGAGTGTTGAGAGTGGACATTCTTGTTTTGTGTCTAATGTTAGTTTAAATGCTTTCTGTTTCTCCCCATTCACAATGTCATTGGCTTTGGGCTTGTGATATGAATCCTTTATTATGTTAAAATAAATTCCTTGTATCCTCAGTAATTTTTCAGTGCTTTTATTATGAGTAATGAATTTGTCAAAGGCTTCTTCTGTATGCATTGAGATAACCACATGATTTTTGTCCTTCATTCTATTTATATGATGCATCAAATTTATTGATTTGCATATATTAAACAATCCTTGCATCCATGGGATGAAATCAACTTGATCATGGTGTATAATCTTTTTAATGTGTATCTGAATTTGATCTGCTAATATTTTCTTGAGGGCTTTTGCACCTATGTTATAAATGATATTGTCTGTTTTCTTCCCTTGAAGTGTCTTTATCTGGTTTTGGTATCAGGGTGATAAAGGCTTCACAGAATGAGTTTGTAGATGTTCCATCCTGTTCAATTTCATGGAATAATTTGAAGAGCATTGACATCAGTTCTTATTTAAAGATCTGGTAAAATTCAGCTGGGAATCCATCAGAACCTGTACTTTTCTTTTTGTGGAAGCTTTTTATTACTTCTTCAATGTCATTGCTTGTAATTTGATCAGGTTTTCTATCTCCTAGTGGTTCTGTTTTGGTAGGTTGTATGTGTTCAGAAATTTGTCCATTTCTTCAAGATTTTTCAATTTATTGGCACACTAATTTGCAAAGTATTCTCTAATGATCCTCTAAATTTCAACTTGTTTTAATATCCCCATTTGCATCTCTAATTTCATTAATTTGGATCTTCTCTCATTTTGATTAGTTTGACTAGGGGTTTATCAATCTTGTTTATTTTATTTAAAGAGACAATTATTTGTTTCATTGACCCTTTGTATTGTTCTCTTAGTTTCTATTTCATTAATTTGAGCTCTGGTCCTTATTACTTCTTTCCTCCTACTGGCAATCAAGTATAGCTACTCTCATATCAGACAAAGCAGACCTCAAACTTTTATTCATCAGACAAAGAAGGACATTATGTATTGATAAAGGAAACAATCCAATGAGAAGATAGGGTGGTAAATATTTGTGCTACAAATGTCAAGGCACCACTCATTTTGACAAAATAAACATTACTAGACTTACAGTGACCTGGTAGACCCCAATACAAAAATAATGGGGGATTTCAATACACTTCTCTCACTAATAAGTCATCCAGAGAGACAAATCAACAAGGATACATCAGATTTAAATGTTGTTATTGATCAATTTGACTAAATAGGTATCTACTGAATATTTTATTTAGCAACAACTGAATACACTTTCTCATCAGCCACTCATGGAACTTTCTCCAAAGCTTATCATATAGTAGGACATAGAGCCAATCTTAGCAAATACAAAAAAAAAAGTGAAATAATCTCTTGCATGTTTTCAGATCATAATGAAATGAAATTAGAAATCAACACCAAGAAAAAGTACAGAAATTATACAAATACATGGAGATTGATGAGACATTCTTGAATGATGAATGGGTCACTGAAGAAATGAAGGGGGAAATTTAAAAATACCTACAATCAAAGAAAGATAGAAGTCAATCATACCAGAATCTCTGAGATATAACAAAGTAGTGCTACTAGGGCAATTTAGAGCTATTATTGCTCATGTTAAATAAAATATATATGAAATTACCTAGTGATGCACCTCAAGATCTTAGAAAAACAAGAACAAGTCAATCCTAAAACAGTTTACTTTTACAAAGAAGTTTCTGCATCTTACTGGAGGCATGTTGACAAAGCAGGAGCTAGAGTTTATTTCCTATAAAATGAGGCATCCTGATCCCAACAATTAGTAAAATTCTAAAAGCATTACTTCTCTACTGACCACTGCTCTTCTATAGAAATATGTTGCTTTCCTTATATTATTCATTAACCTTTCCACTCAAACCTCTGGCCAACTAGTGATGCTAGTTCCATACCTTAGGAAGAAAACAAAAATATTAGGGATTTCTTTCCTAACATTTATCAGAGATTTCTCTCCTAACATTTTCTCTCCTCACATTTAAGGAAACTGAAATAAAAAGAAGTAAAATTTTTATATGATGGTCATCATCACTATTCAAAGACCTTAAACCTAAGGATTCACAGTCCAGATTGATTCATGGAATGGTTACATTCAATTATGAGCATCTGTATGTAAACAAAGAAATCCTTTTCTTTCCCACTAAACAAGAAGCAAGGAGTGTTTCAAAATATTTTTAGATGGGTATGTTAACAGACCTTATGTTTAAATCTCTTTTTCAGGCCCTCCAGTTAATGTCACATGCAACATATTCATAAACAGCTTTGGCTCTATTGCAGAGACAACTATGGTAAGCATGATTTCTTTGTAATAAGTTTCATACTGGATTAATTTATCACATTAACGGAAACCTTTCTACTGTTATGTAAATTAAAACAATATAATAAGATTTTAAAAGATAAAATTAGAATAACTAAATTGTAATCATCTAGAGGTGTAATGTTTCATTTACAAATGGTTATATTAGAGAATAAGTGTAAATAATGTTGTATTTTCCTAATTCCACAATATGAAATTAAACCTTAAATTAAAACTAAAGTTTTGCCATATAAATTATTTCTTTCAAATGTTCTTTATTAGCCAGACATAAACACTGTACAAAATACTCTTGTATTTATTCTGTACACTTAAAATTTCTTTATACCATTATATTAAGTATTCTGTTGGATTATTTTTTCAAATGAATAAAGTATTTGCCTGAACATCATAAAGACATCTACATTTAAACTTACAAAAAATGTAATATCTGTCTTTATTTAACATCGCTATGTAATTGACACTGTATATGTAAATCACATTATTAAAGTAAAAAAAATACTACTGACCAAATTTATTTTGTTGTAATTTTATAGATTGCAGATTCTAGAACTCTCTCTAAACTTTCATATTGTTTCTCCTTTTCCCTGCAGCTTTTATTGTGCAATTTAAAACAAAAGGCAGAAATAGATATATGAACCACTGAATATCTGTAAAATTATCTAGCTGCTAACTTTTTTTGGAAATATGTATGATGGCTCTTAAATTACTTAGAATTATACTCTATTCCTAAATTTAACAAGAATAATTTGCATTAATTTTCAAAATTGATTTTAACTAAAATATGATATAAAATTCTTACAGGTTTGTTAATTTCCAAAACCATTACTGAGGAATTATGATCCCTTTACATATTTCAGAATCACTTCATAATATATTTTCTGAAGAAAAATCATCTAATGTACAAACTATTGTAGTGTGAGGATGAATATGTTTGTGTATGTAGGGGAAGGGCATCCATCTCAACAGGAAGAGACTTTCATGCACCATTTTCCTCAAAATGCTGTTTCCTTCATGTGTGCAATGCTTTCCTAATTAGCAACATCTCTGTATTTTATTTAAATTCCATAATAAAAGTATTAGAGGAGAACAACTGAACTTAAACGTTTATGGGCACTTCATAAATTTTACTTAGATACAGTAGATAAGTCAACACAAATATATGTGTACTAATATAAACTTGGGGAATGCAAATAATTTGCTTTTATGAGCACATTGTGGTTCTGTTACAATTCTCTTTAAAATTGCATAATCCTGTTTCAGACTTTGACATATTCTGGATGCTGGTTGGATATCTAATTTATATCCTGCATTTGTACATACTTAGAGTAAAGCATCCAAAGATAGAGGAATCACTACTTCATTAATTCTTCTTAGATTCAAAAATTGTATTTCTATCCCTGGCAACTTTCTCATTTTAGTGCCTTCTATACTTGCTGTATAATACTAAAAACTTGCAAATATACTTCTCTGTATTTCTCTTTTGCAAGATTGCTTCTACAAAATACTTTCAGCTGCAATGGTTTGAAAGTTTTATAGCCTTGCACAACTTTATAAAGGGAAGGGACTTGGAAAAAAAAAGAGAATTCGTGATAGGTTGCTGAACGTCTCTTCATTTTATGAGATAATTCATCAGTCTGCCACTAAAATGTTTACCACTCCATAATGCAGCTGCACCAGCTAAAATACTTAACTTAATTTTAGAAGACTTCCATTATAGGATAATATTCTGGAGAAAGCTTGCAGACTTTTGCAAACATGATCCCATGGTGACTCTTGCTTGGTTTTATTTCCCTTCTCCAACATAGTGACCCTTTCCATTCCTACATATTCCATCAACATGTGTGATCTCTGAAATCATCTTTATCATACATCACTCTCCTCTTCATGGTCATCAGAATCAATGAATATGGATAAAATGCTCCAGAGGTTAAGTACCATTAAATTAATTGTCTACCTTGATTCCTTTTTATTCTACAATATTCTTAAATATGTGATTAATAATATTTCTATCCAAATGATCAAAGTTTATAAATTTTTAATATTATCTGTTAGAATAGCTGCAATATGGTGTTCATCTACATGGCATTGAGAGAAAACTAGAACTTGCTAGTTTATTTATGTGAGAAGAATGGTCAAGTATTTTGCATCCATTGGTTGATTTGATGTATTTTCTTCATAAAATCCACCATCACAACACTTCAACTGAATTGTATCCCCCTATTTCAGTGCTTTATTTCTTTAAGTTCATGGTTATGTTAATATGTGTTAACATGTTTTTAAATATGTGCACAATTTCTCATGCTGAATATAGTTTACTTTTGTTCTGAGAATGCAAATAACTAATTCAACTAGGACAGTTCATTCATATAGAGAAAATGGAATCTCAAATTGCCTATAATCTTATTCATGAATATCTTTGTGTCTAAGAATTCATATTTAAAATAAAATAAATATATGTATGCATATACATATATGCTTAACAACAATGTTAACTAAATCTTCAATATCTTTACTCATCAAATATTTCGAGTTTTTTTCTCTGATCTCTCTCCCAGTTTTTAAGTACAACCCTTGTCTCATTTGAGGTTATTATTTGAATATTTGTCTTCTGAATTCTACTTCTCAAGCCATATTTTGTAAATTAATTTAATATTAACATATTTGGCATACTCTTCTTGTGCAATTTTTAAATATTTGTATGGGTATTAATAGTATAAGCTCAACTTTCTTTTTGTTATAAACACATTCTTTCCCAATATTTATTTAATTCTTTAATGTGCCAACCATTCCCATACTACAAATTCTATGGGAATTTTAATTCTGTTTCCCTCTTATTTAAGACTTAAGTCATCAGATAGAAGCACTCCACATTGATTCCTGAAAATCTAGGTTGAGTTGTAGATAAGGTTTTTATGTCAGGATGAAAATATTTATAAGTTGGGATATTTTATATTTTAACTCATATATGCATGCAGTAATTTGGGTGTGTATATTTTGCAGTATTTCAAAATGAATAGATTGGCTTAACTATCTTCAGAAAAAAGTGGACTCTCTATCCTGTGACATATGTTGAGAGATAACTATTATTCCATGTTATTTAAATCCATTTTTACTTATTGAGCAGTTACTTTTCGCCATACTTCATATTTCATAAGATAAAAATGACAAAATAAAACAAAAATAAAAAGGGCCAGATGCTTTGGTGTAATAGTTTTTCAGGTGGTTGTACACACAGATGCATGGCAAGATTTGAAGAGAATATCTGAGGGTCCAATTTGATGTCACAGAATTGTTGAATTGTACCAGCTTTCAGTTTTCCACACAGATGATAGGTTCACATTTTAGTTGCTGCAGTGAGCATGCACAAGTATATGCTACTTGAATCAGTGAGTCATTAGATTCTTCAGAGATAGCTAAGCCCAATATAGAATAAAAATTGACAATGTCTATATACTTATGTTAATGGAATCTTTAAACTACTCAAGATTCTTTTAAAAATACTTTTATCAAACAAGTTTTAGGCATACAAAGATGTATAGATACTAGTATAAACCACTAAAGTACCTATCACCATCTTAAAAGCTTAAATATTACAAATCAATTGAAGCTGTTTATTCCAGCCCAAAGTATTTCCCTACTTTCCCAAAGGAAGATTTTGAAAATAAGACATAAACTTCATTCTATACATATGAAAATATAAACTAAATGGCCAGGCTGCATTATCCACATGTAATCTACTTTTTATTTTTTTTTTTTTTGGGGGGGGTGGAGTAAAATATGTTTTTTTGAGAAATCCCTGCTTATATACATATATTATTTAATTCATTTTCATTTGTTAAGTATTCCATAATATGTTTATCCATTCTATTTTTGCTGGACACTTAGTTGTTTCTAATGTTTTTGCTACCACAAAATAACTGCATTGACAATCACTACATGTTGCCCCGCCTACACACACACACACTCACATACAGTGGGATTACTTGGTTATTACTAAGTTTCTCTCCAAAGTGGTAATTGTATTAAACACCTGTTAGTAATTTGAGAGGTTTCCCATGTTCTTCACCACTTAGAACTTATACACTTTTAAATATTAAATTATGCAATCATTACACAATTTGGATTTAATTGCTGCTTATTGTGTATTTCCTTGACTAATAGTAAGGTTAAGCATTTTTTTTTAATGCTTCAGGTGCCCTTTGTGTGGAAGATCTTTATCTTTGCCCCAGTTATGACTGCTTGTTTTTACTGTGCACACACAAACACACACACACACACACAAATGCACATAAAATTTCTGAAGATGAATATGTCAATAATATGCATTTTAAACACCCTTCTTCTTTTTTCAATGTGCTTGTGATGTCTTTTGATGTACAAATGATTTTAATTTTAATTTACAAAATTTAACCTTGTTTTACTTAATAGTTTGTGCTTCTTTAGAAATTTTTCACTCACCTGTGTTCATAAAGACATTTTCTTATATTTTCTGTTAAAAAACTTGATATTTAGATTTTATTAAACTCATAATTTTGGATAGCTATGAATATTTGGCATGAGGTGGAACTATTTTTATTTCACAATTGAAAAATTATTTCCAAAAATTTGTATACTCTATTGTATATATTTCTCAACTAAATTAAGGCTCTCAGTTTTATACCAGTAATCTAAATATGTCTTCACAAATACCCCATTGTTTTATTTAACACGCATTTAGATTAGACTTACTATTTAATAGAACCATGTCCCAAATACATAGTCTTTATTCTTTTTAATGTATTGTTAATTATTCTTGGAAATTTAATTTTTCATCAAGTTCCACAAAATAAACTTGAATATATAAATGACAAATGGGAGAATTTTCATCTTAAAATATTAATTTTTCTGACTATGAATATAACTCCCGTGGCTCAAATATTGTTAATATCTTTAACAATGATAAAATTTCTTGCATATATTTTACATTTTTTCATTTTCTTATACTTTTAAATAAAATTATAATCTATTAGCTATATTTTCTAACTCTTCAATGCTGATACATAAGAACATGATCATTTTCACATTGCTCTAATATGCTCTTATTTTATGTCTAATACTTTTCCTTCATGCAATATTACCATCTAGCAACAATAATATGCTAACTTCTGCTTTTCAGCATTTATATACCTTATGTCTTGTTCTTACCTTGCTGTTTTAACAAAAAAATGTTAAATTCAATTTATTTTGTTTCTGGTTCTAAAGAGATTATTTCTAATATTTTCAAAATAAACAGGATGTTTGCTTGAGTTTGAAGTATATATCCTTTATCTAGTTAAAACCTTCTCTTACCATACCATATTTCACCACATAATCATCACAGATTTTTTGCAGAAACATGGGGCACAGACATTATTTGAAGCTTTAAAAAAAATCACTTATAACTAAACTGTTTTGTGCAAGATTAGAATTCATGTAATATTCATGAATATACATTAATGTCATAGCAACAATTACATGGTGAAATACAGGATACTTTCTGAATAATGGTGAAAACATTCAACACAAAATAAACAAAACAAAAGGTATTAAGTATTTTTATCCATGAACTTAGTATATTGATTTGTCTTTTTCAGAGTTATACTCAGCTATATTTTTAAAAGCTGCCATGTATTTTGTTGTTTATTCATAAGTATTTATGTATGCTTGTAAAGTTTATGTTTTAAAATCCTTTTTTTTTTTTTTTTTTTTGGTACTGGGGATTGAATCCAGAGGCACTCCACCACTGAGCCACATCCCCAGCCCTATTTTGTATTTTATTTAGAGACAGGGTCTCTATTGCTTAGAGCCTCGCTAAGGTGCTGAAGCTGGCTTTGAACTCGCGATCCTTCTGTCTCAGCCTCCCAATGTTTTAAAATCTTTTACAATATGTTTTCATTTTTAGAAGAGTTTAGATCTGCAGAATATTTACAAAGGCAGTACAAAGACCCACCCCCTACCCTGTACCATACATTAGTACATTTGTCAACACTACTAAACAAATATTGATTATTTGAGAGTGCTATTGAGTAGCACTTCTGTGCTACTCTCATTATTTTATATCAAGAATATTTTAATCAACATAATTTATTGATAATGAAAAGCCTAATCACATGGCTGAGGTAGTGTATGTCAGGTTTCTTCACTGTAGGAGTAATTCTCCTTTTCATCATCTCCATATTGTACTATTGGGAAAGGATTCAATCTACAAAGCCCATACCTAAGGGAGGAAAGGAGTGATGATCCATCTTCTTGAGAGGACTGTACCTAGGTACTAATGTGGATTCTTCTATACAAGAGGCTTATTTATTCTTTTCCATTTGTTTATTTTTATTTCCCATTTACTTATTCATGGGATACTTGGATACTTATACTTTGGACTATAATTATAAACTATAATCATAAAATAATGTAAAACTATATTATTTTTGTTGCTCAATTTCTTGCAGTTTTTCCACTGGGAGGTTGTTTAGTTGAATCTTATCTCCTTGACATATTCTGACCACTTTGTACTTTGAACACTTCCTTGTGTTCTGGAACTATATTTCAGACTCAGCTTGCATAGTCTCTGTATCAGGGCTAGAACCGGTGTTTCTCAAGAATCTCCTATTTATTGCCACGAGATATCATTGCTTCTAAGTCTTTCCAGCAGTCAGACACTGGATGTGTGTGTGTGTGTGTGTGTGTGTGTGTGCATGCCCATGTGCTGTATTTTAAATATTATTTTCCAATAGTTTCTTATTAATATATGGACAAATATGTAAAACTTCAATGGCACCCTAATTTAATTCTTATTTTTTCTTTTTTAATATTTTGTTTAAAATTGTAACTATTAATTTAAAATTTAGTGATATACACTCCATAAGGTACTGTTCTCAGATATGTTCATCAATGTAAGATATTCACAATTTGCATAATGTCCACCAGAGAGTAGCTCTTAAATATATGTTGTTGAATATATTTATGTATTTTGGCTAACAAAACCTATTTTTTAAAAAAAAAAAAACTTTGTTTTTATGTTTTTGGCACAAATGGATGGCATCTTTGTTATATTTTACTGCTTTCAATTTGATCTGTTTCTGCAGTTCTGACTCTTCTTGTCTCTTAAATCAGTGCTACAGTCTCTAAAACATTGATTAAGTAGTTATTTGTAAAATCAAGTTAATATTGGCTAATATTATCCAAATAATTTGGCCTTTTTATTCAAATATTTGTATGTAACATGATAATATTTATGCAAAAAGCATTGGCTTTTTCTCACTGTGTTGATAGGTAATTTCAAAAACAATGCTAAAATTTTCCATGGAGCATTTGCTGTAAGAAATTAGAGCTCCTATATAGATAGTGTTTATGGTGATCCAAGAATAATTTTAAGAATCAAAAGAATTAAGTTGCAATTATTTCAGGAATTAACTAGTTTTCAGAGTAATTTTTATGACAATTGGAAGGAAATACGTTTAATTTGAAGGAAAGTCCATTTTTTCTGTCCTTATGTAATTTTTGCTAAAATTAAGTCCTTAGTATCTTGTATCTATTGCTAATGAGTTAAGTTCTTATAAAAGTACATTCACTTTTCATGAGTGCCATAATAGCATTCAGTGACTCTGCCTATGTCATTCATATTTATAGATTCATAATTTATTCTGCTTCTTTTTGCAATGACTTGAAAGCATTCTGATAGCCTTTTAATATTAACATTATATTTGTTAACATCTCATCCTTACTGTCTTATTTTTCTTTAAAAAATAGAAAAAGTCAAACCAAATATAGCAATAGCTTTGGTCTGGAAGATTTTTTAATTCCATGCATGAGTAACCAGTGACTGACAGCAGGAATGTGCTCTGAACCATCATTTATAAGCATCAATCAGAAATGGGCTTATTTATGTGGATAGTTGCAGAAAAAAAGGTATGCATGAATGTTACACAGCTCAGTGACCCCATCAGAATATGAATAAATCTCTGCTTTATGTATTCATCCACAAGACCATTCTTATAACCACCTTGTCTCAAAAAGGAACTATCTGCAGATCCTATTCTCAAAGGAAAAATTTCTTGTAAAGTCTATAATAAAGAAAACAATTGTTTAGCTATGCTACAATAGTGTTAAACAAACACAATATTAAAAGGCATATTCCCAATTCTTTCGGGGAAGTGCCAAAGAGAAACACATGCAAATGACAACAGAAAGAAAAAATGTATGCATAGGATGGAGTTTTCAGGCATATATCTCTATGGAGCCTCTCCTTTATTGAACCACATATCTTTGTAGTTTCCTTTTGATAAGTAGATTAAAAAGTTAATTGCATTGTGTTTATGCATTTGAAATATTTGGTCTGGAGTAAAAATAATTAACATTTTAGAATTAAATGTAATGGCAAAGATACATGTCACCTTATTTAATTCTCCTCTTTCTGTCTACTCTTAACTTGTAATGGAGAGTAATGTTACCTGTATGTGGACTCTTGAGAGGAAGGCTATGTATAGAATGTTTTGTTATCAGATCAATTAAGCATCATGTGTTGACCACCTAATATAACACAATTGATCAGATTCTTTTTAATTTTACAAAATATTTTTCTTTTTCATTGGTATACAGTAATTATACAAAAGAATGGGCTTTATTGTGGCATATTCATATAAGCACACAACACACTTTGATCAATTTCACTCCCCAGAACCTTCTGAGAAATGATCAGATTCTTTTGAACAGTTCATAGCAGTGATACTCATCTTCATGATTATTTATCATTATGCATTTTTTTCTAAAAGTATTTGATTTCCTGAAAGAATATACTCCAAAATGTCATTTTGACCTCTAAAGATAAAGTAGGCAGCAAGATTGGGAATTGTATTCTCTAACATGACTGGCACTGGTCATAATTTGTTACTTTGTCTTGGATTTAGTACGTCAATTAATGTTAAGTACTTGGCAAGTAATTTAAATTGCAAATTGCTCTTCAACTACTATGCTGAATCTCTGACAGATGAATGAGTTGAAGTTAATACTGAAACTCTCTAGACCAGTTTAATGGCACTTTTCAGTTGCTGTGATGAAACTACCAGTCTACTATCTACAAACCAACAATCCAACTAACTTAGGTTCAGAAGGACTCAAACAAGCCCGAATGACAAGGCTATGGGACCATGCCACTTGTGCCCTATCAAATAGAACAAATGTAGGTAAAAGAATTCAGCAGTCCTTTATAAAATCAATACTCATAAATCAAATGCATTTCTATACATAAGCAATGAATCTATTGCAAGAGAAATTAGGAAAACTACCCCATTCACAATAGCCTCAAAAAAAAAAAAAATACCTGGGAATAAATCTAACAAAAGATGTGAAAGACTTCTACAATGAAAACAATAGAACCCTAAAGAAAGAAATTAAAGGAGACCTTAGAAGATGGAAAGCGATCTCCCTTGTTCTTGGATAGGCAGAATTAATAGTCAAAATGGACATAATACCAAAAGTTTTATACAGATTCAATGTAATTCTTATTAAAATCCCAATGACATTCTTCATAGAAATAGAAAAACCAATCACGAAATTCATTTGGAAAAATAAGAGACTATATAGCCAAAACAATCCTTAGCAAGAAGAATGAAGCAGGAGGCATCACACTACCATACCCTAAACTATGCTGCAGAGCAATAGTAACAAAAACAGCATGGTATTGGCACCAAAATAGACATGCAGACCAATGGTACAAAATAGAAGACACAGAGACAAACCCACATAAATATGGTTATCTCATATTAGACAAAGGCACCAATAACATACAATGGAGAAAAGATAGTCTATTCAACAAATGGTGCTGGGTAAACTGGAAATCCATATGTAACAAAATGAAATTAAACCTCTATCTCTCACCCTGCACAAAAATCTACTCAAAGTGGATCAAAGATGTAGGCACTAGATCAGAGACCCTGCACCAAATAGAAGAAAAAGTAGGCCCAAATCTTCATGGTGTCGGCTTAGTACCTGACTTCCTTAGCAAGATTCCTAAAGCAGAAGTAAAATTAAGAATCAATAAATGGAATGGATTCAAACTGAAAAGCTTCTTCTCAGCAAAGGAAATAATCAATAACATGAAAAGAGAACCTACAGATTGGGAGAAAATCTTTACCACGTGCACCTCAGATAGACCACTAATCTCCAGAATATATAAAGAACACCAAAAACTTAACACTAAAAATACAAACAACCCAATCAATAAATGGGCTAAGGAACTCAATAGACACTTCATAGAAGAAGAAATACAATCAATCAACATATATGTGAAAAAATGTTCATCATCTCTTGCAAGTAGAAATATGCAAATCAAAACTACACTGAGATTTCACCTCACTCCAGTCAGAATGGCAATTATCAAGAATACAAGCAATAATAAGTGCTGGCTAGGATGTGGGGAAAAAGGTACACTCATACATTGCTGGTGGGACTGCAGATTGGTGCAACCTCTTTGGAAAGCAGTATGGAGATCCTCAGAAAACTTGGAATGAATGGAACCACCATTTGACCCAGCTATCCCACTCCTCAGTTTATACCCAAAGGTCTTAAAATCAGGATACTACACAGCCACATCAATGTTTACAGCAGCACAATTCACAATAAGTAAACTATAGAACCAACCTAAATGTCTTTCAACAGATGAATGGATAAATAAAATGTGGTGCATATACATAATGTAGTATTACTCAGCCTTAAAGAAAAATGAAAATATGGCATTTGCATTTAAATGGGTGGAACTAGAGAATATCATGCTAAGTGAAATAAGCAAATCCCAAAAAAACCAAACACTGAATGTTTTCTCTGATAAGCGAATGCTGATCCATAGTGGGGGTGGGAAGGGAAGAATGAAGGAACTTTGGATTATACAGCAGGGAGTGAGGGAAGAGGAGAGGTGCGGCAGTGGGGATGGGAAGGACAGTAGAATGAGACAGACATTATTACCCTATATACATGTATGATTACATTCCTGGTGTGACTCAGCATCATGTACAGCCAAAGGAATGAAAAATTATGCTCCATTTGTATACAATGTGTGAAAATGCATTCTACTGTCATGTATAACCAATTAGAACAAATTTTAAAAATTTTTTAAAAAAAGTTAAGCAGTCCTTGTTACTTAGGAAGTCCATATAATGAAAAATGTCTACTGGACTATTACACATACACACATACACACACCCCTCTCAAAAGTGAATTTAGTACTTGTAAATGTGGTTTCAAAATAAATGGAAATTCATTTTTCTCTCAATCTTATCAAGGACGCTTGGTAACATAAACTACTTGTTCTATAAAGAAACATTACTTTATTAGCACCACTGTATTAACCATCTCCCAAGTGATTTCTAGGAATATTGCCAACTATCTAGAGACTAGCTGAAGCATAAGACAAATAATCCTGCTACAAAGTTTTACTAAAAGGTTTAATTAACAAAAATGTTCTTATAAGGTAGCTCAACATTAATCAGATAAACTGCAACTATTCAGTTAAGTCCTGGCCAACCTTATCTGCAAAACTTTATCTGCAAAGGTTAATGAACTATTATTTTTCTTCCTAAATTAGGGAAGACATTTGAAAGGATTTGCTTCCCATTAAGTCTTCCAGGCCTCGAGGACTCTGTCTCTCTCTCTTACACACACACACAATTCCCTCCCTCTCTCTCTCTCCTAGTGGGAAGGTCTCTACCAGAGGTAATTAATAAACAGCCAGTTTCCTCTCTGGGATGATGAGATGAATTGAACTCCTTTTTTGGTATGATTAATTATGTTTGCTTTAGGTTGTGCTTCCTCTGTTTTCCCCACTATCTGATTATTTCTTATATGTCCTCTTGTTTCTGTTCAGATTCTTTCAATGATCATTTGCTGATCTAATATACTTTCCTTACATGCTTTAAATACACATCCTAAGAGGCAACTACTAAAGAGGCCAAAATTCTAATTCTAAATATATTTTATTCCCTATCATATTGAAGATAGCTATAAAGATAATTCCTAGTTCTCATCGATGCACTTTAAGATGATTAATCAACAGTTGACACTAAACATGAAAAGAAATGAATATACTCTTAGGTCCCTTTTCCTCTTTAGTTTCCCCTAAGGGAGTGTTTCTCAACCACCTTTTTTTTTTTTTGTCGTTATGCCTCCCTATGGGGGATTTTTATACATCTTTTTCCTTAATTGCCCTCCCAATGAAATTTTAACACTTCAGATATGTTGTTTATTCATATACTTCATATATTCTTGAATTATCCATAAAAAAGCAAGATTGTTTTCATCCTCCAAAAATCTATTTTATTTTTTACTTTTTATTTTTTTTGCTCCCTTAGGAACAATGCTGTCCTTCTTGAGATTGCATGCTCTCAAGTGTGTGTTTTAGGCTTACTCATGAGTACACTTGCCCAAAGCTAATATTTCTGTACTCATTACTAGGTAGCATATGCTATAGTAACACTGTTAAATGATGGGGCAGAAAGCCCAAGTATTCTGAGAGTAAAGGAACACACTTTTATGGCTCTGGCTATTTGCAAAATTTTTAATAATGATGGGCTCAAGCACAAACTATATTATCTTTTACTTCTGTATGAACTCATTCTTTCAGACATTATTTTTCAAACATTTTTATGTATGCCTACATACACACCTGTATTCAGACTTGTTTCAGATTTATTTTTCATTCTGACACGAGGTGTAGATTTGTTTCTTTTCTGTTTCTGTGATGATGTTTGCTTTTATTGTACTCATATAACCATTGTTGAAACCTATCTTTTACTAGTCAGTAAAATTATTCTCAAAATATTTCTCATTGGGTTTAGTCTTCAAGTCTCTTCCAGCAGCAACAAATCTTTGTGAGATACGCATCATGCCTGTGATATTACTATCATGGCTGAGTCACAGGAAGGTTATATAAAGGTATGATTTACTAAGAGAGAGAGATAATGAAGTTCTCTTTTTTTCTGGGCAAACTGGTAGAATGTAAATGTTGCTAAGAAACTGGGCCCTACATGGATTCCTGGGGGGAAAGTTCTTCATGAGACACTTTTAAGTTTTTTCTGAAAATGTTCCCAAGAATTAGAGTATCAATCTACCTACTGATAAATTCCAGCCCAGAGATGCCCAGGCCCTTTTTATTTGCCAGCCCTCGTGTTAATTTCATTATTCAGAACAGACAGGATCTTCCTTAATGCACTGCCCATATATTTCAAGTCTAATAAACCCATGAGCAACCATCCTTCATCAAAACTCACTACAATCCGTGTGTTCTGAATATCATTCTAATTCAGTTCTACTTATGACAACTATGACTTTTTCCTTGTGATTAAGTGCTGCTAAATTTTATCTGTTACCTGGCAACTATAACCACCACTGAAATTTGTCAGCTAGTTCAGTGGTATTTTCCCCAGCTTACAGAAGATGGCCAGCATAGTGCTTTCTTTTTTTTATTTATTGTTGATGGACCTTTATTTTATTCATTTATTTACATGCAGTGCTGCTGAGAATGGAACCCAGTGCCTCACACATGTGAGGCAAGTGCTCTACCACTGCACCACAACCTCAGGCCCCATCATAGTGCTTTTTGAAAAGATACCACACCATCCTCACCCATGAGGATACAGGAAACAAGAACATTTTCAGGAGAATCACGCAAAATCCCCAGTTCTCCAACCATGCTTTAATATTAAAAACTTACATTTCTGTTCAGATTTTATTTTTTCTTTGAATTCACCAGTACAGTTAGAAGAAAGAAGCCTATCTCTGAGTCCTTGAATCACTCATAGCTATGACATTATTATTTGCTAGGACTTGCAGCTCTGGTTTGCAAAATCATGCACTTCATTACAGATGACCATGGGTAAAAAATTCAATTAATTCTGTTTCTAGTTTCTATGCATTACCAATCACCTATCTTTAATGGATTCAGATATGCATGACCTTCAAGCACAAACAGGCCAACAGAACAGTCCTAAATTCCCATTCCCCCACCACCTCCAGTGACAAATAGTGCTTCAGTGATTATAAAAGAAACCATACCCACCATCTCATAGAAAGGGATTTGCTTCTAGGAATGATATGTTTATAAAACTAATGGAATGCTAGAAGAGAAGGATCATATGACAAATCTGACTTGTAAGCAAAACTGTAAACTCCTGCCTGTATCAGGAAAATGAGAAATCAGGAAGTTGCTACTGGAATAGCTGGTTCCAGGAACATACTATCTGCTGAAAGCTAGGAATTAGGAGACCATCACAGCAACTGAACTACAATGACAATTATAACTAAATAATATACATTTATTCATTCAATAAGCATGAAACTAATAACTGGTAACGGAAACTCAATTGAACACCGGCTGCAGAAAAACCCAATGCTACCATAGCTCCTGACTCCACTTGAAAACAGAAACTTAGAATTAGTATATATGGGCTTTGCCACAATCACTCACAGGTGCACCTGACTGATGTAACAGAAAAATATCAAGATCCATAATTTAAAGTTTTTCTAGTCTGTCCAGTATAGGTAGACAAATGACAGATCATATGAAGTTTGAGTGCTAGTTTTCTACAAAGACCACAACTATCCTCAAACCTCCAAATATTTCCTCTCTTTTCTCTATCTTAGAAAAAGTAGACATCAGCACACAAAAACACCTCCCACCTACCTGTTACCAAACCTCCAACTAACCTGTTTCTACAACACTTCTGCAAATATTAAGGTATAACTCCTCCTTTTACATAAGATTAGTTCCCATTTTTTTCCTAGATTGTGGCTCAGTGGTGGAGCACTTGGCCTACCTGGCATGAGGCACTGGGTTTGATCCTCAGCACCACATAAAAACTAAATAAAATGAAGTTTTGGTTTTTTTAAAAAAACTTTCTAGATCAAATCTTGAAGTCCTTTTTTATTCTAGGACCACTCTCAATATACTCTCACTTCTCCTTTGTGTGTGTGTCCTTTCCCTTAAACATTTCACTTTGCTAATTGTCATACCAAAATTAAAGCTTTCCCTGAACAACAAGGCCACTTCTAGCTGTCTTCATATTTCTCTCCTTCCTTTCATAACTAAAATACTTCAAATGATTGTGCATTATCTTCCGCTCTAATTCCTTACATTATACTTTTGTCAACCTGGCTACTTAGTAATTACTTCACTAAAGCTGCTATTCCCAAGGTAACCAATGAACTGCTTAGTCTTTAACTTTCTTGAACTCTTTGAAGCATTTGTCACTATTGCTGTTTTTGAAAATTCTATTGCTTTGTCTTCTCCAATTCAACCATTTCCTCCTTTTCTAACTCTATGACCATGCTTTCCTAAATGTATTTGTAGTCTTCCATTTCTTAATATTTGCAGAAGTGTTGTAGAAACGGGTTAGTTGGAGGTTTGGTAACAGGTAGGTGGAGGTGTTTTTGTGTGCTGATGTCTCCACATTTTGGAGGTTCAATCAGAGACACCACCTTGGTTATATGCCTTCTCAGTAAGTTTATCCTCTTCCTTGGTTTTATGGCATCTGCACATATAGTAGTAATTTTTTTTTTTTTTTTTTTGGTACTGGGGATTGAACTTAGGGGCACTCAGCCACTGAGCCATATCCCCAGCCCTATTTTGTATTTTATTTACATACAGGGTCTCACTGAGTTGCTTAGGTCCTTGCTAAATTGCTGAGGCTGGCTTTGAACTCACAATCCCCCTGCGTCTGCCTCCCAAGTGCTGGGATTACAGGCGTGCGCCACCGTGCCCAGCTACAGTAGTAATTTTTAAATCAATAATTCTGGTCCATATATCTTCAAGTAAATGGAATAGGGAAGTAAAGAATAAACATAAATAATCTTGGAAAATAGTACTTACAATGGCATGTTTGCATTCTATGATGTTGAGAACAAAATTAACTGTATACTGACACCATATTTCAGTTAATGTCTGTTTCTCAAATGTCTGAACTGGCAATCTTCTTAATTGCACAAATTCCTAAAGTTTACTATATTCAAATCTACTTCTTCCCCCATTTTCTGTTTCATTAAGTCATTCAGAAAACTAAGGACCCTTTTCTTCCTCTCCTATACCCAATATGAAACAAATCACAAAACTACTCCAATTCCACCTCCCAATACTTCTCATATCTGTGAGTTTTTAACTACTCTACAGATCACCTCTCACTGTCATAATGGTAATAGCCACAGAATCTAACTCACCTACTGGTTGGTTGAAGCCACATAAATTTGATAATCAAATAAGATTGTGTAATTTTCTGCTTTCTCAATGGCTCTCAATTATTTCCTCTTGAAGCAAAATTCATTTTCTTGTGGCTTACAAGATTCTACCATAATTCATCTCAGCTGAAGAGTGAAGATTGGTCTCTTTCTCCCATCTTATCTCTAAGCCAATCAGCATTCTAGACATACCCTGTGAACACTTACTTTTTCAAGAATGTTATGTTTTATCTTGCCCCTGTTCCCTTCCCACCCGGCTCCTTGGAAAAAAGACTGCATTTATCAAGAACCCAAGTATCCTATGTACATATATGAATACACCACAGTGAATCTCAACATCATGTACATCAAAAAGACTGGGATCCTAATTAGAATAAGATATATTCCTTGCTTCTATAAATATATCAAAATAGATTCTGCTATTATGTGTAACTAAAAAGAACAAATAAAAATGAAAATAAAAATACACACCCACCCACACACACACACACACACACAGAGAACCAGAGTATCTCAAGAAAATCCAGGTTCAGTGACACACTCCTATAATCCCAGTAGCTCAGGAGGCTGAGGTAGGAGGATCACAAGTTCAAAGCCAGCCTCAGCAACTTAGGACCTGAGCAAATCAGCCTGACCATATCTTTAAATAAAATATAAAAAAGGGCTGGGGATGTGGCTTAGTGGGTAAGTGCCCCTGGGTTCCATCCCCAGTACCAAAAAAAAAAAAGGACATATTCACAGCAATTCCCTTCCAGTAATATCAGTAATATATGTCTTTCTGGGAAAGGAGATGAAATGCCATGAGACATGCTTTAAGAGCTATCATTCATCTGCTGTAATCATGATACTTTACAACTTACAAATGATTCACATTGCAAGTCTGAATTTCCATCTACATTCCTTTTACTCTCAATACAAAAAGAAAAAAGCAAACATCTGAAACAAAGGAGATATATTTTTCCTTCTTAAGTTTCTTCATGAGTTTATAAGTGTCTTGACCTATAAAAGTCTAGTGGTTATTTGATTCAAAATGCAATATATTTTTGTAATCTTCTTTCCTTTTCAAGACTTCTCTTTCTTATTACTTATTAGAGCTAAATTGTTTGCCCTTGACAATTTTTAGTACTGCTCTTACTGTGGAATGTTATAAAACCTAATTCATTCTGAACAATTCAATACTTGAAACTAGCTTTAATGCTTTTATTCTTCAAATCATATTTCCTGAAGTAGCTTATTAAAATGGTGAACAATACATTCTTTTAGCATCAAATGAATTAGGTAAGCACCTAGTCAGTATGCATAAATATACTGAACCACTTATTCAATTCTAGCTGGTCAGCTTCCTAACAAAAAAATATTTCTTAGTTATTAAATATTATTTATTTCCATTTCTTTCTTTAAAAAACAAAATTATTGAGATACATTGTATTTTGTCATACTTGGTTTGGGTGTTCCTTGTGTTTTTGAATCATTGCTCTATCAAAAACTATCCTAGGGAATTCCCAGCTGATGTCAATCATTCTGTACCTATCTGAGAAAAAATAACTTATTTTTTTAGATTCAAAGTTGAACAAAACACAGGCATGAACAAACAATCTCTTACCTCATGCAGTTCTAGATACATTCTTCTTAGAATACATAAGAACACCATTATAAAATATAATTCTAAACCCTTTAACAACTATTGTTGGAAATTTTTTCATCCATACAAAAGTAATTATAGATCTTCAGCTGCCTGAGTCCTCAGAGCTGAGCTCAGGTCTTCTGGCAGGGCTGCGACGCTGCAGCTCCTGGTGAGATCTGGCCTGGAGCGGAGACAGCGCCAGCTCTGGCGGGGAGTTTGGGCCCTTTGGCGTCATTTTGCAGCTTCCCTGGCAGAGAGCGACCCTCTTCGGCTGCCTGGGTCCTCGGAGCTGAGCTCGGGTCTTCCGATGGGGCCACGGAGCTGCGATTCCTGGTTGCCTCTGCCCAGAAGCATTGATCATTCCCAACCTGGAGGTAGTGGGACAGCAGCTATCTTGAGTCCCCACTTGATCAAGCACCTCTCAAACATCGGGTGAGTTACTGGAAATCTGCAGGGACACTTTAAGTCTTTATAGGGAAATTGCAATCCCTTGGATTTGCAATACTAGAGGGGAAGATACACGAGCAACATGAGAAAACATGGGAAGAAAGTGTCCCAACAAACCTAGATGATACATCAAGAGAACCCAAAGACAGCATGGTAGAAGGAATGACAGAAAGGGAGTTCAGAATGTTCATAATTAAAATGATCCGAGAAGAGAATGATGTGACGAGAGAGCAGATTCAGGCTATGAATAATCAGCTAATAGAGCAATTGCAGGAAGCAAAAAATCATTTCAATAAAGAGACAGAAGTTCTGAGAAAAAAACAAACAGAAATCCTTGAAGGAAACAAGGAAATGAAGGAAACAATAAACCAAGTTAAATACTCAATAGAAAGCATTATGAAGAGAATAGATCACTTGGAAGACAGAACCTCAGACAATGAAGACAAAATATTTAATCTTGAAAACAAAGTTGAACAAAGAGAAGATGGTTAGAAATCATGAATGAACCTCCAAGAAATATGGGACATCATGAAAAGACCAAATTTAAGAGTTACTGGGATTGAGGAAGGCACAGAGATACAAACCAAGGGTATGAATGAAATAATATCAGAAAATGCTCAATGAAATAATATCAGAAAATTTCCCAAATATGATGAATGAGATGGAAGGTCAATTACAATAGGCTTACAGGACACCAAACACACAAAATTACAACAGATCCACACCAAGGCACATTATAATGAAAATACCTAACATACAAAACAAAGATAGATTTTTAAATGCTGTGAGAGAAAAGCATCAGATTACCTACAGGGGGAAACCAATACAGATATCAGCAGATTATTCAGCCCAGACCCTAAAAGCAAGAAGGGTCTGGAACAACATATTTCAAGATCTGAAAGAAAACGGATACCAACCAAGAATCTTATACCCAGCAAAACTTACCTTCAGATTTGATGATGAAATAAAATCCTTCCATGAAAACAAAAGCTTAAAGAATTCACAAAGAGAAAGCCTGCCCTACAGAACATTCTCAACAAAATATTCGAAGAGGAAGAAACGAAAAATAACAATCTCATTCATCATGGGGAGGAACTACCCTAAAGAAAGAGTCAATCAAAGGAGAAACAAAGTTAAGCCAAAAACCCTAAAAAAGCTAAAATGACAGGAAATACAAGTCATATCTCAATAATAACCCTGAATGTAAATGGCCTAAACTCATCAATCAAAAGACATAGACTGGCAGATTGGATTAAAAAGAAAGACCCAACAATATGCTGCCTTCAAGAGACTCATCTCATGGAAAAACATGCCCACAGACTAAAGGTGAAAGGTTGGGAAAAAACATACCATGCACATGTACTGAGTAAAAAAGCAGGAGTTTCCATCCTCATTTCAGATAAAGCAGACTTCAAGCCAAAGTTAGTCAGAAGGGATAAAGAAGGACATTTCATACTGCTTAAAGGAAGCATAAATCACCAAGACATAACAATCATAAAAATTTATGCACCAAACAATGGTGCATCCACGTACGTCAATCAGATTCTTCTCAATTTCAGGAATCAAATAGACCAAAACACAATAATACTGGGGGACTTTAACACTCCTCTCTCACCATTGGACAGATCTTCCAAGCAAAAATTGAACAAAGAAACCATCCAGGACTCAATGACACAATCACTAATTTGGACTTAACAGACATATATAGAATATTCCATCCATCAAAAAGCAAATACACTTTCTTCTCAGCAGCTCATGGTTCCTTCTCTAAAATAGACCATATGTTATGCCACAAAGCTACTCTTAGCAAATACAAAAACATAGAGATACTACCTTGTATACTATCAGATCATAATGGAATAAAATTAGATATCAATGATAAAGTTAAAAACAGAAACTACTCCAACACCTGGAGATTAAATAATATGCTATTGAATGATATATGAATAACAGAAGACATGAGGGGGGAAATTAAAAGATTCTTAGAGGTCAACGAGAACAAAGATACAACATATCAAAATCTCTGGGACACTATGAAAGCAGTGCTAAGAGGAAAATTCATTGCTTGGAGTGCATTTAATAAAAGAATGAAAAGTCAACAAATCAATGACCTCACATTACAGCTCAAAGTCCTAGAAAAAGAGGAACAGATCATCACCAAAAGTACTAGAACACAGGAAATAATCAAAATCAGAGCTGAAATCAATGAAATTGAAACAAAAGAAACAATTCCAAAAATTGACAAAACAAAAAGTTGGTTCTTTAAAAAGATAAACAAAATTGATAAACTAGCCTCACTAACGAAGAGAAGGAGAGAGAAACTCCAAATTACTAAAATATGTGATGGAAATGGAAATATTACAATAGACACAATTGAAATAAAACATAATAAGAAACTACTTTGAAAATTTATACTCCAACAAAATAGAAAACCTCAAAGACATCAAAAGGTTCCTAGAGACAAATGAGCCACCCAAACAGAATCTGGAGGACATGCACACCTCAAATAGATCAATTTCAGGCAATGAAATAGAAGAAGTCATCAAAAGCCTACCAACAAAGAAAAGTCCAGGATTGGATGGATTCACAGCCGAGTTCTACAAGACCTTCATAGAAAAGCTCATTCCAATACTCCTCAAAGTATTTCATGAAATAGAGGAGGAGGGAACCCTTCCAAACTCATCCTATGAAGCTAATATCACCCTGATACCAAAACCAGAGAAGGACACATCGAGGAAAGAAAATTTCAAACCAATATCCCTAATGAACATAGATGCAAGAATTCTTAACAAAATTTTAGCAAATCGCATACAAAAGCATATTAAAAAGAGAGTGCACCATGATCAAGTGGGTTTCATCCTGTGGATGCAAGGTTGGTTCAACATCCGGAAATCAATAAATGTAATTCACCACATCAACAGACTTAAAGTCAAGAACCACATGATTATTTCAATAGATGCATAGAAAGCATTTGATAAAATACAGCACCCCTTCATGCTCAAAACACTAGAAAAAATAGGGATAGTGGGGACATTCCTTAACATTGTAAAGGCTATCTATGCTAAGCCCACAGCTAACATCATTCTAAATGGAGAAAAATTTATTGATTGAGTTTTTAGTGTTCTTGGTGTAAAGATTTTTGAGTACTTTGTAGATTCTGGAGATTCGTGCTCTATCTGAAGTGTGTGCAGCAAAGATTTTCTCCCACTCTGAAGGCTCTCTCTTCACATTGCTGATTGTTTCCTTTGCTGAGAAAAAGCTTTTTAGTTTGACTCTATCCCAATCATTGATTCGTGCTTTTATGTCTTGCGCTTTGGGAGTCATGTTAAGGAAATCTGGTCCTAGGGCAACATGATGAAGATTTGGACCCATTTTCTCTTCTATTAGGTGCAGAGTCTCTGGTCTAATTTCTAGGTCCTCACTTTGAGTTGAGTTTTGTACAGGGTGAGAGATATGGGTTTAGTTTCATTTTGCTGCATATGGATTTCCAGTTTTCCCAGCACCATTTGTTGAAGAGTCTGTCTTTTCTCCACTGTATGTTTTTGGCTCCTTTGTCAAGTATGAGATACCTGTATTTATGTGGGTTTGTCTGTGTGTCCTCTATTCTGTACCATTGATCTGCCTGTCTATTTTGGTGCCAATACCATGCTGTTTTCGTTACTATTGCTCTGCAGTATAGTTGAAGGTCTGATATTGTGATACCCCTGTTTCACTCTTCTTGCTAAGGATTACTTTAGCTAGTCTGGGTCTCTTATTCCTCCAAATGAATTTCATGATTGCTTCTCTCTGATAGATGAAAGATGATGCATAATGCAGGGGGAAGAGTGGCAAGAATGGAGGAAGGATAGATAGCTTAGAGGGAAGGGAGGGGTGGGGTCAGGGTGGGGGGGTAAGAATAATAACAGAATGTGTGACAGACATCATTGTGCTGGGTACATGTATGAATGCACAGATGGTGTGATCCTACTTTGTGTACAACCAGAGGAACAATAGCTGTACTCCATTTGTGCTCAATGAATCAATAAGCAAAAAAGTAAATAAATAAATAAAAATAAATAAATAAAATAAATGGAGAAAAATTGAAAGCATTCCCCCATGAGAACTGGAACAAGGCAGGGATGCCCTCTTTCGTCACTACTATTCAACATTGTTCTTGAAAATCTAGCCAGAGCAATTAGACAGACCAAAGAAATTAGAGGAATACGAATAGGAAAAGAAGATCTCAAACTATCCCTATTTGCTGAAGACATGATTTTCTATTTAGAAGACCCTAAGAATTCCACCAGAAAACTTCTGGAACTCATAAATGAATTCAGTAAAGTAGCAGGATATAAAATTAATGCTCATGAATCTAATGCATTTTTATTCATAAGTGATGCATCCTCTGAGAGAAAAATTAGGAAAACTACCCCATTCACAATAACCTCAAAAAAAATAAAATACTTTTATTCTTTTGTTAGAATCAATCTAACAAAAGAAGTGAAAGACCTCTACAATGAGAACTACAGAACACTAAAGAAAGAAGTTAAAGAGAATCTGAGAAGATGGAAAGATCTCCCATGTTCTTGGATAGGCAGAATTAATATTGTCAAAATGGCCATACTTCCAAAAGCGCTACACAAATTCAATGCAATTCCAATTAAAATCCCAATGATGGACCTCATAGAAATAGAGCAAGCAATCATGAAATTCATTTGGAGGAATAAGAGACCCAGAATTGCTAAAGCAATCCTTAACAAGAAGAGCGAAGGAGGGGGTATCACAATATCAGACCTTCAACTATACTACAGAGCAATAGTAACAAAAACAGCCATGGTATTGGCACCAAAATAGACAGGCAGATCAATGGTACAGAATAGAGGACACACAGACAAACCCACATAAATACAGGTATCTCATACTTGACAAAGAAGCCAAAAACATACAATGGAGAAAAGACTGCCTCTTCAACAAACGGTGCTGGGAAAATTGGAAATCCATATGCAGCAAAATGAAACTAAACCCATATCTCTCACCCTGTACAAAAATCAACTCAAAGTGGATCAAGGACCTAGAAATTAGACCTGAGAGCCTCCACCTAATAGAAGAGAAAATAAGTCCAAATCTTCATCACGTTGGCCGAGGACCAGATTTCCTTAACATGACTCCCAAAGCATAAGAAATAAAAGCAGAAATCAATGATTGGGATAGAGTCAAACTAAAAAGCTTTTTTCTCAGCAAAGGGAACAATCAGCAATGTGAAGAGAGAGCCTTCAGAGTGGGAGAAAATCTTTGCTACACACACTTCAAATAGAGCACTAATCTCCAGAATGTACAAAGTGCTCAAAAATCTTTACACCATGAACACCAATAACCCAATCAATAAATGGGCCAAGGAAATGAACAGACACTTTACAGAGGAAGATCTACAAGCAATCAACAGATTTATGAAAAAATGTTCAACATCACTCGTTATAAGAGAAATGCAAATCAAAATCACCTTAAGATTTCATCTTACCCCAATTAGAATGTCTTTTTTTAAGAATACAGGCAACAACAGGTGTTGGTGAGGATGTGGGGAAAAGGTTACACTCATACATTGCTGGTGGGATTGCAAGTTGGTGCAGCCACTCTGGAAAGCAGTGTGGAGATTCCTTAGAAAACTTGGAATGGATCCACCATTTGACCCAGCTATCCCACTCCTTGGCCTATACCCAAAGGACTTAAAATCAGATTACTACAGTGATGCAGCCATATCAATGTTCACAGCTGCTCAATTTACAATACCTAGATTGTGGAACCAACCTAGATGTCCTTCAATAGATGAATGGATAAAGAAACTGTGGTATATATACACAATGGAATATTACTCAGCCATAAAGAAGAATTAAATTATGGCATTTGTAGGTAAATGGATGATGTTGGAGACTATTATGCTAAGTGAGATTAGCCAATCCCACAAATCCAAAGGCCGAATGGTCTCTCTGATAAATGAATGATGATGCATAATGTGGGGTAGAATGATGGCAAGAATGGAGAAAGGATATAGAGCATAGAGGGAAGGGAGTGGTGGGGTTGAGGTTGGGGGGTAAGAATAATAACAGTATGTGTGACAGACATCATTGCCCTGTGTACATTTATGAATGCACAGATGGGGTGACTCTACTTTGTGTACAACCAGAAAAACAATTGCTGTACTCCATTTGTGTTCAATGAATCAAAAAATTAAAGAAAAAAAAGAAAAAAATTAAAAAAACCCAAAAACTAAAAGTAATTATAAATAAATCAATCTTAACACGTACATTCATGCCATATACAAAAATGAGCTAATAATGGACCACAAACCTAAACATGAAACCTAAAATTTTAATGATTTTAGAGGACAAAAATAATGTAGAAGAAAATATGTGATCTTCTGTTAAGCAGAGTTCTTAGGTACAACACCAAAAGCATAATTTAAAAAATAAATAAAGGATACAGCAAACTTTGTCATAATTAAAAATGTTTACTTGTGAAAGACAAAAATATGTGGGGTGAAAAAAAATTAACAATGTCATATCTGGCAAAGAACATGTATCCAGAATATATTAAGAACTCTGAACACATACTAGTTTAAAACAAAACTGTTTTAATGAGCAAACGAATCAATCACTTCATTAAAAAAGATATTCAAGTCACAAATAAGTACAAAAAGCAGTTCAACATCATTTGCCATTAGCAAATTACTAACTGAAACCACAATGTTTTACCACTACTCACATATTAATAAAGTTTAAATTGAATTTTTTAAAAAGGTTGACAATACTAAATACTGGTAAAAATGCAGGAAAATTGTTCTTTCCTAATATTGTTGGTGGGAGTGCAAATTATATAGCCACTCTAGTTAACAGCTTCTCATTTTCTTCTAAATGTAAATATAAATTTAATATGAATTATTTATTCCACTCCTATTTACTTAAGAGAAATAAAAGCTTATGTTCACACAAAGATTTTAACACAAATTTGTACAGTAGCATTATCCATAATCACCAAATACTAGGCAAACACCAGAAGTCATCAATGGGTTAATATACACTGTGGCATGCCCATACACTGAAATACTACTTAGCAATTAAGAGGGATAAGCTGATAGACATAATAATTTAAACTAAGCAAGAAAAATCAAAATCAAAAAGTTAAATATATTGATTCTATTTATAGGACATTTGAAGAAAGACATTCAAAATGGACATGAAAAATAGATCACTGGCTTTGAGGGAATAAGTGTGGAGATGGTTTCATTAAAAGGGGCAACACAGGGAGTGTTTGTGGGTGAGAACTCTGTCCTGTATACTGTGCATGGAAAGTGGTTGCATACCCTATGCATTTGGTATAACTGTATATGTTAATTTGATCTGAATTTTACACCAAATTAAAATACATTAATATAATGGTTTTAAACAACCATCATTTTATTAGGTCTGATATGTATATTAATCAGGAACTTAGAAAGTGGTTGGGGAACTTTTCTGCTCTACCTGTTATTAACATAAACTATCCAAATTTATTCAGCTGAAGAATTTTCTTGGCCAAAGTGTTCAAAGTGGCTTCACTCATACGTGTGGTACTATAAGAAGGATGACTGGAAGTGGACCCAATTGGGACTCTTGACTGGAGTTCTTACACATGACTCTTCCATTGTAGCTTCTCAAAGATATCTAACATCTTACATGTCAATCATCTTGTCTCAGAGTGTTTCAAGAAACAGAAAGCTTCAAAGCTTATGATCCAGAGGCCTGTCACATACAGTGTGACAACTTATTTAGAGCTAACTGAACCTGTCAATGAGAGGATGAAGAAAATACAGACAACACACACAGAATAAAAGCTGGGGTCAGGTGGGTAATCAAGCCCTGGTGAGGCTTGATTAACCCAGAGCTAGCTCATCAAGTTTAGTATATATGTTTTATCATCATGTAGTTATTTGTGAGAAAGTTGTAACAAAGCAGGCAGTCTGAAGGACACAGTGAAACTTGCAAGACATAAGGTCATCTTGTTATGCCTAGATTTTCCTACCTCCAGGAGCTGAGATCTAAATCCAAAGTTCTATTAGAGCCAGGAGTCTTTGCATATAGCCACCCATGGACAGCATTACCATACCAACTGGGGCATCATGACCTGTGCCTTGCACAAAGAGCTCCCAGAGCAAATACAGCCATAGGGAACAAGAGACCAGTGTTCGAGTCACCGGTCTCCAGAGAGGCCATCTATAATCTTGACACAATCTTCCCTCTAAGTGAAATATTTATATTCTTCCAAAGTGTAAAATATACACACCCCTTCATAGATACTACAATTTTCTTGACTGTGCATTGCCTCAAAATCTAGACAGACATATCTTATCAACTAAATCAAGTCTAAGAGCAAATGACATTCCCAAGGGACAAATATTGATTATGCTTCCTCTTAATCAAAGACTTTGTATTCAAGAGCAAGTTTTTCATCCCATGCACACATGATCAATATACAAATGTACAACAGAATAGGATAATTTAAATGTATGCTTATATTGAAAAATAGGGGAGTAATTTAAAAGACTTTTTTAACATTTTTTAAAAGAAACTTATTTGAGAAATATAAAAACATGATAAACTATTTTATAGATCACTTTATACAATAAAAAGGCAATACATAACAAATGTATTTTTGTAAGCATAAACACTTAGGTATACTAACAATTACAGAGATGTAACAGTTATGAGTCGATGAACTGTACTCATAAAGAAACAGATCAAAGTTGCGCACTGTGACTCAGAAGTCTGAGGCAGGAGGATTTCAAATTCTAGGCCAGCCTCAGGAACTTAGTAAGACCCTTAGCAACTCAGCAAGATCCTGTCTCAAAATAAAAAAATAAAACAGACTGGGAATGTAACTCAGTGGTAGAGTGTCCCTGGGATGAAAGAGAGAGGGGGCGGGAGGAGAAATGGAGCTAGGGAAAGAGAAGTACGTAGCTCCAACGGTCAAAAAGTGAATGTATAAGGGCACATCACTGTGACTGGTAACTGTACATCCATTATAACTGCAGCCATCTGAAATAATGTGACAAACAACCTATGTTTATTGATTAAATAGATCAAAAACCTAGATGGGTCACTACTGCATAGTTACTCAAAAATTCAACATCTTAAGAAATTTTCTTTCACATGTGGATGTTAAAAAAGAACATCTCTACTTACTGAGAAAACATTAACATTTTCAACAGAGTCAATATTGCATTGATGTACTTTGCAGTCAAATTTTTCAATGCATAAAATGGATTTGAACTCTCTAAAAGTCTTTATATGCAATTTATATCTCCATTATGGGGAATGATACATATATGAAATACATGGTACAGCAGAATTGTAAAAATTTATAATAGAGGAGAAAACTTAAAAAAGAGAAAAAACTAAAATTTAATATGTACTTTTCATCACAGGAAAAAACTACACTGGTCAACTACACTAAGGTACTTCAAAAGAGCTTTTAAGATCATTAATTATTTTGAAGGCTTGCAATGAAATGAGCTGCCATTTTTTTCTTTTAGAGCATGATTCCCCTTGGAGAATACATTTGTTTTCATTTTCTTTTTTTATCTTTTTGTTCTAGAGATGGAACAGGACCCTGAGCATGCTAAGCATGTGCCCTACCACTGAGCTTTACTCCTAACCCCCATATTCATTTTCTCCATGGCACTGCTCTTTCCCTTCCTAGTCCACTTAGATTTATACACTAATCTTAAATTTATACACTAATCATGATCTTTGTTTATACACTTAGATTTATACACTAATCATATTTGTTCCACCTAACATGATGCAATTGTACAAACAAAAATGCTCTTCCCCCAGAATTCGGTTTTCCTCCATTCATTTCCCATGCCAATGGGAATTCCAGCTTGTTGCATTTCAATGTGTGCGATTTTAATCTTTTAGGGTTGTGATTTCCACAATTTTAGAATTCAAGGATTTTTAGATTTCACAGATTTTCAACTTTGAGGTTTCAACATTTATATTTGGGATTATAAATTTCAAGATTGTGTATTTTGGAATTAAGATGGCATGGATGCTTCAGAGCTATTTTAAAGTCTAGCAAGTACATCCTTCCAGTAGAAGAATTAGGACTCCATCTTGCTCTCTGATGACGATTCTTTATGGATCTTGACTTTGCCATCTGGGCTCTTGGTTCTGCTTTCTGAGTAATTTTATCTTTTCTGTTAAACATGAACCTTGTTTGTCACTGAGCAACCCTATCATACCCATTCTGCCCATAAAAATTTAGGGACTCTGCAAGCTCTTTGCAATTTGAACTGAATTGAAGCTAGATGTGCTTCAGCCTAATTCTCCTATAATTGAAGCTGATTGTACTTTAGCCTAATTCTCCCTATAATTCTTCACTTTGGGCTGGGAATCAAGATTCTGTAGCATAATGCTCTTAAGATTTCTTCTTACTCCTGTCAGAATGAGAATCATCAAGAGCACAAATAATAACAAATGTTGGCAAGGATGTGGGAGAAAAGGTACACTTACACATTATTGGTGGGACTGCAAATTAGTACAAACACTCTGGAAAGCAGCATGTACATTCCTCAAAAAACTAGGAATGGAGCCCCCATATGACCTAGCTATCCCACTACTTTGGATTAATTAAAAGATCTAAAATCAGCATACTGTAGAAATGCAGCCACATCAATGTTTATAGCAACACAATTCACAGTAGTCAAGCTATGGAGACAACCTAGGTGCCTGTCAACAGATGAATAAAGAAAATGTGGTATATATACACAACGGAATTTTACTCAGTCATAAAGAAGAATGAACTTATGGCATTTGCCAGTAAATGGATGGAACTAGAGAATATCATGCTAGGTAAAATGAGCCAGACCCAGAAGGCCAAGGGTTAAATGTTTCCCCTCATTTGTAGAAGTTAGACCAAAATAAGGAAGGACGGAAGAAAAGAAAGGAAAGGAAAAGAAAGGGAAGGGGAGGGGAGGGGAGGGGAGGTCTATGAAAATAGAAGAGAGATGAGCAGGAGGGAGATGGAATGAGAAAAGGAAGAAACTGTGGGATGAATCTTACCAAACTTTCCTATGTACATATATGAATATATCACAGTGAATTTCACCTTTATGTATATACATAATGTACTAATAAAAAACTATTAAAAACAATACTTAGAAATATTTTAATCTAATTGAGAACATTATGCATTTTTTTAATCTTTCTGAAGTATAAACAAGGGTGTCAGAGTCATACCCTTGAGATTGTTACCCAGAACCCATAAAAAACATGAAGTGGAGTTTTCAAGATTTTACTTGGAAATCTCAATTAAATACAGCAATTAATTAGTCGAATTTTTCCATTCCCCACATTACTAAAATGACAGCATTGGCAACCTGTTCGCTCTTACAACACAAGGGTGAAATGTTTTCCCATCCTCTAATAAGAATTTTCTCCTCATCCTTTTAACCATCACAACAATCTCCTCAAAGCTTTGCAAGCTTCTGCCTCGAGCCTGGTCCCAACGTCAATGGCACCTTTTTCTTATAGTAGCACCCATTTCCAGCAAGCTAATTCTATTTTGGTTACTGCTACATAACCAAACATCCCCAAACTCTAATGACTTACAATACATTTCATTAAATGTCTTATAAGGGATTTTGGCAGGATTCTGTTAGGCTCTTTCCACCAAAGAAGTCACTCGGTGGTATTCAGCTGGAAAGAAAGCTGGAAGAAAATAATCTGCCACCATAAAAGAAACCTTGCTTTTTTGATGATAGCACTTGGAGTAAGTAGTAAATTTTGTACATCATGCTGAGTTACTTTGAGAGCTGTGGGCCTGCATAAAAATTAGGGTGATCTCAGTTTTTTTCTTGCCCTTGTAATACAGCATTGAGAAAACCACTTAATTTACTCTGTGTTCTCATCAGTTAAAAAAAATTTCCTGTCATGGAAGTATTCAAGCACAAATAGCAAGCTAATTTTACAAAGAAAAGAATATACCAGATTCAGAAATAGGCCAAGAAAAAAACTATACTGTAGAAATAGAACAATCATAAGTATTTCTAAAAGTTATAGCATCAACACTGTGCTAAATCTTCTCTAGAATTTACATTCAATAAAATATTAATATCCTCAAGTTTTGCAGACTCAAAGAGAAGATAAAACTTACAGGTTGCCAAGTATTTGGATGGAAAATAAAAACCCCAAAATTTGACAACTTATCGTTTACCTACAATGTTACCATACATTTTAATAACTTTAAATACCTATGCTCAATCTCAAGTGTCTATAAATATATAAGTATTAAAATAAGTGGTACTGTCTGTCCAAGAAGCTAGTAACTTATTATGTTTTCCTTTTAATTATTATTTTGGTAGATTGTTTATGGGTAATTAAGAGTAAACTGTGGATTTTTTAAAGAAGTCATTATAATTTATGCAACAAACATTTCATCTGTTAGTCTCAAGAATGCTCCTAAATGAGGTTGAAACATTCAATAATAATTTCCAAAAGAAGTTAATTCTTCTGCACCTTTACTGTGCAACCTCCATACGGTTTGTTGCCAATCTCCAAAATCAATAAACAGCTAGTTAAAGAATTATCTGAATTGCTTGAGAAGAAAAACATCATTCCAAAAACAATTTTGTCATGGACAATATTTAGCTCACTAACACTTTTCCAAAGTGAAATATTTTTCTTTTAATTTTCAACTTTTAACATTTCTTAGTAAATGATGTATGTACCATATAAACACTCATGAATTAGAATTCCCAAAGGAAAATGGTGGTTTAAATTTCTGAAAATTTAAATACCAATTAATATAAAAAATCAATAACAAGCTGTAGTGTTGAGAACAACTTGGAAATACTCAAAATAAGTATTAGAATAATTTTTATTTCCATAATGAATTTTCCTACTAAGGACAAATGTGAAAACAAATACAATAAAAATCCATTGCCAATAGATCTATTCCTTTGTTCATATTTACTAACCCATTTCTTTATCCCTAATACAAAGCTGTTGTATTGACAGAACACTAAATATGTGAAGAAAAATGTGAATATTACACCAAAATAATAAATTAAATTTTAAAAATATGATTTGTATAGCTAGAAATCCAGATATCTTTAGATCAAAAACACTTGAAATAAACTTGTTTTGCATAATGTGTGTTCGCAAAATCTTATGTTACGTATATTCAAAATATGTTCTTTTGTTAGTTCTGTAACAGTCTCAAATTACGTATAATATTAAATAAGATGTAATTAGTGGGAAGTGAATAGATATACTTTGAAAGTGTCAGACATGGCTATCATATAATGTATGTAATGCAAAATGAGGCTATTAGGTTTTTACAAGATTAAACAAAATCCTGAAATTTACATGTAAGATAAATTTTAATAATTTTTTAAAATTCCAAATTATATTTAAGGCATTTAGTTTCATGTCTGAAAATTAGTATCATTCAATGAACAGTAGTTACTGTTTTCATCTTTTATGCTGATGCGATATATGTAATGGCATATATATATATGCTTGTATACACAAATTTATGTATACATTCACAAAAATATATTAACACACATATATAAATACATACGGACACATACATTGTGAAAGCATATAACACACATATATAGAGTGTTCAATTCTGAAAACACATCTTTGAAACTATACCATCTTGCAGATATTTTTCTCAATAAAACCCTTGAAGTTTCTATAAAGACATGATCTCTACGTTCTTAATTACCTTTTAATATCTTAAAAGCATTATGCTGAGTGACAGAAGCCAAAAACAAAAGGTCGCATATTGCACAATTCTGTTAATATGAAATATCCAGAATAGGCAAATCTATGGAGAGCAAAAGCAGACTAGTGGTTGCCAGTGTTTGAAGGGAAGAGGTAAAGGGGACCCTACTTAATACTTACAGGGTTTCTTTTTGGAGTGATAAAAATGATCTGAAACAACAAGATGATGATGCTACACAATAATATTAATGTACTAAGTATCCCTAATGGTAAATGTTATGTGTATATGACCACAATTAATGTTTTAATTGTAAAATATGTAACAATTTACACTAGACATTGAAGGAAATGTACTCATTGGAAGATCTTAAGAAAGTTATTATTTTATGATGCTATTATCCATCCTTTAAAGTTCTGGAAAATATGCCATAGACTAAGTTTACCCTTTTATAAGTTCTTAACACTGGGATGGAGAGCAGTGACAGAGGATGGGACAGCAGTGATTGAGATTAGAGGTCTCCAATGACCTCATGGCCGTGGCATACCTAGTGCCTTGGAATATTCCTGTGCAAGGGCACAGAATGCTTAGCTCCTGTGACAATACCCTGCATGAGGAGGCTCTGTGCAACAGTCCTATCAGCTCTGACCTTCATCTCAGGCACACAACTCCTGGGAAGGAAGGAATTCTTATGCTAGACAACAACAATATTTCACCAGCTCTGCTTCTCCAGTTCCTGCCCACCTTACAGGAACTTTAAATAATGGACTTTCTTGAGAGCTACACAAAGATCCTAACATTGCACTTTACAACTGTGGATTGCAACCATGGAAAAGCTACATAGATGTCCTAGTTTCTGTAACTTTCTTGAATGCAAAGAATAATGCATAGTCTTTAACCTGCTAATGAGACATATAAATAAAGATTGCTGGTGTAAAGCTTTAGATCTGCATCTCCATCAGAGAGCAGAGCTCCACCTGATCCCAGCTTAAACTTTAAGATCTGTGTCTGTGAATCTTTATTTTCCAATCCCCCTTCGCCCTTTGCTGGACCAAGAGTTTGGTCGTGCTGGACACTGCATACTGGAACATAAGGATTGGGTTGTGTTCTTCATTCTTTACTACTTTTATTTTTCAGTCTTAAATTTATGCAGAGGTTATTGAATGAGATGTAAAGAGTATTATTTTATTGATTCAATATGTGTTGTGTTCTAACCAATACTTCTTTCTTTTATGTTTCTGGAATTGTTATATAGTTAGATTTCTTTAAATTTTTTGTAATTTAAAAATCATTCTGCCCTTTCAAAAGAGAATAAATTAGATAATGAGGAAATCAGGAGGAAAACTAGAATAACCCTTCTAAGTCTCCAAATAGTTCTTATAAAATGGCATTCTTCCCCGTTGGCTTAGTAACTGAGAATTGAAAAGCATTTTCCCAATGGGCCATTATTTCAGAACCAGTGGCCCCAGACGACCACCCTCCCCATGGCAGTATTCTAGAGCAGATGGTACAGGCAACATGGGGGATATTATAGAGATAATGTTGAAGCAATTATCTCACCATTGAGTATTACTGTTCTATTCTTTGTGATGCAGAGGGACCTATGTTGTGCAGTGCTACAGAATTGGAAAATCTTATAAAACTAAACCAGTAATTTATTTGTTAGGGAGTTAGAACTTTGTTCTTATTTCTTTGGCAAAGGTGAGTTATTTTCTGATTATTTTTAAATTAGCAAGGATCTGTGATTAGGACTTCTTAAAAGAGGAAGCAATCTGAGTTATTTCTCAATTTGACTATGAATTATAATTCTTAAGTATTCTACTCTCTCCAATTATTCTGAAAAAAATCTGTTAGAAACTTCTTCAAAAATTGACAATGATAACGTATGCAAATCAACTAAAAAAGACACCTGTGCCAGGTACAGTGGTGCACGTCTGTAATTCCAGCGACTCAGGAGGCTGAGGCAGGAGGATCACGAGTTCAAAGTCAGTCTCAGCAACTTAGCAAGGCCCTAAGCAACTCAGTGAGACCCTGACTCTAAATAAAATACAAAACAGGGCTGGGGATGTGGCTCAGTGGCTGAGTGCCCCTGAGTTCAATTCCCGGTTCAAAAAAAGGAAAAAAAAAAAGACACCTGTATTAGTTTCCTACCGTGGCTGCAACAAATTGCCACAAATTTAGTGGTGTTTGTATTCTTTTTTGATATGGTCAATCAGGCAGAGCCACAAAACTAGACAGAACCCTGCTCCATTATTACTTTGGAAAACACATGGGCCACTTACAAGCAGAGCAAAATATTATCTTGTATGAAGCCTTAGTGGCAATTAGAGGATAGAGGTCTCTGGGCACAAACACTAATCAAGGGAATATAGAAATCTGCAACATTTAGAATAGACTGAATTTGACTTACCTATAAGATAATCAATCTGCCTAGTCTGATATTGTGAAAGAATCCTTTGTGATTGCTTGGTTACTATGCTTTGTAACCTATAATCTGGTGTTTAAGAAATAAGGAAATAGATGAAAATTATTTTTCAGGTTTCTTTGTATCTATCCATCCTCACTATTTTTCAAGGAAATGAAGCTTTCTTTAAATATTTGCTTCAATCACAATTATAATGAAGTCTCTTATTTACTTGCTTATTTCAAAAATCCAAGGACAAAATTTCATTTATAAAACCATATGTGGTATTTATTTTCATATATCACATATGCACAAACACTACCTTCACACCCGGCTGACACTTTGTCATTTTATATATTACTCCAAAAGTTGTAAGCAGGATTTTGATTGAAATCATTGACTCTTCTCCTTTTAAAGTTGTTTGTGAAAGGTATAACTGGGAAATCTCAATAGCCAAATTATCTTAAAGGATCGTTAGCAATTATTCAAAAGTCACCTTTTATTATTCTAAAGTCACCTTTTTTTCTCAAATTATTTACATCATAGAACTTGCTATATTAAACATAAGAAAATGTGTCCTCAATGTAAAGAAGTACGTATGGTCATTTTGTAACCCAGACACCTGTTAAGCAAATTTCACTAAATGTACCATATTCTGGATGCTATTAGACTCCTACTAAAAGAAATTACTCCAGAAAATAAATGCAAATGTGAAAGTATTTTACTTCAAGTGTCTATGAGCAATCCAACATTTCATTCTTAGAAACCAGGAAAGTAAAATATGAATGGAACAACTGAAGGCAAACATGATGAATTGTGGTGTTCTGTCATCTTTTCTTTAGAGGTATATAGGTCACCAAAGACATGGGCAAAAGGTCAGAACCAGAATGACACTTTTAGTTGTAAAAAAATGAGGACTAAAGTGTATGTCAGTGGCTTCTGTTATAATTTGGTGACGTCCAAAGAATAGTACATATGATTCTGAATGTTTTTTTTAAAAAAAAAAAAGACTTCATTTTTTTAAAGTTTTACGTTCACAGTAAAAATCAGAGAAAAATACAGAAAAATATTTTCATAAACTCCCTGAGTCCACACATGCACAGCCGTCTCCATTATCAACATGCTCCACCTGAGTGTTACATTTGTTAGCAGTAATGACCCTACACCTATGCAGTGGATTCTTCTAAACTTTTCTAAGCAGGGTGTCTTTCTCGTTCTCTCTCCCCCACCACACACTCTTCAGGATTACAGAGTGAATATCTTTCTTCGTCAGAAATGGAATGATCCTCGTCTTGCATACAGTGAATATCCTGATGATTCTTTAGACCTCGACCCATCCATGTTGGACTCCATTTGGAAACCTGATTTGTTCTTTGCCAATGAAAAAGGTGCCAATTTTCATGAAGTCACTACAGACAACAAATTGCTAAGAATTTTCAAAAATGGAAATGTTCTTTACTCAATACGGTGAGTCATAGACTTTAATTCCTGATTTCAGTGAAATGGAGTACTATGGGGTTTCTCTTATTTCCTGGGGAGCATTTTTAAATTTTTGAGTAACTCGTCATTATTCCACTTGAGTTCTTTTAATAAAACATTTTCCAAATGTTTCTGAAGAACATCAATAGACCATGTCCAAGATTCAGGAAATACATGAGCATTTCTTGGAAATCCATTTTTTTAAGAAGTGGACATATATAATTCTTAACATCAGTGAGGTTGCCAGGACTCTTAAAGGTAAACTGAAAGGCAGCTGAGTCATAAAATGTGATTAAAAATATTATACTTCCATTAAATATTTAGAGGCAAAGAAATGTTTAGGTTGGCTTGTCTGGGATCCATTTTTGTTTGTTTGTTTGTTTACGTGTGTGCAATTTTCAGATATCCTGGAGTTTCTCTGGTCATTCTTTTGCATTTTAACCCTCATCCAATTTTCATCTATTGTAACATGCTGCGAAGAGGCAATCTGTTGACAAAATTTAAAGAAAGCAGAAAAGAAAAAAAATTACTATAGTAGGTAAAATGAATAATGAACAAAATTTTTATCACAATTCCTAGAAAAGATCTTACTTATATTTTCAGTATTCATTACATATTGCTCAGAAAGTGATGCAACATTTATAAAGCTATAACAATAATTAATGCCAAAACACAAACACTAATCATAAAATGTCTTGCAAGTTAGACTCTAGAACTCATTTAACTTTGGCAGTTCATAAAATATCAAACACATATCAATTCAGTAAATAGTTAAATCAGCTGCTTATAATAATATACTTGATGATGTGCACCATATTTGAAATATCTTCTAAAGTCATGTGGAAATCTACAATTATTTTCTTTACTTAATTCAGGTGTGAAAGGCAAGCCAGAAACAGAATTCATGTCATCTTTCCTAAAAGAGAATATGCTGTACTTATAGCAATAGGAAACTGTTTAAATACTTATGTCAACAATAACATGTTTTAAAATGTATCAAAATAGGCTTAATATTTAGAATCTAGGATTAAAATTAACTCCTTATATTTTATCTCTCTTATTTAAACTTAACTTTTTATCAGGAATGGGGATATTTAATTTGGACTTTATCACCCAATATCAAGGATGTTTTTATTTTTGCCAAGTAAAAGTATAAGATAAAGTAGTAAGAATGAAAAATTTAATCTGAGTAACATAGTGATTTCAAAGGCTTTTTTTCGGTAAAGTGGTTTTTATAAATAATGGTTTATTCTGTCTGCTTTCCATCTCTTCATCCCATATACCTAAACACAATGAAATATTACTCAACCATAAAGAAGAATGGAATTATGGCATTTGCTGATAAATGGATAGAACTGGAGACTATCATGCTAAGTGAAATAAGTCAATCGCAAAAAAAAAAAAAAAAAAAGAAACAAAAAAACCCACAAAGGCTGAATGTTCTCTCTGACATGCGGACACTAACTCACAATAAACAGGAAGAGAGGGAGGTGTGGAGGTTCACCTGATTGGACAGGGAGGAACAGGGGAAAGGGAGTGGGTAGGAGAGTGAGAAAGATAGTAGAATGAATCAGAAACTTTCCTAGGTTCATATATGAATACTCGATCAGTACAACTCCCCATCATGTACAACCACAAGAATGGGAAGTTATACTCCATGTATGTATGATATGCCAAAATACATTCTACCATCATGTATAACTAAAAGAAAGTTTTAAAAAGGGGGGGAAAAAGTCTCAGTGAAAGCCTAGTTTTTCTAGCCAACCTAACACTGAATAGCTAGGAAAGGGGAAACCTAGCCTACATTTAAACAACTGTTCTATTCCAACCAGATACAGCAGAAAAACATGTGACCTCATCTCAAACTCACGGGTAAGCCAGCAAAGCTCATTTTAGTCTTGCTAGGATGTAATTATGTACCCAACATCTGTGCTGAGGTGGTGGCACGGAAGGGCAAATAGTTAGGCTTTCATGACCCATCAGCCTACAGTGTCAGTAGCCACATGGAGAACTTCTATCTCCCTACAAACACAAGAGACCCCTCCATTCCTGTTTGGGAAATTTCAGAGAAATCTAGTAGGAAGTCAGGACCTTCAAACCATGCAGCAGGAGTAATGCCATTCCCACCATGGTGTCAGCAAAAGCCATGTGGGGAACTGGAACACCCAGTAGTGACCAGGAGACTCTCCGCTCACATGTCAATACAGAGACTTCAATTAAAAAAAATCATCATACAAAGAACCAGAAATGTCTCAAGTCAAATGAAAAACGATCATCCACTGATGCCAACATCAAAACCACAGTGAAGTTAAATATATGTAAAAGACTTCAAAGTAGTTACGATAAAAATATTTTAATGAGCAATTATAAATTTATGCTTTATACAAATGAAAAAATAGAAAATCTTAGCCAAGAAATTGATGCTATAAAGTAGAACAAAATGAAAATTTTAGAACCTAAAAATACATTATCAAAATAAAATTCAGTGCATGTGCTCAGTAGAAAAATGGAGAAGATAGAGGGAAGAATTGGTGAACAGTAAGATAAATAAATAATATTCAATCTGAACAACACAGAATAGATTGGACAAGGGGGTAGAGACAAACAAAAGATCTAACATTCATGTCATCAAAGTCTCAGGTTGGGAGGAAAAAGGGCCTGGAGCGAAAAAATCCATATATTAGAGGAAATAATGACTGGAATTTTTATAAATTTTACCAATGGCTGAAACCTAAAGATTGAAAAACATGAGTCTCCAAAGAGGATAAACTCAGAGATATCCATACAAGACACATAATACACAACTTCCGAAAACATTCAGAGAATAATGATGCCTTACATAGAGGAAAAACAGAATAATAGCAGATTTTTCATCAGAAATCATAGAGAACAGAAAGAAATGATACATGCTTTTCAGGGACCAAGAAAGGAACTCTTATCCCATAATCTTGTACCCAGTGAAAATATCCTTCAGGAATGATGGTGAAATCAAGAACTTTTTGAATGAAGGAAAACCAACAAAATTTATCACAAGTAAAGTTTTTCTAAAAGTATGACTCAGAAAGTTTTCTAGACAAAAAAAAAAAAAAATGAAGAAAGGAACATAGAAATACTAACAAGGAAGAAAGAATACAGTTAACAAAATATGGGTATATACAACAGATTTTCTTCTCATCTTTATTTTTCTAAATTATATTTGACAGTTGAAACAAAAATTATAATACTGATATAGGGGAAAAATCAAAGTAAAAATGAGAAAATATTTGTATAAACATGAGTTAGAAATTATTACTGGTTATATTTATTGTTGTCTTCCATACTTTCTGTGGGCATATGATTTGATATTAGGTGTTAAAATGTTGTACTTATATAGAAATAAAATTCATTTCTTCTTCAATTTCACAATTCTATTTCTAGGAATCTAAATTGTATGTCCACTCATATAAGATATATTTATAAGATGCATTTATAAAGATGTCCACTGTAGCACTGAAATAGCTGAACACGATGAAAGACTCATATCATGAAATACTCTGCATGAGACAGATGTAAAAGAATTCATAAGAAATTACCAACAAGATACACGTGTATACACACACACACACACATTTAAAAGAAATGTTTTATGCTCATTTTTATCTATATTCTCTATTTATGTAAGTGTACCTATGTATGATACATACATACAGCATAATGCAGCATTTCCTAGATATATCCCTGTTGTTAAGCAACATGAGATTGTTTTTGTGGATCTATACAAAATATTTAGATGGATGTCCAACATTTTATTAAGAATAACTAACTATGTAAAAGAGTAGTGAGATTTGGACAGTAATAAAGGTGAACTATAAATTTTACTAAAGTTATACTGTTTGAATTTTTGAATGAGTTATACATTACTTATGAATAATAAGTGATAGTCTCTTAACATGACGCTATGCTCTTTGACTCCTCTGTACCGTGAATTCATGATGGTTATCAAGGGATCCATGACAAGGTATGTGTAAAAGAAGTTAAATTTATTCCCTGCTAATTTCAAAATTATCTTTTTAAAAGTAACATTTTATTTTTAATTACTTTATAAAGAACTGATTAACTTCAGACAGGTTTTGGGGGGTAGTTTATAAAAATATACACCAGATAGAATGGAATAATCATTTTGCAAAGTTAGAATGTCTAGACTATTTCCACTGATAGAACTGAAATACAGTATGTGTGTATGTGTGCATATTAAATCTAATCAATTATGGATTTCATTTTTAAGTCATACTGAAGTTGGAAAATATCAACGTAAAATGTACCATTAAGTTTTTATATTCTGTTATATTTGCGTGGGGAGCTTTTGTTAGCAATATGATGTCATTCAAGCTTATAGCAATTAGCTCTGTCCATCCTTAAAATTTGTCAAATAGAATGGATGTTTTTATTGAGAGTTTGTGTAATTTGAGGACTAAAGTGGTACTAAAATACTTAATTGCTCCAATTGAGGTGCATTACATGAAAGAATAATAAAAGTAGGCATCAATAAATGGGATAGATTCAAACTAAAAAGTTTTTCTCAGCAAAGAAAACAATCAACAGTGTGAAAAGAAAGCCTACAGAGTGTGAGAAAATCTTTGCCACACGCACTTCAGATTAGCACTGATCTCTAGAATTTACAAAGAACCCCAAAACCTTTACACCCTGAATACAAATAACCCAAATAATAAATAAGCTAAGGAAAGGGCAGAAACTTCACAGAAGATCTACAATCAACAGATATATGAAAAAATGTTCAACATCTCTAATCATAAGAGAAATGCAAATCAAAATGATCTCCAATTAGAATGGCTATTAACAAGAATACAAGCAACAACAGCTGCTGGTGAGGATGTGGGGAAAAAGGTACACTCATACATTGCTGGTGGGATTGCAAATTGGTGCAGCTGCTCTGGAAAGCAGTATGGAGATTCCTTAGAAAACTTGGAATGGAACCACCATTTGACCAAGCAATTCCACTCCTCAGTTTATACACAAAGGGCTTAACTTACTACATACTAGTATCAACATAAGGCAGCCACATCAATGTTTACAGCAACTCAATTCACAATAGTTAGATTGAGGAACCAACCTAGATGTCCTTCAATAGATGAATGGATAAATAAACTGTGATACATATACACAATGGAATATTATTCAGCCATAAAGAAGAATAAAATTATGGCATTTTCAGATAAATGGATGGAATTAGAGAATATCATGCTAAGTGAAATAAGTCAATCCCCAAAAATCAAAGGTTAAATGATTTCTCTGATAAGTGGATGATGATACATAACAGGGAGGGAAGAGGGCAAAGAAAGAATGGAGGAAGGATGGATTGTGTAGAGGGAAATGAGAGGTGGGGAAGGGGAAGAGGGAAAGATAATGGAACGAGACAAACATCATTACCCTATGTATATGTATTGATTACACAAACGGTGTGATTCCACTTCATGTACAACCAGAGAAATGAAAAATTGTACCCCATTTGTGTACAATGAATCAAAAAATTTAAAAAATTTTTTTAAAAGAATACTAAAGGTTACTTATAATACTAAAATGTTGAATAATTTCACAATTAGTGAAACCTTGTTACTATGACCTTGAAATTTCTTTCATGAAGTAGAGAAATAAAATTGAATTTATGTATTTTATAAATGGTGGCATCCACTATGAATAACTTGTATTTCTTCTAATCTCTGGAGGAGAGCTACAGAATGACTCAGAAATGAATCTTTTGTCTTTCAGTATGAATTCAGATGAAACAGATGGTCTCTCTGCTCCTAATCTTTGTTTGCTAAATCCTTACTCACATGATCAAAGAAAAAATTCATTTGTTGTGAGTTGTTTTTGGAAATTTCACAGTCCTTTGAAATCTTCTAGTGTTTCACATCTTCGGTTCTTCAGTTTCTTCACTTAAAAAAAAAATTTGTGCTAGGAAAAAAAACCTTATTCAATTTACAAATGGAGCATCTGTGGTGTTTCATCCTAGATCTGACTTTCCTGCTTGTTTAAAGAAAGCAGCAGATTGTCCTGGAGAGCACAATTTGTTGAATTCTAGAATTCATCTGCATTTCCTCCTTAAATCCCACTACAACAATTAAGTAAAGTTAGTAAGGGATAAAAATGGTATTAATACACAGGAGGATGAAAATAATAAAGAAATCAACAACAAAGAAGTGATGACAACCTAATTTATGGAGCTTGAAAATGAATACATTTATGAAAATTAACTTAGAGATAGCAAAAGCATAAGTCAAAGTGTGGAACCCAAAAGGAAAAAAAAAAGTAGTATCTTCAAACTTGCAGAAATTTTAGGCAACTAGGACTTCAGAAAGTGGTGGCCAGAAAAGGGTTAAAAAAAAGAAAAGAAAAGAAAATTTTTAAATTTAAACTTCATATTAACAACAGTGAAGCCTTTGTTCTTGATGCCCTCACCTATGCCTTTCAGACCAAGGACTGCTTTATTCCTGTTTGACCTGGGCTGAAAACAGGAAGACAGACAATATCAGAGATGTTCTTTCAAGAGCTTCAGTAGCAGGGACTACAGGCACAACTGGTACTTTTCATGAAGCATCATACCAAGATAAAAGGGATGATTAAAATGATAATCTGATGCCTGTACTTGACATAGTGATATCCCTTACCAACCCTAAGATGAAAAAACCCATACCTGAACTTTCACTGAGAAGCAGACAGAAGATTCCATCTGTGTAAACTAACTTGCCCAAGAGAAAAAGACCTACAGATGCTCACAACTAAGGAAGCTTTGGGCACCTGCATTACTCTCTCATCCTACAGTTAAGACCATTACTCAGTGAGCATCTGCTACTAACTAAGCATGAAACATTTTTTAGTGTTCCTTCTTAAAAACAGACACTTTTGGACATCATATATATGAGATATATAAAATATATATTTTAAAATATTTAAATTAAAAATATATATTTTATATAATATATAAGCAGAGACCAGGGAAACACACAGGGAGGAGAACAAAAAGTAAAAAGAAAAGAGAAAAGAAAATGACTCAAAAGAAAATACAGGAAGCAGAAAATATAAGAGAAATCTCTGGACAAAGGAGTTGACACTATACATGAAATAAGTACTTCTAGGAAAGAAAAACTGAGACATTCACTGCATAATAAGAGCAAATGGGAGAGAGGGGAAACAGGAACATGTTTGGAAGGTGAAGTGAGGAAATCTCCCAGAAATTAGAATCAAGATACAGAGAAATAGACAATAGAGAAAGTATATAAAATCCAAACATTAATAGAGAATACCAGTATATGACTGGAAAGGAAAAACAGAAGAAGAAGAAAAAAAGAACTGATTCCCTCCTGTTTTTAACCACTGAAAAGGATTTTGCAGTTTTGGTGAGGAGTCAAATTTGAAGCAGTCAGAATAGAGAAACTGACAACGATTGTGAAAATAAGATACATATTAATACTAAGGAAAACAAAACCTTGTACAAGAGCTATAATTACAGCAAACTACCCGGCTTAACTATGAACAATAATTACATATTCATAACAAGTAAACACTCAATATTTATTAAACCATAAGTGTTTATATAACTAAATTTGGAGGATTGTTGCAGAATTAAGCAAACATGGAATATGGCACAAGGGAAATAAATTCTCACATTTCTCCTGGAGGAATTTAATAGATGTTTTCAAATATTTTTAAAACCAAGCAGAGTATTACAGCAACTTATTATAGATAATTCTTCAAAAGTGATTAAATTGCTAGTTAGGAGGCCGTTGTCTTTCTGATACCAAATCCAGAAATACTAGAAAACTATTAAAATATTTATTTTCATAAAAAGTCTATAAAGGAATCAGAAAACATTTTTAAAATTCAACTAGTGGTTTAGATAGCACTATAGGCAATGCTTTTTCAAAAATAGGCAATAATCAAATTTTAATGATATCAATTGTCTGTCACAGATGATAGGTAGCTTTTTTAATATTACTGCTTCAATAAGCCAAGATTTCTTAAGGGAAAACAAGAAACACTTTATCCTGTTTATCTGTCATGTCTCAGAAAGAGAACTTGGTGTCCTCCTTACACAAGAAGGCATTCATTTCCAAAACAGTAGAATATGAATAATTGCCTCTTGATTTAGTTTTCTTTTGATGTGGTCAGGGCATTAATTTATATGTAATGTTTTGATACAGAAATTCAGTATCACACCCACCAAGTGGACACATATTTTCTTTATCAATATGCCATTAAAGAAGCAACTGCATTATACCTTAAACAAAAAGAAAAGTCAATCAATAAACAGAATTTTTCAGGATCTGATTTATGACAGGAGTTCTACAAACTGTTTTGCTTTGCCAAACAATTCCTTTCAAGTGCTATTTTTTTTTATTTAGAATTACGTAATGTCTCTCATTTTATGCCAGAAAAATAGTCAGGATATGAATTTGCCATCACATGCACTGTGAGAGAATGGAAAGGATTTGGAGAAGCCCATTTATTTCCATAAAAAAGGTCAGAGAATTCTGCAAGTTGATATTTGAAATTGGCTGGCCAAGAGCCTGGGATATTTGGAAAATTAATGTGTGCACATTTCACAATGTACGTGTGCATACTCCTCTAATTAACTCTTTCACAAGGCAGAGATCACAAGACAGAGAACACTGTGTCCACTTAATATTACAATATTCTTTTTAAAAGAGAACTTTCTAAAATCTACACAGTTACTTAAAAGGTCCCTTAACCTACCCGCATTAGGAGATGCACTGCTTTTGAAAATAGAACTCTGAATTATTTTAGTGTGTTAGGGACTCTAACTCAAATTACCAAAAGATCCTCCTGGGACTCTTAAAAATTCACCAGCTCCATATGTTTGTCCATTTATGTCACCCAAATTATGCTAATTGGGTCTAACTCACCAAGATATTCACTATAGAAAATACATCATTCTAACTTTATGCCTGTGGTCTACATTTTAGAGAATGAAGTCATATTTAGTAGAGTTACTAGTTATTTTTATTTAAAGTCTAAATAGTACTTACATGTGATTTAATTAATTTATCTCTGTACCCTCAAAAATAGGCAATAAGAGTAGAGGTGTCTAGGAGTAGTGGAATATACAAATAATCATTAATAACAGATATTTTATTGAATATTTTCTATGTTTCAAGCACTTACCTCAGCACATTACAAGTACCAATGCAGGTATTGCTCATAGTAACTCTCTGGAGTAGGTACCATTATTTTCATTTTAGAGATGAGAAAACTGCAATGTGTGGAAGCTGAACTAGCATGTCTGTGGGCATGAAGTTTAGGTAAATTAAACCACCTATGGTGCTCCCTTATACACTGAATTTGAATGGGAATATTTTTCAAAAAAGAGACTCCTTAGAGAGTTCTCAGAAAAGAACTTCATTTGTAGAATGCTGAGTTTGAATCTCAAACTCTCCCACCCTCTCTCTCAAATTCAGGAAATACAAATTCTTAGTATACCCACAAGACATCTCAGTAATATACTTTTCTAACCAAAAGCATTCAAAATTGATGAATTATCTGGAATACCAACATAGTAGTACTCTCTGGAAATGCAGCCCAAGTTCCTGCAATAACAGAATGCTGGTTGTATACACTGGGTTTTCCTTTGTATGAAGTACAATCAAAAGTTTGGTGAACTTAGAATAATATCAGAGACACTAGAGGGCTATGTCCTAACCCTGATGAAACCTAGTGAAATGCCCTAGTCCCATAGCAGGGAACCTGACTCTAACTGACTAAATTTTCAAGTTCTCCAGATTCATTCCACTAAATACTTCTGGGTATTGTCTGACAACTTCCATGTTGTGATCACAAAGATGACTGAAAACTGTTATATAGGATTGCTTCTCTGAACCTCATCATTTCCACACTTAGAACTCCAATTCTTCTATTTTCCTCTTAAATATTCTGTTAATGTGATTTGGGGGAAAATGTACCTTTCAGCATTGGGTACTAATTTTATAGAGCCCATCTTCAAATTTTTCCTTTTGGAGATCTCTTCTGAAAGTCTACACCTCTTCTAGACATCTACAGTCTAAAGTACTTTAAAAATGAATAGATAGATAAAGAAATGCGGGCTTATAAACACAACTACCATCCACTTCACCTCACCTCCCCAAAAAGACAGATTTATGTAAAGTTATAGATTTTTTTATAGTAAATAACATACCTAAACTGGCGAAAATTTCATCTGAATAGATCTTAGTAACTACCAAAGCAATATTGTTTTCCCTAAACAACAGAATATTAATATGAAGTCATAAATTTCCTTTAAAAATAACTACTATGAATTCTTTCAGATTAACATTAACACTTTCCTGTCCAATGGATCTCAAGAATTTTCCAATGGATGTACAAACATGCATAATGCAACTGGAAAGTTGTAAGTATGAAACACTCACTTTTTCTGAATACTTTTTTTTAACAGATATAAGCTTTTAATGGCTTATACAGATGATTCACTTTATAATTTTCTGACCATACATTTACTAAATAGGCATTAGATACTGAAAGTAATGATATTTAACAATGTCTGCACTCTGGACTATTAAAGAAACAAATTGAGGATCAAGAAATAATAGCTTTTAACATTGAAATATGTTTCTATATACATCATCAAAAGGAAATCAGGACAATAAACATTAAAAACAAACTACCATTTGTTTATCGAACGCCTGCTATAGGCCAAGCATTCTGTATATATACTCCTTATATGAACAAGAAAGATGTTGTTGTCACCATGTTTTCAGATGTACAAATGGTCCTTTTGAGTGACTGGGTATTGTACTTCAAATCACAGAGTTGCTAATAGCAAACCACCTGGCTCCAAAGCTTATGCTTCTTCCATCAACTGCTACTTATTAATGTTGCTCTGCTGATGCTATGTATGTCATCTTAAGATAAAAACATTTCTAATACTTTATCAGAGATTCATCCAAATTTTTAGACACTTCTCTAAATTTCTTCTTTGAAAATGGATTCAAATATATCACTGATTTATGTTAATACAAGTGAATACTGCAGGTACATCCATTTCTCTAAACATATCTATATAATCAAACATGAACTAATTGATTTATAGTGTTTAATCCCATGCAAAACAATAAGTATGCAATATTTTTCTTATGGCACTATCCTATATGGGGAAGTGTTCTGTTTTGACATCTTTCTTGAGGAAAATTAAAAGATGGATCTTCAGACTTCAGATTTGAGGCAAGTCTTGCAGTGTAGTGGAAACGTCACTAGATGGCGTGCGTACCTTATGGGGGGAACACGACCTCCACTTCTCCCACCCAAGGTTTTTCTTTGGTTTGGTTTGGTTTTTTAGGAAGTGGAAATATCTATTTCTCCAATATAACTCCTACTTATGAAATTTAAATGGCTTATTTTTGTAAGCAGCTCTTAAATATTAAGCATTGACATGGATAAATACTAAAGTAAATGAGTTAAATAAAATGATCTAAAATTGAAAGCTACTAAGCAATATAAAGAGCAAGAGCAGTCAGGCATGGTGGCGCACGCCTGTAATCCAAGCGACTTGGGAGGCTGAGTCAGGAGGATCGCGAGTTCAAAGCCAGCCTCAGCAATTTAGCGAGGCCCTTAGCAACTCAGTGAGATCCTGTCTCTAAATAAAAATACAAAATAGGGCTGGGGATGTGGCTCAGTGGCCGAGTGTCCCTGAGTTCAATCCCTGGTTCAAAAAAAAAAAAAAAAAAAAGCAAGACCAATGACTGATTCCTAGCAGTGCAGGCTTTGAAATGTACCATAAGGAAAGGCAATCTGAGGGAAGGCTGTTTGTGTAGCTTGGTTGCAAATGGTGGGGTATATGGACAAACAAAACCAAACATGTACAAAAGGGTTTACGGGCTCCCTGATATTAAACTAGGAATGCTGGGTGCTATTCAATAGGCAGTGAGGAACTCAAAGACTATTTTACCAAAAAAAAAAACCCAAAAACCAAAAAAAAAGATTATTTAGGTTTTTATATTATTCCAGCAAAAAGAACAGGAAATAGAGACAAAAGGGAATGATATGGAAGGTTGAAAACGATTAATAGAGGTTGATACAAAGCAGATGTAAAGGCACTGGTGCCTATGAGTCATAGCTAAAGAGGTCAGATAAATGGGATCATATCAGAAGCATTAACAAATAACAGGGTATAGTACAAGAAGCAAATGTTCATGGAAATATTAATAAATTCAATCTTAATATATTTGAAGTTTGGGAAGTTTAGGTCGGCCAAAAGCAAGAATTGAAACTGAATGGAAGTCATTTAAAGTCATACAAATAGTCTTTCAAGGAATCAGATAAAATTGCTGAAGAAGGAAATATAAAGTGGAAAGCAAAATCACAAACAAGCAGTCCCTTAAGAGAAAAAGGATGTTTGAAGAAATTCCAGAAGAGTTGTCATAGATGACAAATTAAACACAATATTACTCAACCTTAAGAGAAGAAAATGTTGAGATCTGTTAAGAGTATCAAATGCTGCAGAAACTTATTTTTTAAAGGAAGTGAAAAAGAATGTTACTTTTGAAAAAGACAAAGGTCATTAGAATAATGAGGGTCAAAGCCAGATAGTTAAGTGGTTAAAAAGAAAAAAAAAGTGGGTTTTGAGAAAGTGAGCAGTGAGTAAAATGTTATTCTATGAATGTTAGTTATTAAAGAAAGATGAAAAGAGTGCAGTGCCTGAGGGCTAAGTAGGTCACTGTGCTGCTTTTTTTAAAATAAGGAAAGCTTGTTGGGGCTATTCTGCAGGACACAAGTGCTGACATAAGAAGATCTTTCATGTGTCTACCTTTCTTAGAACATTTCCAAGCAATCTAAAGCTCAATATGGAATAATAGGGCCTCTTGCTTTCTTCCTCCTGTTTCTTTACTCTTTAATCAGGAGTGAGTGGATATCTTCAAGTGGCTCTTTAACACTTCAGTCACTAAACATTTCCCTGCCCTCTTAGTAGAAATTAATTTAGCTCACAATAGAGACATTGCTTAATAAACTCCTTTAGTAGATGTGAAGAAAATCCTGTAAATCAAAGTAGAAGCCACAGAAGTCAAATTTTTCAAGGTGTTTTTCTCAAAATCTTTTAGGGTGATTACCTAGTTCTTTTTCTTTCTTTTTTAACAGAGACTTAAAACAACAAGTTAAAAGATTATAAATTAGTTTTACATACCAGAAAGTAGGTAAAAGAGATCAATCTACTAGAAAACAAGAGTTATAAGAAACATAATGCCCACTTTTCAATGAAGTCTGACTGCAAAAGGAAAAAAAAAATCAGACAAATGCATGGAAAATAAGGAAAAAAAGAAATATAAAGACAAAGGTCTTAATGGCCTACAATCATCCAACTTCCTTAAACTCAATAAATGTTCAATAAATGTATGTCAGTGGTCAAGACTGTTCTAAGTGACCTGGGGAATCTTCCTTCATTTAAACCTCGATTAAAATATATCTATCAAATATATAACATATTCCATATATATATATATTGGGTAGAGAGAACAGGAAAAAAGTTCTTGCATTAGAAATTGATTAGAAAACAATAACAAGTATAAGTTAAGGATAGCATGAAACAACAAAAATAGAATAAAAACTTTTGAGCCAGAACTGTATATATTGATTCATGAAATGGAATACACAAAAGGAGAAAAATAAAATAAAAACATAGCATATATAAAACATTAAGAGATCAAAAGAAGCTCAACATTACAATAACTAAAATAAGTATGAAAGTGCTAACATTCAGCTAAAACAAGTCAGAATATCAAACATCATGTTAACAAATATAAAGAGCAAACAATACATTGTCAATAAACACTGTTTAAAACTACATGCAAAAAATTTGTGAAGAGAGAATGGAAAATTCATATATGATAAATGCATCTAAAAGAAATCCAGGATAAGAATTTTAATATTAGAAAACAAATTGATTATAGGGAAAAAAAAAACATGAGACAAACATTTAGGTAACATGCTGGAGAAGAAATAAATAAATAAATAAAAATCTACAATAATTCTGCAAATATATGTATTTAACTACATAACTTCTAAACATAAAAAACAAAAGTAGTCAAAATTAAAATAAAAAACAGATAAATCAACAAAATACTTGAGTGTATAAGTACAAAATATTTGAACAAAACAATTAAAATATCTATACAAAGGAAGAACTCATTGTTTTTGTTTTTAGCATGTGGGAACAAAAAATGATTATATTTTAAGTCCCAAAGGAAATTTCAAGAAATACCTATAAATCAATGAAGTCTTTTTATCCCTAAATGTTCTAAGTTTGAACCTCATTTTTTGTGTGTGTGTACAATTATTGCTTGCGATACTTGAAATTGAGAAAAGATCTTAGAGAAGACACATTAACTATTACTGGATCACTAACCTCCCTTCTTAGGATTAGGTTGGATTAGTTTACTGAATTTCAGATTCTACCACATGATCCTTTTTGGGGTTTTTTGTTTGTTTTTTAACTTTATGAAGTAGAATATAAGGCTATCTTTTCAAAATAACATTTTCATTGATATCACATTTTATTTATGAATACACTTTATGTATAAATGCATTTATAAGTTATTTTATGTTGACACAAAAGAAAGGACTAATCTGAGTGAAGTAAACAGCTTTATTGTGATTCAGACTGGGTCCCTAAGGAATTTTCAGTGAAAATTGTTATAAACCATAGCACTCAGGAAAAAACTGAAGCTCAACGTTTCATTTATATCATTAGGGAAATTTCTAAGAGGGAAATTTTTCCTAGTTGAATAAGATATATTGAATCCAAGGGTGCTTAACCACTGAGCAGCATCCCCAGCCCATTTTTTTGTGTATTTGTTTCTTTGTTTTATTTTGAGACAAGGACTTGCTAAGTTGCTAAGGAACTCACTAAGTTGCTGAGGCTAGCTTTGAACATTCCATCCTCCTGCCTCAGCCTCCCAAGCTGCTGTGATTATAGTTGTGTACCACCATGCCCATCTAGGATATTTTAGTAATGGAATAATTTTATAATAATTTATTATGTTATAGTAATATAGTTATGTTATTAATTGCATCAAAGAAGACAGGACACAAACTATCATCATATACATAAAGGGTCTGGAATAGAGAGGTTATGAGGAAAATATCACCAATGTGTAAAAATTTTTTAAAATTTAATTATTGAGGCTGGAAAAGAAAAAATTAAGAAGTGACTCAGTACAAAAATACTGTTTTCTACTAACAGTCTAAATTATTTTTAAAAAGGATTTTTAAATGTCAACTTGAAAGAATAGAAAGCTTCTGAAAAACACTTTAACGGAGTTTGGATAGAAACATCTGAAGATAGATATACATTTGTGACCTTTTAGGACAGAAATTTCTAGAGTTGGAAGGCTTTTACAATTTACTTTTTCAGATTTATTTCAAAACCAGGCCAATATTACATAGATTGTTTACTCTGGAATTTGTATTAAGCTTAGTTAAGGCAAAAGATAGGGTTGGTGGCAAATATTTCCTAATAATTGCTGCTATTATTCAAACTCTTTCATAATTCAAAAGTTAGGATATTTTCAAAATAATATGGTACTTTTGTTTGCCAGTCAAGAGATACAGATGGTTCTTGTCTTCTGAGTATTTGTTATTCAAGCCTAAGTAGCTATAATATTGTTGGAAAGCAAAAGCCATCCCAAGACAAAAATATTCACTGATAAACTAACTAGCTACTTATAAAATGAATTTCCATTTAAACATTAAATATTTCCTTCCTACTTTAAATGGATGACCATTATATTGTAATCTGTCAACATCTTTGTAGGTTGATTTTTTTATTATCGGATATTCTAAACATGACAAATTTATAATAAAAACATGATGCAGTTACCAGTCTTATAAAAGAATGATGTCATAGTAGTTTTATATCCATTACATATATTATCTGATTTTATCCCAAGCACAACTTAATTAAATAGATTTTAATTGCATTTCAAAGATCCACAAATAAGGTTTAGAGCAGTTAAGGTACTTTCCCAAGGCATATCACTATGAAGTGTACAAGGCAAACTCTATGATTTAATAGCTCATAATATACAACCACCAGTCATCTTTAAATGTATCTCATGAATTCCAAATATTTATAGATTGTAACCATGGTGGTCTTATCTCTACAAGTTAAACATATATAGTTTTCACAAATGAAAAGACCAGAGTTTCCTCCTTTGCCTACTTCCTCTTCTCTGGTTGTCAAATGTATCAGAACTGTCCTAAATCAAGACCCTGAGGTAGGGGTCTGCCTCATGATAGCAGTGACAATCCTACTGTGACTATGGAGTTATGTATTACAGGTGGCCACAAAACACTTCAATCAGATTACCTGAATAATCTGCCAAGTACCACAACTAAATACTATGTCCCCCACTCCATGTTTGTCCAATTGTTTCACTTAAATAAATGACAAGAATTTTACCTTTGCCCCAGTTAAATATCATTGTGTTAGATTTAGTCCATAATTCAACTCTGATGACCCATGTTTCTCCTAATTAATCATCCAAAGAATTGGACAACATACCAATACACAGTCCCAAAAGGGGATGCCTTAGAAAACCGCAACAAGCCCTAGAGCTATTCTTATTGTTTTACTACTGCAAAAAGCAATAATTCCTGTTTCACTGAGCCACAAATCACTTTAGCAGTCAGCAATGGCTGTTGATCATCAAGTCATTTTGAAATCCTTGTTCACAGAAGTAGTATCAGAACTCATCAGCTATTTTGCTGAAAACACTTCATATTGCAGCATAGTTGGTAATGAGATCAGGACATAATATTAACATGTCATGGCTTTTCCTTTATGACCCTAATGGTGGCTCCTACCGATCACAACTTTACTTGCTCACAGCTGAAATTTATTCAAGAATTGTGTGCATTCAATGTTAAGCTGTTACTCTCATTCACAGAATCTACCTGTGAATTATACTTGAATATATTAATAGTTTTAATTTCTTAATAGCTTTACAAGGTTTTTATCACTCATTTGAGAGTCTATATTGCTTCAGTAATCTTATTTATGAAACATCTCCATGTCCTGGAAATTTATTTTTCTTCAGAGAAGATAGAGACTGAGTTAATTTTTCTTTTGTCCTCTCCAAATAGTGTTCTATCTCTTCCTTACTCTTGGAGAACTGAGTTATCCCTTTTTGTTGTATTTTCAATTTTAAAGTGGAATGAAATAAATACATGGCCTCAATGCATTAAGAGAATAATCTTCTGTTTTTGATGTTCTATTTGTCCTGTTTAATATCAAATGATATTTGTCTATTTCAACAACGTAATTCATTGCTATTAATGATGCTCACATAATCTTACAGATAAAATTTTGCTTTTCCTTCTGCCTAAAATATGTTTCCTGTAGATTTACACATAGCTTGACCCTTAGCATCCTTCCACCAGGTCATTACTGACAGTCTTTTTACAATTAGCTCTCCGTTTCCCTGCTCCTGCATCATTTCCTATCTCATTATATTTCCTTCCTAATACATATTACTATCTGAAATCATTTTTAAAATTTTTCTTTTTGCATTTTATTGCCAGTCCTATTCCCACCCACTAAATACAGGGCAGCAAAACTGACCTTGTTGTTTATCACTAGACATCCTGGTGAAAACTAAGGTCTTAACTCTAATCAATAATATGGGTTTATCTTATATAGGGAAGTTAATCTGGTCCAATTGTGATCATATTTACCCCAGAGATTCATTAAGGAGCACATCAAGTTGGCTTCTTAGAACAGTTTCCTTCTTCACCCACAGGAACTGAGAAGATTCCTTGAGGCAAATTCAACACATTTTCCCAGACTCTACTTTCAACTCATGTCATGATTTCACTAAGGTCTTCTGAACACCTCAGAATTTCAGAATTTTTCTTTTTATTAATTTTTATTTTGAACTGTGGTACAATACTTGCCTTAGTCCATTTTGTGTTGCTATAACAGTAACACAGACTGGGTAATTTCAAATGCCCAGAAATTTACTGGGTCACAGTCCAAGATCAAAGTGCTAGCATTATTAAGGGCCTTCTTGCTGAAGCATCCCATGACACAAGCCAGAAGGGCAGAGACACAAAAAAAGGGCTGAAGTCATCCTTCTAATGGTAGTAACATCACCTATGAGGGTGGAGGCCTCATGGCCTAATCACCTCTTAAAATTCTCCCATCTGTGACACTGTTAACAATGACAACTAAATTCAGCATAAGTTTTAGAGGGGCAACATTCAAACCAGAGCAATACATAGAGTGCCATCTTACTTATTTTTAAGTGTACAGCTCTATAATGTCAAGTATATTCACCATATTGATCACAGTCTCCCAAGAATTTTCAGTTTTTGCACAACTGAAACTATATACCCAATATATATATATATCTCCCCATTTCTGTCTTCCTCTAGCCCCTATAACCACATTCTATTTTTTGTTTCTATGAACTTAAGTACTCTAGATTCATAAAAGTAGAACCATACAACATTTGTCCTTTTGTGATAGGCATGATGTTCTCAATAGTCCTTTTGTGACTGAGCATGGTATCCTCAAAGTTTATCCATGTTGTACTATGTGTCTGAATTTTCTTTCCTTTAAAGTCTGAATAATATCCCACTGTATGTACATACTACAATTCGTTTCTCCATTCATCTATCCACAGACACTTAGGTTGCTTCCACATTTTGGATACTGTGAACAATACTGCTATAAACATAAGCATACAAATATCTTTTCAAAACCCTGTTCTTAATTCTTTTCAATATATAAAACTACTTGTATAGTAATTCATTTTTTATTTTTTGAGGAATTCTAATACCATTTTTCATAGCATAAAGGTACATGAAATAGGAGAGGATATTTATCACATGATCAATAAGACATTTACAGTACATGAAGGTACCAATTTCTCTACAATCTTGTCAAAATTAGTTATATTGTGGTTTGGGGATAGTAAAAATCTTTTTTTGGTCTCTCTCTCTCTCTCCCTACCTCCCACCTTAGAAAGCACTTCTTTATGAGCAAGGACAAAACAGTTTATGGCAGTCCCTTCCTATTTGAAAATTTTAAGATTAAGTAAATTGTGACATTTAATATAACTAAAAGAAAAGGAAAAATATGAAAAACAGCTTTTGTTGTTGTTTTGATTTTGTCTTAGACATTGAACATGTTATTTTTTTCTCTCTAAAACTTTTAAAGTTTTATATAGTTTCATCTATCTTTCCCTAATAGCATGAATGGCAGCCATCTGGGTGTGAAGTTTAGTAGATCTATGAGAAGACCCAAAATCATCTGTAATTTAAAGTATACAATCATTTTCCTGTGATTCTGCCATTTGCTTTTTTTTTTTTTTCCTGGCACTAAGGAGTATTTTACCACTGAGTCACATCCTCAGGTCCTTTTATTTTCATTTCAAGACAGGGTCTCACCAAATTGCTTCAGGCCTCAAAAAAATGTTGAGGCTAGTCTCAAACTTGCTATCCTCCTGCCTCAAGCCTTCCAAGTCACTGGGATTACAGGTGTGCACCCACCACACCCAGCTCCATTTGCTATTTTTTTACTGCTTGGAACTGTTACAATCCATTTTCTTTCTTCTTAAATTAATTCTCAAACTAATCCCACTTCTCTCAGTCCTCATATTTTCCACCTAAACCAAGTAGACTTTCCAGAGTATGCTCTTTCAAAACTTCAAAAGTGTTCTCCCTAGAAATGACCCCAATGTACAATCACAATGATCCTTTAAACCATGAAGGGTATTGACAGCCAATATACAAGAGGAGGCATTCAGGAAAATGTCTTAAACCCTTAAGTCTTTCATTAAGAAACTACATAAGCTATGTAAATCCATTAATTTTCCAGAGACTGGGTTGTCTCTAAGACAAGTGAGCTACCTTGAATGAAGCAAAAGTTGTCTTCTGCACTTTAGGATTTCATAAAATATTTAAATGTACAAGCTCATAAATCTGATATGTGAAATTAAGGACATAGCATCAAGCATGTTTTTATGAAACATCCATAAAAAGGATCAAGAGGAAAATGAACTTCAATCATTAAAGAAAAACAATATGAATTATCTGCAATGACAATCAAGAAAGAAACAAGCCAAACTATAAAATAACAAAATGAAAATCAGAAAAAAAGAGAATACAAGTTTAGAGATAATCTATTTTTTTAACCATACAGTGTGGTTAATAGTTACGTTAACAAATTAGTGAAAGGAACCTTAGAAGTGTTTTAACACCATACTGAGATCAAAATGCAGAAATTGTAAATTTTGACAGCACTAACTTTGGCTGTTTACTTTATGCTTGACCCTCTCTGGAGCAGTCATTTGCATAGATCCCAACCAATGGATTCTCACTGGTCATGTGATAAGTATCCCCCTCATATTCCAGGGAATTTTTAAGTTTCTATAGTATCTAGTGAATGATTCATCAAATTTATGAGTTCTCAGAAGTTCCAAGTGGCCTTTTTTTTCTTTTAAACATATCCCACCTGTAGTGCCCAGTTCCTATAATTTGTCTGGGTGAGGGTAGAAAGAAAAATCCAGGAGCAGATGTAGATAAAAAAAAGGAAGGATGGGAGGCAGGGGAAGAGGAAGAGAAAGAGGGGAAGGGAAAAGAAGAGAAAGGAACAGAAGGGAAGGAAAGGGGAGAGGAGGGGACAAGAAAGGAGGGGAGGGGGAGAAAGGGAGGGAAGGAAGGAAGGCAGGCAGGCAGGCAGGTAGACTGGTTTTTCAAATTGTTAACACTTGGCAAGAACAAGGGAGACTCATACTACTTATAGTCCCCATATCTGCTAAAGAACTGTAGATTTAAAATAGTAACTATAATGTATGAGTCCATAAATATGAGGGTTTTCTGGAGTAGGTCTTTATATATAAATATGAGACAAATACATCATCAGTAGAAGTTATAGTATTTTCGAGGAATGTTGATTTTTTTTTCCTCCTAAGTCAAATAATAGTCCCACAAATTTTCCCAGCATAGCTATTTTGAAACTATGGGATAGATCTGTGTGCAGTCCCTGCTATAGGATGTGGGCCTTCTGTGAAACTGAAGCAGCACAGAGGCCCCTCTTCAAACCCCAATTGTTGCAATCATGCAGAAGCATTTCAGACATATCACTCAGAGTAAGAGGCATGAGTTTATTAAAGGGATAGGAAAGGGAAAAAAAGAACACTCAAGGGAGAGAGTGGGTCCTCTCAGAGAGGAGAGAACAGCACTCCTTTCCTGTCCTCTAGTTTTTTTGTTTGTTTATTTTTTTTGGGGGGGGGGGTTTCCAGGGAAGTTTCCAATGAGTCCCACCAAAGTCCACCTCTTGACTTCTAACAGCAGGATGACATCACTTTCAAGTCCCCATTGTGCATGATATCCCTACGTCACTTTGGCCCATGCTCCAGTTCTAATTGGAACCTGTTCTTACAGATTTTCTGGTTAGGGGAATTACCCTTATCTTCCTGTGTTCTTCAGGTCTGAAAAAGGGTCACAAAATTCCCCCCCACCTGCAGGGTAACTTGTGTTCTTCTTATTGGCATTCAGGCCTACATTTCTCCTGCAAAGGACAGGTAATTTGTTGAGGAATGTAACATATCTGATCAACTTAAGCCAGGCAGGGCTGCAGATAAATTGTTTTTTTACCAGAGAAAGCATGTGAGAGAAAGTAGTGGGCCCATTTTATAGAATTATTCCTTTAACCTCATGTTCCCATTACTAAGTCTTTCTGTTCCCTATCAGGACAGAGAAAATGTTAAAATCTTCCCTGCATGTCATTAACATACTTATTTGTGATTAAGCCTCCATCCTCAATCTATAATCACTGCTTCCATCGTCTCATAAAAAAATGAGCTATATATTATACTGTGGACACAAAAAGTCTCCACATGCAGAATTCAATTTTCATATTTACCTGAAATAAGCATATAATTATAAATTTATGAATTAGAACACCCAGGCAAAATTATCCCAGGAATGTAATGTTTCATTTAACAAATAATCTGTTAACTATTTAACACATGTTTATTCTTCAATGTCAGCATAATTTAAGCTGAGTACAGTGCTGAACTGCAGGTTCATTTGTGAATAGCAATTTAAGACTTGTAAACTTGAACTAGTAAGGCTTCTGAGATTTCTGAATGTGATATTTCCAAAAGGAGATAACATTTAAAAACATACTAACAGGAAGCATTTTGTTTTACAGTAATTCTCACAATAATATATTACGGTTCTTAAAAACCTCTTTTATTCAGTCATAACTGATCATGCTATGTAACTTCCTTCTTTTTTTGGTACCAGGGATTGAATCCAGTTCTTAACCACTGAGCCACATCCCAGCCTTTTTTTAATTTTTGAGATAGTGTCTACCTAAGTTTCTTAGGGCCTCACTAACTTCCTAAGAGTGGCTTTGAACTGGCAATCCTCATGCCTCAGCATCAGAGGCCACTGGCAATACAGGCATGCACTACTGCGCCCAGCTGTAACTTGATTATTTGGGCTCAAACAATTATATAGAGCTTTGCACTTCTAATTACTCAGATATTTTTCTGTACAAATACCATTTTTCAATTTAGTTATCCATCATATTACAGGATTTTGTTTCAAGTAAATCACAGGCAACTTTTGCCTTGTTGGAAATATTCTTTTTCAAGTTTGTATGATAATTTATAAAAAGTAATTATAAGAGCTATTTCATCTGAGAGGAGCAATGTGGTTTTATTTATATAGCAAATTATAAAATAATCATTTATAGTAACATCCAGATTTCTGTCACGGCTAAACAGGATCAGCTTTTATTGCACAGTGTATTAAATATGAATATCAATATTTGAAATTTGTCCATTACCATACTGATTTCCTTCTCATGAACTTTCAATGAGTCTACTGTAATGATAAACATTTTGTGATATTTCTCCTTAAAAATTGTACTAAATTTTTATAATTTCATTATCTAATTTTTAAGTAAGTCAATAGTATTAAAATTTGAATTTCCTAGCATTTTTGAGGTAGGAGTTGAAGATATCAAGATGGTGGAGGCAGGTTACAAGAAAAATACCAGCCGAAATATAAGACAGGGAAATGAGTCACCATACCCCTGTTTGGGATGACCACTCCTGCCACTGCCACTGGGTTTATTGCCATGACCCCCCCCCCATTAGGTTCTGTATTCTAATCAGGCAAAAATCAAGTAACTAATGGAAAATGTATCCTAATTAGCTGAAAATAAAGTATCCAATGGGAACAAAGGGGACAAGGTGTCTTTAATTAGGTCTGTGAAGAGAAGATAGAGGCACAGCTCAGGGTATAAAAGACAAGACTCATTCAGACATGGAGCCTTGCTCAGCTCACTCTACTCTACAGTATTACTTTCATTTCCACTAAATCTATTGCTTCTGTGTGTCTTGTTCAATTCTTTTGTTTGTGATGCCAAGGAACCAGGAATCTAACTGGACAACCCCACTGTTATCATTATGAATACTATTTCATGACATTTTCAAATGCATTCAGAAATGAGAATCTGAAGTAGATCTTCTAGTATTATGTAGGACTTCCTTCTCTATGATTATTCTGGTTCTAGATTCTTACAAATGAGTAGTGATACTGAAACATCAGATATTAAAAACCCCAAGAGGATTATGGTGCCTTTCTATCCTCTGCTCAAAACATTATAAACATATTGATGAACTGCCTTGGCTAACAGAATCTCTTTGTTAAGACTTGGGACCTATGGAATGAATGGATTATTCCATTATTTTGAGTAGATCTAAACCTTCAAACTGCTGGGAGGCAGACATGAGATGGTTTTCCACAATCTGAATTTACTCCAAAAAGGTGGTCCAGCAGAATACTCTTATAATCTCTCCTATGGCAGAAATCTAACAAACCACACATCTTTTCCACATTAAAATGGGATTAGGTCCTTTGCTGATTTTGGTTGAGATTTCTCACAAGAACATTAAATACTGTATGTTTCGTTTGTATCAATCTTGTTAAGTTTTGAGAAATGTGAAAAAAAGTTATTGTTACGATTCTCACTTAAAAAACAGAATTTAGGAGTCACAAGTTATATTTCCACCATTATCCCAAGAGAAAGAGGGGAAAGTTTAAATCTGATATAAATGCAAGTATATCAGATTTCCCAGCTTCAAAAGGAAATTTATTGCAAGTACTTGTAAGATAACCATTATAGGGCAGTTACACCAGAAAGTTTTAGAGCAAGTATAATTACTAAAAAGATACTTAATTTGGCAGACCTATAATTTAAATGAAACCACATGTAACAGCCTGAGTTATGGTTTTAAAAATTCAAATTAAATGCACAAATTATTAATAAAAAGGTTTTAGTTAAATACATTTTGACATAGCAGTTGTTCCTTGTCAGGTCAATAAGAGTTACTTGAGCAGTATTTCTCCTAGCAATACTCAGCATGTCAGCAATAGTCAGCCAAGAGTGAGCATTTCCTTCCTTTTGTTTTGTAAATTCCAGCTGCTGATTAGGAACATAAGAATTTGCAAACTGGGTCAAAATAGAAATCAATCTCACTCTCTGTCTCAACTCTTTCTCTCTTATTCCTAATAACATGTAAGATAGCGGGATCAAAAAATACTCCCATTTACTTTAACTAAATGTTAATTTATAATTGATTTTAAATCTCTAAGCTCATTCTGAACTTGAAATTGCCAAACTGTCTTCCAAACTGACTGTGCCATTTTTGCATTTCCACCAGCAATGAATGAGAATTTCTGTTTTTCTACATCCTCACCAGCATGTTGTCAATGTTTTAAATTTTGATTCTAACAGGTGTGTAGTGGTATCTCATTTTTGTCTTAATTTTTAATTAATTAATGTCATATGGTAAAATTTTTTTTAATGATCATACATCTGGATCTCCTGAGGTCTACAGATGATTCCCACTACTAATATCTTATATTTACTTAAAGAAAAAAACAAAAACAAAAAGAATGCTGTTGGGTGTGGTGACCCAAGACTATAATCTCAACTACTAGGAGGCAGGCTGAAGCAGGAGGATTACAAATTAGAGGCTAGCCTGGTCAATTTAGAGAGATGTCTCAAATAAAATAAAGGAAGCACTGAGATGGTAGTTCAGTGGTAGGACACCTGCCTTGCAGGTCCAAGGCCCTGGGTACAATCCTTAGCACTGAAACAAACAAACAAAAACAATTTTTAAACAAACTATTTTCTTATCTAATGACATGGAGAGGGATGATAAATTGGAAATTTGCATCCTCTTTCTACAGAGCTATAACAAACCCCTTAAAAAATTATATTTCATTCTTGCAACTATTATAAACTTCTACGGCATATTAATTGTTTATGTTTAAAAACTGTGCTTGAAATTATGAGTAATTATTTAAATATAATTATATGTTTCTAAGATATCTGTATGAAAAAAATTGTACATAGTTCTAAAAATTATAATTAATTCCACTTTAACCACCCCAGTCATTAAGCCTGTTAAGAATATGATAAATTGTGCAGGATACCCTTTTCCTCATGGGATTATACAACATTCTGAGTCTATGGGGGTGGGTGGTGTCTTTAACCAAAGTCTATCAGACTGTAGTTGCCAGATTGCTCCTTTTTCCTATGCATATCACTGCCATGAGCAGATTCTGAACACTAGCTCATTCTTCCATTTCCCGGTCTAGATTAGCCATAAAGATATCCTGTAAGGAAAAAACATTCCAGAATCCTTTTCTGTATCTCCCAAGATTATATTTACAGCTTTTATTCCAGCCTAACAGATCAAACTGCTAAATTCCATTTAATCTTCCACCATCCTTCCTGTGCAGCATGCAACTAACACTATTAAGTGTTTACACCTACTTACATCTTTTTCTAAACTTTATTGTTGATTTCTTTGATCAGTTTTTCTGGTTCTATAACAGTACTGAATGTTTCTTATTTTTGTAATAGCACAATTTAATTAGATTTGTAAGGCTATCTTTAATTATATCATAATTGGAATTCATTCATTTTAATTAACCTAATGACTGAATGTCTCTTATGATATTCCTTGCAAATGATCTCCCAGACTCTGCTTGAGAGAGTATAGATAGGTGATTATAGATAGGTGATTCTCAAACCTATTATCTCCAGTCCTTACCTCACTTTTAGCATACAGGCTCGTGGTTTCAATTATTTTCAATATATAGTCAATGTTAAATTTGTGAATATCAATACCAACATATCCTGCTAGCATCTTAAATTTAGTGTAACCCAAAATAAAATCACACACACACACACACACACACACACATATTCTCCTTCCCTTCCCCCCTTCTTTATTTCTAATTCAAATATTTAATACCTGCTACATGCCACATATCACTTTAGGTGTAGAAAAACATACCACAGGGTAAAACTGGTAATAAAAGAATATGTCTCTTTTACAAAGTTTAAATTCTAGGAAGCAAGATAGAAAAACAATATAAAAACCTGGTGAACATTTACATTGTCAGTAAAGAATAAAGTCCTTTGGAAAAAATAAGAAAAGGGTATTGTAGACTAAGGTAGGAAAGATATTTTATTAGAGGATCAAGAAAGCTACTCTAAACGTATAAGAAATGAGACACAAGCAGAGTGTGGCACTACTGTCAGTAGTGTAGACTAAAAACTGAAATTTTCATTTTTCCCTCCTATAAATATATATCTAATTAAATGCCAAATTTGATAAAATTATCTACTAAAATTGTATCTCTGATTTATATTCCCGGTGGACTACCACAAAAGAATAAGAGAATTTTCGTTTTGTTGGACCTTCTTAAAAGGTAAATAAAACTTTAGTCTCCAAAGGCAGTAGTTTCTTAAAGGTTAGTAGCAATGTCAAATTGGAAACTACATCAATGAACTCTTCATATTCTTTTAAATTAAAATCCATTTATCTATGTTGCACTTAGAATGAATCTTTTCTCTATGTATGACTTTTCAACATAATGCTTTGACTATTGGGAAACTATTAGTTTAATGTATTACTCTGGTCTTTCAAACAATTGACATGTTTCACTGTAAAATTTCAAAAGATCACATCTGGTGAAATGTCACTATAGAGGTTATCAAAAAAATCTCTTCAGTACTGAGAAGTTATCAAACTTATACTGTGAAAAAAATTCATTCGAAATTCTAATTTGGGCTTGAAAAGTTAAAAATCCAGTAATGACAGCAAATATAGCCAGGTGTTCTCCTTAAAATGCTAGGCTGAGTTTCCTCATATTCAAGAAACTTGTCTGCCAAATACCTAGCATATAACCACAGTTTGCCAGTGACTTTTTCTAATGAAAATGATGTTTCCTTAAAAAACAAACAAAAACCAGCTAGTTTACCATGTAAATCACAACAGTCAGTCCTTTTCCTTGAAAGAATCATCCTAATGTAGCATGTAACTGACTAGTGTATACAGACTTCCCATGAAGGGACAAAACTGAATAAAACTTGTTACTACTTCATCAAATATTAGAAATAACAAAGAGCCTCAAGAAATTAAACATGTGGGTTGGCAATGCACAATTGTACTTTTGCAGAAGGGTACACCCCCAAATGCAATCTGGCAAGCAAACATAAATGGGAGGGCAGTTCACCAATATTTATCCCTAAGGAGATACCGCCCCTTGCTCCTGATAGGAAGAGCTCAAGATAAAATCTATGCAATTAGCTAATTTAAAACTGGGGACAGACATGGAGGCTACAGTTGTGACTGGATATTTGTCAGGAAATTAAAAATGTACCACTATGATCATATGATTTCCTAATTTAAGATGGCTCCATTGTGACCACATGGTTCCCTAAAAGTTAAGATGACTCCATTATACTAATGAAACTTGTTACAGTAATTATGCCTGAGTTGTATTACAGTATTAACTTAGATAGAAAAGAAAATATGAATCTTACACAAGGATCAAGGACATTCTTAAAGAAAAGCAGCACTGGTTTTACTATAAGATATATGCTGCTTCTTCAAGGATCAAGGGCATTCTTAAATGAAAGTGGCACTGTTTTACCTGAAGATACACCAGTAAAGAATGACTACCAACATACTCTAGTGCCACTGCCTTTATTTTTGATAAAGCACTAGAACTTTTGCCCATCATTGTTTTTCAACATCAGGGTAAATATGAAAACAATAAAAGGCAAAAAATATAACATTATAACTATGATAGGGGTGTGATCTTGTGAATCTCATGAAAGGATTATACTATAGTAGTATTTCACAAGCATAATTTTTGTAATGTCTTTCCCTTGTTCAAAAGATTCCAGTTGCCCATTACTGCCTACAGAGAATTTTAAAAATCAAACCTTCCAACCTGGAGATTAAACCTCACAACCCTACATTTATTTATTTGTTTATTTCATATGCTTTTTTATGCAAACTGGTTCTACATGAGTAAAGCTAATACTATTTTCTTTTAAAAACCTTGGGAGTTTTCAATTTCTTTCAAATCAATTTTCTCTTCTTTTTTCCTGAAGTGTTATACCTCCTCGATTTCTTTATATGCCAGGTCTTGCCTTGTTTTCAAGGTACAACTCAAATGAAGCAGGCCTTACATAACAGTTGCTACTCAATAAATACTTTATGGAAAAACAAGTAGAATCATTCATTTACATGTTTCATCACAGCTAATATATGAAATTGTTGGCTCAAGTTAGGGTTAATGTCTTTGTTCTCTGAATAAATTCTTTTAATTGTGAAGTTTAGTATAGTACAAGGTGATTCAACTCATGACCCTGATCTCATTAGCCAATGTGTTCTGTTAAGATTCTCAGACTTCCATAAATATCTGTCTAAGAAAAGTGCAAGGGTATTAAAACACTTTGAAATTCACAGAAAAAAGTTGAATATTTAAAGGGTTTTTTTGAAGGTTTATTGAAGCAATAATCCCATTTATTTAGTTGCCTTAAACACCCAGTAAGCTAACTCGGAATAAAGGAACTTCCCCATAAACTTGGCCAACTCATTATTTTCTTTCTGGTTTCAAACTTAAATATTTTATGGATTATAATGAAGTAGAATACTATGATTATAAAATTTCTATTCCTAAATCACTTAGTGTGGATGATGATTGAACATAAGAAAAAGTTATATAAGCTATCTATAAAATGTCTTAGAAACTACTTAAAGTTTGTGTTTGAGGGAAATTCAGAGAGCTAGTTTCTTTTACAGAAGACCTTGAGATAAACTGAGAATATAAAAACAAAATGAAGTTTCAGCTCTGTTTTTTTATTGGTCTGTCTAAAGTAGGTACAAAATCTCACATACTCACCTTCAGTGACTACATGTGTGAAACAATACCACATGTGTCTTAATCTGGCAGGACAGAAGAACTGATACTATTTAACTATCTTTGGATCACAGAGAAATGTAATTCCATTTTCTTTCTATGTCAAATGGTATCTGTAATGGACATACTAAAAAACTTATGAATAAAAGCAATAGACTTCTTTTTATACCAATCAAAGCATTAACTGCAGGGTTCACTGAAATGTTGTGTTTTTTTGTGTTTGCTTGTTTTTTGTGTAAGCAAGTCAGGTAGTAAGTTCTTGTTGTGCTAAGTACAACAATCAAGAAGACAGTCCTATTCTGGAACAAAAATTCATATATGTCCTCTTCAGTCTAGAAGACTTTACAAACTACTAAGTAGTGCTTGTTCCATAATAAGCCATCACATTGATGGTACTACTGCTAAAAAACTCTGGTAGCAAAATCCCAGTCTAAAAGAATCTGATAACTGATGTTCTTGGAACATCATTAGATGCTGCTAGATAAGCTCAAGGGTCAAGTGGGAGTGGAACAATTATTACCACCACTGCTAGAACAGATTCAGCTCTCTGGAAGGCTTCTGCCAGGTACTGGGGAGGGTAGGGAGTGATCAGATCTTTTCCCTGCTCATTACTCTTTTCTGTCCAACCTGCTCCACACTAGTTGTTTCTAATCACTCACACAGCCTCTTTCCTATAATACAGGCTTCTTTACAGTAAAATTTAGTTTGGCACAAATTGCCCTGCTTGTAGCTTCTTAGATCTAGAACTTTTACTTCCTTTGTCTGACCACTTCTCTTAGTTCAAAGGCCACACCACGCTTCCTCTCTCTTTCTCCCTCCAAGGTGGTTGTGCATCAAGGATCTCACTCACCAGATTAAACAATCCTGCCCCACAGGTTACATTCATTTTGGGTCCTTGTCTCCAGTGACCTTAAGTTCCATAGTTTCATACTTATGAGGAAGAAAAACATAAAATTCTTTTCTTCTTAGATAACTCCCATATAGAAATATGGAATTTTAATTTACTAAAAGCTGCTGACTTGTTACAAAACCCATTAGTTAATTCTATCCTGAAGTCACTGAGAGCATGTACAAGAATTTCCTCCTCCACAAACTATCACATGTAAATTTTTTAATATTATTATGTTCCCCTAAATAGAAGACATTTCTATTTAAACTAATATTTTGTCCATGTTGGGACTTGGAATATAGAAGCAGATGTTATATGCTAAAATAGCTAATGATTAAATTAAGAGAGCCATCAGGCAGTAGTACTTTTCACCACAGATGTTTCAGTTTGTCACATTCTAACCAGTGACAATTTCAGTTTTTGTTGAAAGAGTCCTAAATAATGTGAAAGAAGGTGAGTGGAAAACTATGGAATTGAACCCAAATGAAAATTGCTGAATTAATTTAGCAGTTGCCTACCCCAATGAAAGAATCTGTCCCTTAAATATTCTACCTGTCATGTAGTATTTTTTATTAGCCTACTTTATTTTCTTATATTATTTGGTGACGTGTTCCACATGAATACACTTGTAAAATGGAACCAGGTAATACATAGCCCAACTCATAAGCTGAGATGACAGTGGTCTTTCATCCAATGTGACTACACAAGTTGTTATTAATTTCTTTTCTTTGAATATCCTTTTTTGGCTCTTAATATTTTTATTATGTTTTAAATAGTTGGATACACAATGAATGATCTCATTTTTGAATGGCAAGATGAAGCACCTGTACAAGTGGCAGAAGGACTCACTTTGCCACAATTTCTGTTGAAAGAAGAAAAAGATTTACGATATTGCACTAAACATTACAACACAGGTAGGGGTTGAGTGCTCTTTACATTTATTATTTGTGATTTTATTATATGCAGATGCTGCTTAATTATACTTCTAGGTTATTTACTGTTTATAGGTCAATGTTTTCCACAGTCATAAGCAGAAAACAGAACATTTGAAATTTATTGATGCTTTGATTCATTGCATATGGTTATATAATTGGTTTGTATGGGTCCCCCAAAATGCTTGATGTCTAATTATTTTAAATACTTCTTTATGGAAATTCCATACTTTCATAGTAATAGTCTTTAAAAGTTCCTTAAATTTCTATGTGAGAAACAAACTGCTTTTTTAAAAAACTCTTTTGGGGTAGTAAATACTATATCTACTAACAAAATAAAAGCACTTCCTTTCTTTAAAAAGTTTATTTACCTCAACTTTCCCATTGGTTACATTTTCATGCATTTCAAGTCATTTTTATCTAAGTACTTACTACTCACACTGGAATATTGTGCCTCTGAGGGTAGATATCAAATGTAGATACCAACAGCAAGGATTAAGAGACTCCATGTATATAATATGTACCTTCATGAAATCTATTCACTTAACTGGTATGGATTATTCCCATAATACCTATTCTAACTGTATAACCTACTTCTAAAAATGTATTTTAATGTCCGACAACTGAAGCATCTCTCCAAAGTAGTGTATGCGTGGCCTCCCACTAGCATCAACTGATGCTCTTAACACTTCATTACAGTGAAGTATAATGCATCTGGGCTTCAGCATTTTCCAAAACCATGATCTGATCTTTCAATATACAAAGTCCCTAGTCTCTTTTATCTCAATGAATTTATAATATCTGATCACACAAAGTCATTACTGTTTTTTCTTTTTTGTTTTTTAACTCAGATATCTAAGTTATTTATTAAGGAGCTCCAGGTTAACAGCCCCACACAAAGTTAAAGGGGAAGAAAGTCAATAGGAATGTCCTTATTCAGCCCTCTAGGGACAGTTGTAAACTCCTTTTAGGGAAATGCTAAGAAATCTCTAAAATTGAGGTATTGTGCTGTTTTGGTTTCCTAGGAGGGCCAAAACAAACTATTACAAATATGGTGGCCGGTCACAAAAGAAATACATTCTCTCACAGTTTTGGAGACTAGAAGTTTAAAATTAAGATATCAGCAGGGTCATGCTTTCTCTGGGAGCTCTAGGGAAGAATCCCTTTCTGCCTTCTCCTAGCTTCCTATTCCTGGTAATCCTCAATAATCCTTGTTTGTTGATGAATCACTTTAGTCTCTACCTCAGAGTCACCTGGCATTATCCCTATATCTTTGTGTTCCAATTTTCCTCTTCTTACAAGAACACCAGTAATTTTGGATTAGAGATTAGAAATCATCCTAATGCAGAAAAACCTTTTTCTTTTGGTTACCAGGGATTGAACCCAGGGGTGCTAAACTGCTGAACCACTGAGCCACAAACCCTAACCCTTTTTTTAATATCTTTTTTTTTTTTTCAATTTTGAGACAGGGTCTTGCTAAATAGCTGAGGCTGGCTTTGAACTTGAGATTCTCCTGCCACAGCCGAATCCACTAGCCACCATGCCTCATTTTAACTGGTTTGGGTATTGGATATCTACAAATACTTTATTTTCAAATAAAGTCACTGTCACAGGTTCTAAGTTGACATGAGTTTTAGGAAGTCAACCCAGAACAAGAAATGAAATGAAGTTGTAAATATCAACTCAGGATGAATTTTTATGATACAGGGTCTCAAGATCCTGTCTTAGCATAAAGTAAATTTGTGTACTTTATATAGTTACCTACCAAGTTATTACAGCTTAGAAGAAAAAACTTACATTTATGAATATCTACTAGAAGCAAATAATTGGACAGGTGTTTCCTCAAATGATATAGATGTCTCACAGTTTTATAATTTAGGAGGTTAAAGCACAATAACCTGTTCAAAATGATATGGAAAATAAAACCATCTGGTAGTGTCCTCAATAGGTATGTGATTAATTTGCCTCAGATGCTAACTAAGCTCCACATTATATTATTCCTGCAATAAACAGGATTTGTCTATTATTTTGAAAGAGTAGGCTCAGATACCACAAATGTCCTTTATATTCCTTAAAAAAATGCCAATGAAAGACAAAGAGACAGAGACTAGGTTACACAAGAACTATACTTATAAATACCCTATGCTTTTAAAACCAGAACACTAAACTTAAAAATTCTTTCACATACAAATTGGTTGCACAAATCCTGAGATTTTGTTCAGTTTTATTTTCATTATCCAAAAATATTATATTTTCATTATCCCAAAATTTATATATATGTATAAATTTATACATACATACATACATATATATATATACAATGGCATATGCTTTTATTTTCCTTTCCAGCGATGCTGCTTAAAAACATTTTTAATAAAAGCATATTTAGACTTTTTTCCCTTGATTGTCACATGAAACTTCAAGAATCTATACAAAGTATCCAAATGGTAATCATTAATCATGCCATGAGATTACTTAATGGATTATTTAACAGTGATATCAAGAAACAAATAGAAAAGATCTCTATTTGGCAAATATACATTTCCCTGTCTACTTCAAAAGCAATAATCACAATCAGGTCAAAAAATAGATATTTGACTATTCTGAGAAATATGAAGTGCTATTCAAATGTGAAGCAATAAGATTTACATACTCTTTCTGAAAGAGTATATATACACTCTTGCTATATTGCTTGCTATATTGCTTCTAGATGCTAACAGAAATTTTTCAGAAATCAATTCGAATATGTGATTTCTCTCTTCACCTGACTGGAAAATTTTCAGACAAATTATTATGAAAATAAAATAGTGATATTTGATGACATAACAAAGATCTATTTTTTACTAATTGCTGCATTTATTTTACAACCAATTAGGAAAGTTTACATGTATAGAAGTACGATTCCATCTGGAACGACAAATGGGATACTATCTCATCCAGATGTATATTCCCAGTCTCCTGATTGTTATTCTATCCTGGGTTTCATTCTGGATCAATATGGATGCAGCTCCAGCCAGGGTAGCTCTGGGAATAACAACTGTGCTGACTATGACTACACAGAGTTCTGGATCACGAGCTTCCTTACCAAAGGTAAGTGCACTGAAGGAACAGTCACACATTTCCACAAATGGCTATAAAGATAATGACTGACTGGGTGGTCGCTGAAGATGGGTAGGATGTGGTCAGAGGTCAGTGCTGAGGGAGAGTCTTTGGTGTATATATTTTGTATGTGGCAAGTGAAGTTGCTCTCTCTGCTTCCTGATCATCATGTCTAACATGCTTTCCTGTACTTCACACTTTTGCCATGATATTCTGACTCACCTGGAGCCCCAAAGGATGGAGCTGCTGTCCACAGACTGAGACCACTGGAACTGTCAACCCCAAATGAACTTTTCCTCCTTAAAAAAAAAAAAAAAAAAAGAAGAAGATATCATTGTCAGATTTGTCAGATATTTTTCAAAAGCATTTAGTATTCAGTACTGATTTCTAAAGTAATATTACCAAAGCAGAAAACCTGTAAGACACAGAAATAGATATAGGAAAACATTCTACAAACCAGTAATTTCTGCTACTCAACGTTTTATGTTATGATCTCTATTTAAATATCAGCAGTAATATTATACACTATGGAATTCTTTGTATGGTAGATATTAAATATGTAGAAATACATAAACATTTATTTAAGGTGAATAATATAGTAATTATAAAAGGGGTCATAGTACTCCACTGTATGGATGAACCATAATTTACTCATTCTTAGGACTACAACAATAATGAATACTTACATAACAAATGTTATATACATTACTATAACATATACATGCATGTGTGTGTAAATAGACACATAACACACATAGGTACATAGCTTTAAACATACTTCATATTATTTTTAAAATACAAATATAGAGTAGGAATTGCTGCCCTTGGAGCTGAATGCACTAATTTGTGTTGCCAGAATTACCTCCAAAAAAGCATTATAGTAGTTATACTCCTATAAGCATTGTATCAGAGTGCTCATAGTGCTGCACCCTGGGTCAAAAATGGTATTATTTTTGTGGGTTCCACCCCACTCTGGCTTTTAGGTAGCCGCTGATAAATAGGCAGGAGAGCTCATCTATTCCATGATTTTAATTCATGCTAAGTAGTCAGAATTAAAACTGTTTCCTCAGTGAGGGATGCAAAAGACTCAATATTTCTCTTCTTAAAATGTATTAAAACACAGTATTGGAAACTCTTTACATACATTAGGCTTCACAGAAATAGAAAATTATTTTCCTCTAAAAACACTTCAAAGAAGTATCTATTATCTAAATTGAGGAATCCCGCAAAGCTTCTAAGAAGTTTCCCTATTTAATTTTATTAAAATACTGTACTTCAATGTAATAAAATTGTATTCACTTTTCTTATGCAGTTGATGCTATCTACTTGCTACACTAAGTAAATTATAAATGTACTGTCATGTTCCCTTACCCCTTTCTATGAACTGCATTCTATGATTGAATTTATTATATTAAGACAGCTAAATAAATAATGTTGGCCACAGGATACTTTATTACTAAAAATGTTACATAACATGGGAAGATCTTGGTATTTGACAAGGCTGCACTGCCTAAGACTTAATCATTATCTTTCAAAAGAGCATCTACTTTTATTAACACTTAATTGTATTTTTAAATGATCTTGTACTTTTATGAAATATTGTCCACGTGAAAATTATAAATCTGTTCCTAAGGTTTCACTAAATCTCAATGTTTATGTAATAGTCAAAATTCCATAGTCAATGTTTAAAGGAAATTTACTCATTGATACTAATGAGCCAAATAGAAATGTAAACTCATTTGTTTTGTAAGTTGAAAACTAGAAAAAAGAGAGCAAAATGCTCCATTTCAGGAATCTACAGCTTTCATGAAACACAAACATAAAGGCATTCGTACAAGAGTAAGGTAGGACTGGAGGTCCATATAGGTGTGAGTACCAAAAGCAAAAGGAAGAAAGCAATAAATAAAAAAGGCAGAACAGGCACACAAATTAGGAAGAAACAAAAAAAAAAAAAAAAAAGGAAAGGAAAGGTCTGAGACAACTTCATCCTTTTCTCAAGAAATAGAATTTTTTAAAAGGCATTAATTGCCGGGCGTGGTGGCGCACAGCTGTAATCCTAGCGACTTGGGAGGCTGAGTCAGGAGGATCGCGAGTTCAAAGCCAGTCTCAGCAACTTAGCGAGGCCCTAAGCAACTCAATGAGACCCTGTCTCTAAATAAAATACAAAAATAGGGCTGGGGATGTGACTCAGTGGCCGAGTGTCCCTGAATTCAATCCCTGGTTCCAAAAAAATAAAAAAAAATAAAAGGCATTAATTTCATCAACTTCTCAAGGAAGGTATTAATTTTCAACCATGAGTTCAATTAAACACATACACATAAATAAATCCTCTCTCCAACTCTCAGGGCATAGAGAAAATGACCACTAGAAATGTGATGACAGACTTAACTCTCACCCACAAAAAGAACTGATTGGAAAGTGATATCTTAACAAAAGGTGACCACACTATCTTCAACTTTGTGACAGTTAAGACATGTCATTTAATTACATACATTAGAATTCAGGAAAATTCTGAAGATTCAGGATAAACAAAATGTATGAATATATTGGTTGTGACTTGACTATTCAAAAGCAGAAAAATCTCTTGACAAAATGCATTTCTGATTCTGTGATTCTTCTTTTCTTTTCTTTTTTTTTTTTCCCTCCCTCCCTCCCTTCCTTCCTTTCTTTTTTGTTTTTTTGAGGACTCAACCCTTTAGGTACATAGATATCTAAAACAATGCACCTTAACATCAACTGCTCTCAACATCATGAAAGAACATGCAAATACCTGAAAGTCTTGTCATAGAAACATTCACCATTTGTGTTCTGACAAATTCTAGCAAGTAGGTAAACAAAATTAAATTTAGGAAAAATAATATTATCAAACATAGGATAAAAAAAACAATGAATCTTTAACTTATGATAACTGCTTAATGTTTCTTCTTATACTACAGGATAAGATCTCCTGTAGGTACATTTCCTGTAGGATACATAAGGTACATCTCCTGTAGGATAAGATATCAAATAAGACTCAGAAGAAAATCTCTAAGAATATACTTTAACCATCTCCTTAAGAACTACAGAGTTGAGAATCCTCTCTGATATATTCTATTACACATTACACTGACCTCTAAAGTGTCATGATAAATCAAGCATGTATACCATAGCCCAAACCAAGAAGACTCCTATAATTCATTCATTCCTTAGAACATAGAACTATTTTGCATTTCTGCAGTGCATGCATCAAGTATTCAGAAGAGGGTGACACATGCATTCTATTGCTAGCAAATTTTTAAAGACTGTACAATTTTAGGAGCACTTCCTTATACTATGTGCTTGAAGCAAGTGAGAAAAAGTGGCAGTAATTATGAGACCATATCATGAGAAGCTTTATCCTTGATAATGACTAGGTTTATTTTGGGTGTAATGGTAGGTCACTGAAGAATTTTAACAAGGAAGGCAATCACTCTGACTTCTGTATGAAAATCAGATAGAAGAGGCAGAACTGGAAGCAAGGAGAATACCAAGCAACTTATTGTAGTTCATAGGGATATAGTCTGACGAGACTGGTAGTAGCAGAGGTCTTCTTCAGAAAGGAAGCAGACAAGAAGAGATTTTATTCCAAGAATGAAAGAAAGCCCAGAAAGAGGGAAAAAATGTATTTATTGCTGGTCCCCTTGTTTCAGATAAAAATGGGCCTAGATACTCTCTCTCCTTTCTTGCCCCATGCCTATCTTTACCCATATACAGAATATATTAGATAGTTTGGTTAAAGGCAAAACTTACTCAACCCAAGATTTTCTCCAAAACTCTGAGATTCCAACATCATGTGATCAAATTTTAGATATGGAAAAGTAATGCTCCTTAGGAAAAGTAGGTTTTAACCAGGAGTCAAAGTGGGGACAGTTAACAATCATTCCATTATTTTTCAGTACAAAATTAATTTATGCTAATACCAAGTCAAGATCTTGCACAGAGGAAATCATATTTTTTGTTTTGTACAGGTAGGACTAGAGAAAATCAGTGGAAGAAAGAAAACAATTTTAATTGGGAAAGTCTGGGTTCTAGTAAGAATCCACATTAGGAAATTCTGGAGAAGTCTTACCCATACAGTGATATTATATTTACCACACTCTTTCTTTTCTGATCTAATGATCATTATTTCCTATTTGAGACCTACCCTCATCTCTTGTTTTCATCCCATTTCACAGGGACCAACTAGCTAAGGACCAGCTTTGGTACATGTTTTCTATTTTACATCACTTGCAAAAAGTACATTAAGTATCTTCATGTACCCACAAATTTAGTCTTCTGAAAATAAGTTTCAAATCTATTATCACAACAAAGACCTTTAAATATAGAATGTATGACAGATGTGTGTGCATGTGCATGCACACACATATATACATTGTACACATCACACACATTCACACATCCAGATATGAACTGGGCAGGGGTGGGGAAATCTCTGAATTCAGTGTTCATCCAAATCCTAGATTTTCACACAGTATATCATAAGATTCTTAGTATCAGAGACTGTTTCAGTCCAGATGCAATTTTTTCAGCATAACGAAGTCTCCAAAATCTCAATGACTTACATTATTCTTGCTCACAGGCCTATGAGTTGCCTGTGTCTCTTCTGGGTTGCCTGATATGGACTGAATTAGGGTGTGCATGGATCTAGACTGTGGAGTGATTCAGGACTGCTCTCTGTTCTCGTATTTGGAATGTGCAGGTATTAGTAATATACTCTTTCCTTGGAGGAGTGCAGGAAAGCAAGAAAGGAATGTAAACAAATAATCTTATCTTTCTGTATAGAGCAATGATTTGTTAAACCTTTCTGTCTCCTTTCTTAAGCAACATTATGGCTTATTAGTAAGTACTCAAGAAACAAGAGGGAAAAAATTATGGAGATAGAAAAGAGGGAGAAATCCCAGGGAGATTGCATATGGATTTTTCTCACTCTGCTTCTACCACTACACCCATCTTCTTCAGAACAGAATTTCTAATCGTTAAAAAATCAGGAGAACTTGAAATTTCAAATAAGGCTAATTAATTATTTTTACAGAAAGTTAGAAGCCTGAAGCCTATGCAAACTGCAAATTCTGCACTTAGAGATGTTTATCCTGAACAATATTTAGAATCTTATACCTCAATTCCTCTCATTTTTCTCCAATTTACTGTGAAACCCATCAGGATTAGTTGTTTGAGGGAGAAAACTGTTCTTTACATATTTCTTTCCTCAAAGCCTAAATCAGTATGTAATATTTGTTGACTGAATGATATCATGTAGTCATATAAAAATAATGTGAGCTCTTAAAATATTTACTTAGTGCTTAGCCTTAACTTGAAAAGCAAACAACTGAATTACTCTTTATGCTGAACCATATCTTTCACTAGAGTACCTCAAAATTACCTTATAGTATAATGAAAACAATGGTTCTTAGAAAATATAATAAAGGTAGCTGTCATCACCAATTAAGGAAGTGATTACTACTATCAGAAAGTGAAAAGTAAAAAATTAGTTGAGGGGCTGGAGTTGTGTCTCAGTGGTAGAGTGCTAGCCTGGCATGTGTGAGGCCCTGGCTTCGATACTCAGCACCACATATAAAAAAAAATAAAATAAAAAATCCAGGACAATAGCCAGATGCAGTGGCACACACCTGTAATCCCTGTGGCTTGGGAGGCTGAGGCAGGAGGATTGCGAGTTCAAAGTCAGCTTCAGCAAAAGTGAGGCTCTAAGCAACTCAGTGAGACCCTGTCTCTAAATAAAATACAAAATAGGGCTGGAGATGTGTCTCAGTGGTGAAATATCCCTAGGTTTAATCCCCGGATCAAGAAAAAAAAAACCAAAAAAAAACCCAGGACAACTAAAAAATATATTTAAAAAGTTAGTTGATATTTTTCCGTATTATGATTGTATTGGTACAAATATTTATATATGGGGTTGATTATATGGAAAAGATCTGGGATGGGAAGAAAAATGAAGAACATCATGCTGCTCTTTTATCTAATTAATAAATGTAACATTCTCACTTTCCTCAAAATAATACACTGCAGTTTTAAACAAAGTTGTATATGTTTGAAACTATGCAACTAAATAGGGTTAGGAGAGTGGCATAATAATCAGCCTTTCTTAATAATACAGCAATGAAATGCCTTTATTGTCAGCAAGGCCTGTGCTCATCATTTAAATATAACAACTAATATTTACTCCAAACATATTTAACTGAGATCACTTCAACCAAGCTCAGTACAAATAGAACACAAATGGTTTCATTTTCACTTAATTATTGTGACAATATATTTAATAAGTTAATTCATCTTTATGATATTTCAATTGTATTTGGATGTAAGCAATATATTTCATTAAATTTTTTAAATGTTATGAATCATAATAATAGTGCAATTTTATACACTTATTTAGGAAAAAGGCACAGAAAATGAAAGGATCATTTATTCATATTTTTTACTAAAACAACACCACATAATGCATATAAAATCATCTAATTTTATTGTTGATACAAAACTTGATTATCATGTAAGCAGATAATTCTTAAACATTGAGTGGGCCCCATGCTAAGAAGAATAGAAACTGATGGATATCTCTAGTTCTACATTTCATTTTCCTACCTTTACTAGGCTTACTAACTCTCATCAAGCTGAAAAGTTAACAATTATCAAGCATCTTCTCTGAGCTTGACATAGAGACACAGCTGGTACATAAATTCTTAGTTTAAAGAAAAATCACAAGGTTTATAATTTTAAAAGACAGCATTATACAACAGCTTTGGCATCAAACTAAATTTAAAAGCAAAAGTTGCATATGCAATTTTGAGACTATTTTACCTAAATAATGTCTTTAGCTCCCTTTACTGCAATGTATATATCCTAGAATCATACTTATGAACTCCTTAAAAGATGGAAAAATAAATGTAAAACTATCCCTTTGCCAGTGGAAGATAAAAATGTGGTCCCAATAAGAGTATTAAAACAAAAACTCATAGGCTTTATCTATCATTATGATTCCAGTTGGGAGTTATGAATAAAGCTCTTAGACTCATATACTTCCCTATAAAAAAAGGGGGAGATATTTTGATTACAATAATGTTGCAGAAATACAAAAATCTCCATTTTAAAAATGCAAAGGAGAAGTCACAAATAATTTAAGTAGTTCAAAAAAGATAATGTATTAAGAAACGCCAGTTTAGTCTAACAGCATGAATCTAAGAAGCATTTCTAGTGACATCTAGATTTATTTTACAGTTCCATGTGTTAAACATAAGTAAGACTCACATCCTATAGGAAAGATGATAGTAAAACTCAATAACTGAAGTGGGAGTCAGAGATTACTGTGTGATCTTTGGAAATCCTTTAGGCTATATGGTTGTACTTCTGTCTGGCGACTGGAAGAATTAATCAACTTCATCTTGTTAGAAATAATGGAGCTGTTATGATATGATTTTCTGTTGTTGCATTTTTCTCTTTTAATGTAAGATTCTTTATGTGTAAAATATTGTGTTAGAAGCATCATTCATTTATTATAGGTTATGAGTATCATAATCAGTATGAATGTGACATCAAGGAAACTGTTGTGAGTCACCCTCCAGGGTGATAAATGTCAGAATGCCAAAGCTCACAATCTTCCATGCTGTGTGATTCATTACCTAATGCCTGGTTTTCTCCTTTCGCCTTTTCAATATGATTCTACTCTAACATCTGTTTTTTTAAAACATTGTTTATTCTTTTCGTTTGTTCTAATTTCTTTCTCTCTGGCTTTACATCTTAAATAATATTCAAACTCCTTTTGGGATGAATATAATTTTTCCAAAAACATTATAAAATGTAAACTTCTTACATAGGATTTTGCAACTGAGAAAAATGTAGGATTAGGTATACTACAATTTGGATGTAAGCAATGAAAAATTAAATGAAAAAGTCATATAGACAAAAACCTCAGAAAATGAGGCATGATGCAAGCAGAGAAATTTACATTTAATTCAGAGGAAAAACATTTATCTGTATGCTTGAATCATTTCACAGTCAAAATTATTCACATGATGAATTTCTTGACATTTCTAAGGAACCAGGGAAATTCAGGACTGATTGCAAAAAAGGAAGAACAAATTATCCTATTCAAAGGACTATTTTAGTTAATCAAAAACATATACTGTGATATTTTGTAATGCACCTCTCTCAAATAAAAAGCAAATTGGATTGAGGAAAAAATGACCAAATCCATGTAATAATGAATCCCATTACTTACAATTATAATGCACCAACAAAGAATATAAGGGAAAATCTCTTGAAATTTACCTTATAGAATGCCTACACATAGGTTTATATGAGGTTTTGTTGGTTCAAACTCTCAAGTTTTAGTTTAATCAATTTAAGTTTAAGCTACACTGTTTATAAATACATTTAATTATCTATTTCTAGAAACCTCTGATTAATGTAGTATGGGTTATAATTTAGTATGCCACATCTAACATACTTTTACTTTTTAATATACTATTATCCATGAGCTGAGGAATAGGAATTTATTGACCCTAGGACAATATTTTTGACTACCTCTTGTGTGAGCTAAGGTAAATGTGTGCATGTTGGCAGGCTTCTCGGCCACAGTATAGAGTACCATACTTAAAATATAGCTCATCCAATGTGGTTGTTAGGGAATATAATTTAAAATTGATGCTATTCAATAATAATATTGAAATCTTTTTTTGGTGGGGAGGCAGGGATTGAATCCAGGACACTTAACCACCAAGTCACATCCCCAGGTCTTTTTATTTTATTTATTTTTATTTTTTTTTGCGGGGGGTTATTTTTTATTTTGAGACAGGGTCTAAGTTGCTTAGGGCCTCACTGAGCTGCTAAGGCTGGCTTTGAACTTTTGAACCTCAGTCTCCTGAGCCACTGGGATTACAAGCATGGGCCACTGCACCTGGCTCATATGGAAATCTCACACAATTATAAAAGGACACATGAGGTATATGCAACCTAGGAATTCCTCTGGATCAGAAAGCACTAAAACCAAATGACTTCAGGGGATTGATGCAAAAATAAATGAACAAAGTAGTCTGATGTAATCAATGAAGATGTTACAGGGTTGGAGACTTCCAGGAAACTGAGGAGCACAAATGGCCCTGCCCCCTTTCAAATCCCAATTCTTGTGATCAAATTAGAAAGATTTCAGACATATTGTTCAGAGTAGCAGGCAATGAATTTATTAGAAGGGATGGGAAATGGGATAAGGGAATGCTCTCAAGGGAGAATGTGGGTCCTCTCAGAGAGGAGAGGGATAGCACTCCTCCTCTCCTGTCCTACAGTGTTCCTTTTTTTTTTTTTTGAACAGGGAGGTCCACAGGGAAGCTTCCAAAGAGTCAGATCCAGGTCCATCTCTTGATTTCTGACTTAACAGCAGAATGACATTAGACTTTCAAGTCCCTATTATGCATGACAACTCTAAGTGACTTTGGCCCATGCTAACTGATTCTAACTGGATTCTTAACAATAAATTCTTACAGATTTTTCCTCATTTCCCTTAGTTCCCTGATCTGGTCTGTGAAAAAGGTCATGAAAGTCCACCCCTTCAAGGTAACCTGAGTTCCTCTTGTGGACATTATTTTGGACTTGCATTTTTCATGCAGATAACAGGTAGTTTGCCAAAGAGTATAACATATCCTGTCCACTTAAGCCAGGTAGGGCTACAGGTAAATTGCTTCTTGGAAAAGAAAGCATGTGGGGGTCAACAGTGGGCCCATTTTATAGAATTATTCCTTTAACCTTGTGTTCCCACCACTTGCAACTGTCTGTTCCCTATCAAAAGGAGGAATGAGCAGTGAAGCTAACTAGTCACATGCATTCCATGCTTACAATGTTCTTTTCTTTCTTTTTCTTAAGACACCAGGTGGTCCAAACAAACTCATTCCTGTGCCTAAATCTGGCTTGCAGCCTACCTGCCTTTACTCTCTATATCTAAATATTTGATTATCTGTCTTAGATTAAGTTAGAAGTTAGTGCTTTGTAGGCCTACCTGGATTTCAGTTTTTGTAAACCCTTACAACTGATATTACAAAATTTGGTCCTGTCACTACATTTTTAGGAAATTTTTGGCTGAAGATCAGAGGTTGTTTCATTTTTCTTTTTTCTACTGTAAGTAACTAACTTCTTAATACAAAGCAGTGCATTTGGTCTTCAGTGAAGATACTTTTATTTTCTATTTAAGGTAACATGAATAGTAATAAAATCACAATTCACTTTTCCTCAGATCTAAACTTAAGGGGATTCTTGAGATTGTTTCAAAGTAGAAATAGAAATCTTACTTCCCAGTTCCCTCTGTATTCCGATAGTGCTGGGCAACATTGTCTGTTTTTTTTCCTGTTCTAAGCACCTACTAAGGTTACATCTCTTAGAGCTCTTGGTTGACTGTGATTAGTTTTGACTGATGAGTCTTGTTCCATTTCTAGCCTGGAAAATTTACTGCCAACATGAGATCCACCTGTGCCCTGCTTTTCTCTACTGTTGTGTCATAAATGAGCACTACAATGAAAACACAACTCCAGAGTCACTATGTGACCCAAAGGTGACAAAGAACATGAGAGAAAACCCTTTGTTGTTTCAAGCCAATGAGGTGTTGGTGTTTCCACTAAATGTATGATATCACAGCTTGAATTCTCCTATGACCACTAGATCGTATCACTGGAGGGAAAGATGCAGATTTTGCTTCCAGATTCTTGTATTGAAGGAGTAATACTGAGATGAGACTATTCCCTAAAATAGAATTAGGATCCCAACCACAGAGTGGATATATTAGTCAAGGTTCTCTAGAGGAACAGAATCAACAGGAAATATGATTATAAATAGGGAATTTATTAGATTGGCTTACAACCAGAAGCTGAATGAATACACCACAATGGCTGTCTGCGGGCTAGCTGCACAGTCCAAAAGGTGGAAGATTCAGAACAAGAGGGAGCCACAGTGCTATGCTAGTCTGAGACCAAGGCTTCTCAAAACTACCTGGAGAAATACTGGCAAAGTCCACTTTGGAAGAGTGAAGAAGTAAGAGTCTGATATCCTCAGACTATTGAAGCAGCAATCAAGAACCTGTTCAAGAAGAGTCAAGCTTGCGTCTGCATCTGTTTCCTTGTTCTTCCAACTTTTATTCCATCCTATTGGGTGGTGCTGCCCATGCTTTGGGAGGGTCTCCACTTCAGTTCACTATCCTGCATTCCAGTCATTCCTAGACATGCCCTCAAAGACTCACCCAGAAGTCTCTTAATCATTGGCATCTCTTAATCCAATCAAGTCAACAATTCAAGTTAACCATTACAGAGGATAATGGGACTGTTGGCAAGAGGGTTCAAAAGGATGCACCAAATTGGAATGATACTGTCCCGAAGGACAACAAGAAATAAATGGTAGACAGAAGTTAGAAATTATGAATCACATGAGGATTGTACTGTAGTAGTTAAAAGTAAGAAAGTCTGTCTTTATTTTAAAATTATCTGCCCTGAGGTACCAAACCTGTCAGGTCCTAGGACAGTAAAGAAAACTGAAATTTGGGGAAGGGACTCAGAAGACAGGATGAGAAAAGCAAGACTTTAAAACTCAATATTCAAGAGCTTTTCACAGTTAAAATTCTGGCAGACACAGTGTTTCCAAATGTTTTGTTGCCACTAAAAACAGTCATTGAATGAATTTGGAAATTATTTCTCTCATTTATTCTCTTTGGTATGTGTCATGATAAACTTATGATGCTAAAGAACATGCACATATTTTATGAGTTATGTTTTTTCAGGAATGATGTGGCTTAAGACAGTCTCTTTCCAAAGCTGTATTATATTGTCACAGAAAGCACATAATTGGAAGCTGCTGGAAATTTCCAGCAAAATTGTGAAATTTATGAGATTTAATCTATACTTTGCAAACAGATGGACACACCACAGTATTGGAATAAAACAGGGATGTACTGCTCTCACCCAGTAGAGACCACTCTGACCAGCAGAAGTCACACTTCTGATACAGGAGTAAATTCAGGAGTCTTCTTTGTTGAAGTGCTTCTTATGCAAATTGACACCATTATAAGTGTCCAAAATGAACTGTTTGTAAAAGAAAATTAATCCAATTCAAAATATTAACAAAATTGCTCTAAAAAGTGAATTTCACATGAGTCATCTCTGATTCACTCTTCCCTCTACATTTTAACATTTGATACCTTCTCTCATTTGCCCATTCACTCAGTAAATATGTAGTGCCAAACACTGCTGTATAAGTGAACAAAACAAAATGCCATTTGCCCTTCAATAGTTCATAATTTAGCATAAAGAAAACAAGAAATAAGCAGTAACAATGAAATCTGTTAAGGTAACACATTATTTAAGAGCAAGTCTATGGAGTTCTAAACTAAACATGGGAAAAGTCTACTCTGAGACCTGAAGGGCCAGCTGGGAAAGAGGGGGAGAATTTTTTACTACTCCCTCAACCATAACTTTCTCCCAAATGTTCAGCTATTTATCCTTTAAGAACACTACCTAAATTTAACTGACATTTAATAAAAATAACTATATTAAATGCTCAAGATGATTACAAAGAAAAACACAGATGATAAAAACAGAATAAAAACAGGGAAGTTTCCAAAAGGCAGGGTGCAGAGCCTAAGACAACTAATATACTTGGTCCAAGGAAGTATTAGCCCAAGGAAGTAGAACATTTTTGCTTAAATCTAGCCTCATTTTTTTGCTCATCTAGATATAGATCTTCTTGGTGAAGCAGGCTTCTGGATTAAAAACAAAATAAACAAAAAAATCCCATACAAATACATATATATGTAAATACATACTATATGTGATATATATGATATGTGATATATTTACATTATATATATATTACAGATATATATATATATCTGTATAACCCTTAATTAAACTTCTTGGAAAATGACAGAATTTTCCACATCTAACTGGCTATATTGAAGTTTGCAACAAAATTAATTATGTCATGCTCACATGCTTGCTCAACAATGTAGTTTGTACTGACACAGCTAGCACAGTATATAACACCTTAACTCTGGAATACACATACACATTTGTACACAAGATACAATAAGAGAGGACACTAATACACAAAGGAAATTTTCAACCTTGAACAAATGACATATGCAGAGATATTTGTTGAATTACAATCTCAAATCACTCTTCCATTAACCTCAGAAGAGTATTAAAGCAGTTTCCTGAAAGTCACTGAATTCCTCCTTCCAAACAATTTAGGTATATGTGAATCTGTAGAAAGTATGAGCCTCTTCTTGTTACTATTCTCCTCTCTTCGTACTTTTTCCCTGCATGTTCCTTTTCTTAAGAGAGGAAGGAAAGAAGGAAGGAAAGAAGGAAGGAAGGAAGGAAGGAAGGAAGGAAGGAAGGAAGGAAGGGAGGGAGGGAGGGAGAGAGAGAAGGAGGGAGGGAGGGAGGGAAAGGAAGGAAGAAGGAAAGGAAAGGAAAGGAAAGGAAAGGAAAGGAAAGGAAAGGAAAGGAAAGGAAAGGAAAGGAAAGGGAGAAAGAGAGGGAAGGAAGGAAGGAAGGAAGGAAGGAAGGAAGGAAGGAAGGAAGGAAGGGAGGGAGGGAGGGAGGGAGGGAGGGAAAAGATAAGACCTATCTTTATCCTTCTCTTTTCAACCCTGCCCTAGAGGAACAGGAGACAGCAAACTTACAAGGTCAAAGAAAAGGAAGGCTGGCTAAGGCTGTTTTGTAAAATGAGGGCAAAAGATATAGCCTGACTTTCAGGGGCTATGGACAGGGTGAAGAGATAGTTAGGAAAAACACAAGGAGAAATTTAGGGATGGGACTTGGATCAAGATGGAGCAGGCTGAGATGATGGTCACAAGAATTGAGATATTACACATAGGGAGAATGAACAAATATATGTTCAGGGTAACTAGGGTCAAGCTTCTCTTTTTAAAGTATTACATAAATAGAAAAGATAAAAGAAGAACCTAGTTGAATTGATTTGGAATTAAATACCAGTGTAAATTCATGTTTCATGAATAAATGAGTAACAAATGGATACATAGGTAGACAGGTAGGTAGGTAGGCAGGTAGATAAGTAGGTAGGTAGGTAGATAGATAGATAGATAGATAGATGATAGAGATATGCTGTAGTTTTGTTTTTGTGTGTGTGTGTGTGTGTGTGTGTGTGTCTGTGTGATAGATTGATATAGATGTTACACTGTGTGTGTATGTGTATCTGTTTCCCAGTTCTGTTAACTAAGAGAAGCAATGCTACCCAGGAAACAATGAGCATACCCACACCTAGTTCTTGAAGTACTCTTCAATAAAGAAAGGTCCTTCAGAAAAAGGACTGATTCAAAGACCAAGATAAAAAACAAAAGTATAGCCCAGTTTGGGATGTGAGCATCAAAATAAATAACGATGAATAAAATGGACATCCAAAAGTCTATACTGATATAAATAAACAAAATAGGAAACAGATGCATGTAAGAGACAGGAACTTTTCTCACAGTAGAATGCTAACTAATAAATGTAGGTGAATGATGAAATTAGAAAACACCGTTTGGTAACAACCATTGTAATAATTCAGACAAAAATCATCAACAAATGCTAAATCTAGTATGAGAAAGTTTAGAATTTGGATTCTTTTTCTTTCTTGGTGCTGGGGACAAAATCAAGGGCCTCCCACATGCTAAGTTTCTACTCTACCACTGAGCTCTACCCCTGACCTCTACCCATGGCCCAAAATTTACAGTTTCAAAGCAATCCTTACACATTGGAAAATTAGTTATTTTGTAATACAGAAACCTAGTAGATATTACCTTAACCAACTGATCAATCTTTTGTGCCTCCTGATATGATACACTTTGAAGAACAGGGCATCACTGGTGAGAGAGTTCTACTTTAAAAAAAAAATGCAAACTTTTAAGTGAAAACACTACATTTTGGCTTCACCCTAACTGGTCTTTACTCATCAAAAACGCCAGTGTTACAAAAAGCAAGGAAAGAATGATAAAATAAATGTTCCATATTGAAGGCTAAAGAGACATGACAACAATTACACCACATGATCATGGATTAAATGATCTTCTGAAAGAAAAAATATTATTTTTTAAAAATAAAATATGGCATTATTAGGACAATTGGTAAAATGAGGATGGGATGTTAGGATGAGATGATCAGATTTTATCAATACTAAACACCTAGTTTGTGGAGTGTGTGGTTACCATATCTGCAAATTGTATTCAAATAATTTCATCTGGGGAAAACATTATATATACTATATATTTTGTACATATGCATATACACACACATGTAGCATGATAAAAGTAGTGAGATATTAACAACTGAGAAACTTGAAAATTCTTTTTACTATTCATATGTCTGTAAAAATAATTCAAAATTGGTAGCAAATAGTCATCTATTAACCACTTATAAATGCAGTAAAAGAAACTTAGCAATTAATGACTAAGATTATAAAACAAAATTTTCTATTAAAAATTAAAATAAAGTTTAAGTCGACATTGTTATCCATATTTCAGTGTTACTTCCTACTTCAAGCATTATACTACTCAAAGGGTAAAATTGTATCTTTCCTTTTATGTTTGGACAAATGCGTAATTTAAATAAAACAGCAAAATATATAAAAGGGACTTATTTTTTTCTTTAGGTACTGGGCACTGCACCCAGGAACCTCTACCACTGAGCTATATCCCCAGCCCTATTTATTTTGTATTTTGAGAGAGGGTCTCACTTAGTTGTTTAGGATTTCACTAATTTGCCAAGGTTGGCCTCGAACTTGCCATTCTGCTGCCTCAATACAAGTTTTAAAAGTATGATTAATATATAAAATTTGCAAAAGTTAATACCTGATAAATTGTGAAGAAAAAACTGTTGACATTTCCTTTTTTCCAAACTGATACATAAATAATATTTAAAATCATAAAAAAATCAGTTTTGTTCTCAAAGTAAGCAAAAATATAAGTTAATGGCTTGCTTTCTCTTGCTCTCTTGGGTAGGTTTCATATGTCAAAGCTATTGATATTTGGATGGCAGTATGCCTCCTTTTTGTGTTTTCTGCACTTCTGGAGTATGCAGCTGTAAATTTTGTATCAAGACAACACAAAGAACTGCTGCGATTTCGACGAAAGAGAAAGAATAAGGTAAATGATTGAATATGTTGGGTTTGGTGATATATCAATTTTCATTGGGAATTGAATTTGTTGGATTTAATGGAAATATACAGGAAGGAAATTGGGACTAGGGACTAAATGATATGATAGTCCTTTGTTTTGTCCAGTTGAAACTAAAAGTGTCAAAAGTAGCTTCAGGAAGAAAATGATGACACCTAGCTATACTTCAAACAGCAAATCTGGTAACATGAAAGCATTATCAACTTCCCAGTGTACTTCAGGAATAACACTATTTTGCTTTGTATGTTTTTTGCTTCAATTAATGAAACAGATAATCTCTTACTTGCAATATTCAAGTGTTTTTATTTACTTTACTTGATACAAGTCATCAAATCAAAGTTGCTGCTCTAATTCCTTGTTTCCATAAAATATTACTTTTTTAATAATATCATGATGTTAAATTCACACAGAACTATCTACTCTCTTTTTCATTTATATTTTATATTTATATTTCTTCTGAAACCCTATGGGATTCATAATAAAGTGCTACTGTCACCTTACTAGCCTATGACTAAAGATGATTCGAGAAGAAAATGGCCATCTTTAGGAGGCCATAAGAAATTGTAAAAGTAACCTAAATAGATTTGGATGTGCACAACAGGGTTATTCTCCTCTATTAGGACCTGTTACGGCATCTCCTTTTAAAAGAACATGGTTTATATCAATCCCTCTCTGTAAGAGAGAGTTTTTCTTGACAGCAAATGGATGAGTTCACTTGTGAATGTACCAATAGACATTTTTAAAGCAAATGGAGTTTTAAAGCAGTAGAATAATGTTGGAATGATGTATAAGTACAGCCAGGATCAAGTATACTGGAATATTTCAGTCAAAAGATAAAACTTAGGGATAACAGGCTGGTTCATGTAGTGTGAATTTTTAAGATTTGATGATTTCTTAATTATTAAATTACATACTAAACTTTTTTAAAGCACTAAGATTTAATCTCTCATCACCAAAAATATTTTCAAGAAATAATCATTTCTCATTGGCCCTCCAAAAATCATCACTGTTCCCAATAAACTCCCATGCTTCATGGGAAGGAACAGAAGCATCAGGAGACTATTATATTGGGCAGAAAACAATGCTTGAGCATACATTTGTATCGATTTGTATGAAAATAAAAGGACATCATTTGTATATTGAATATATTGTGATGGGGCAATTAACTTTTCCTTATCTTCTTTCTTCACTTTCCCTGATTTACTTATATTTTCTTATTCTTCTTTACTTTTTCTTTATCTCTCTTTCCCCTCCCCCTTCTCTAATGATTCCTGGCACTTGCTGAAACACCATTAGTAGGACAAATGCTGTATCAACAGTATCAACAAGGGTGAAGCTCTTGTCTGTCTTTCCTATCAGTGAATGATAGACATTTCCCTACTACTATCATTTATCACAATTAAACCAATACATATTTTTCCTATCATTAATGATTTGGGTTTTCCATTTTTATTTTCTCATTAACTTCTTCCTCCTCATTATTCATTTTAGAATGTTTCAACCATGTGATACAAACACTAGAAATGAGAAGTATTATGCATACTATGTTCAAATAGAGAAAATCTGAGAGCTTATACATATTCTACATCCAACAGACAACAATATATACTAGATAAAGTGACAGGTCATGAGGTCAGACACTCACTCAATTTTGCTTCCTCCTTTAAAAAATTATTCTTGTCAAAGTGTCTTTTTACTCAGTTTTGCCACATGTAAGAGTGAGATAAAAATATTTGATTCCCCTTACTCTTTAGCTCACAGAAAAATGCATAGATGAATTTTTCCAGTGATTGGTATTCTGGGAAAATGTTGAAATGCAAAAATACTAATACCTTATTATTTTCTAATCACTATTTGAAATATTCAAGGATCAAATGTAATTAAATGTAATTAAGATTTAATGTTAAAAAGTTATTTTAGGTTCAATTCATTCTTTGGGGTAAATATCTTGCATATGTGGAAATTCATTAATTGATACATATGTATGTTAAAATGGTATATATGATTAAAACCAATTGTGTAATTATATTTAACTATATATGACTTGATTCTCTGGTTTCTCAATTCCTCTTGGTCCACTTTACCTTCCCACAGACAGAAGCTTTTGCATTGGAGAAGTTTTACCGTTTCTCAGACACGGTAAATTGACTTTCTTAACTCTAAATAGAGGAATGTGATCATCAGTAAAAAGCAGACAGCATATTTTGCACCAAGGCAGTGTTTGGTGGGGAAACACAGCCTCTTAACATTAAAAGCTGAACAAACACCATCTCCCATCAGCTAAGAAGGACATTCTCTTTTTCTAAGAATTTCACTCTTGTCTTTCCTCACTCAGTAAAAGGATATTTGAAAATAATCCTTCATTTTATTAACAGAGCTATTTGATCAAAAGGATTTTAAATATATATTGAAGAGAGATGTCATATATGTCTTGTAATAATCATATACTTGTACAAAATTCATTTCAAAATGGGAAACATATTTATAGAAACAAATTCTAAAACTAGCTGCACAAATGACCTCAAAATGCCTTGAACAGTCGATATATCTTTGGAATTCATTCTTAATGTAAAAATGTTGAAATTACTTTTAGCAAATGAAGAATTTGGTTTTGATAGTATCCTTTGAAGTTTTTGAATAAAAAGAGATCGCAAGGACATATGTCCAAGTATAATGGCCAAATATTTAGAAAGGTCAGCAAGAGAAGAGTATTGGTCCATACTGGTTTTAGGGCACCCAAAATTTAGCATGCAGTAATAATTACATATAAATCTACCAAAGTCAGGATTTTATTCTGAGAATCATATACAAATAGTTCAGTTTACTAAACTAACACTTCTGGGGTAAGATGTACCTAAAAGTAGCTCCCCAGGTGAATCTAATGTACACCCCAGTTAAGCATCCCTGCTACATGTTAAATGAATGTAGCAGTAATCTCAACTTCACTGCAGATTATCTAGACTACAATTACTATAAAGCATTTAATAAATTCTTTTACAATATATAATCACTTAACTATTTTCCTTTGCTATGAAAATTACATGTTATTTCCTAGCATACCAGAATCCCACTTCTCCTTGTTTTTTGTCCCTGAGGAATACCTTCAAATAATCTATTTTTTCTTGATTTTGTTAACTGTAAAATTTTAATTGTATGGAATTAAAACATAGTTTTAATGTAGTCATACATACATATATATGTACTAGAATATATAGTAGAAATTATTTTTGTATATGTATGTATATGTCTACATATCTATATCTATCTGAAAGCTTTGTCTCTTTGGGAGACCAACATAATTATGTCTCTATTAACTGAACAGTTACTGTTTACAGAAACTTCAGAATGAAAGATATAAATTCTATTATATCTAACTATGGCTTTACAAAGAACTCTGATGAAAAGATAGGCTTATCTCATGGACAATGAACGGATTTTTTAAAAAGCAGCAATATGGTAATGCAAATACACTCATTAGAAAGTATATGACCCATTTATTTTTCCAAAGAGTTTTAGCATTGGGCAAATTTGGAAATGGTTACTTTGACTTTTTGAAAACAATTTTCAAATTAACAACGCTCTGGGTTGACTGGATTTATCATTTGTTCAAACAATGTATTTTGCTTAGAAACAATCTGAGCAATCTAAATCTTTGCAGTGAAAACGAGTATTCATATTAAGAGTATGCTCTTTATTTCCATGGGTACTGGTTTACATGAATTTTCCTCAGTACTCTAATTTAATAGAATAGGAAAAGTAAATAATATTGCTTCATTATAGAAATTTTGTCACAGAGGTAACCTTACATTAATGCAAATAGTAGTCCTAGGAAAGTTTAACTTGGTTCAGCGCTTTGCTTAGACATTGTATACAATTTAATATTCCACTTTACTACTAAGGTATCAGAGAATCCTTTGTCCATTGTGAAAGAATACAAGTTTGCTCTTGTATCCAAATTTCCCCACCCCACACTGTCAGAGCCTGCTGTGTGCTGTTCACCCACTACACCATGCCATGGATGCTATCTCCAGTGCTGTGTATGTGTGGGTGTATGCATGATATGAAAGTATTTTGGCTAGAAGTTACTATTCTCATGTATGAAATCATTACTTAAGTCTGGAGGCTTAGAAAGACACCAAAATAGTTCTGAATATGTTATTTGTTGAGAGATATGGATGAAATGGGATTGCTTTAATGCATTTCATGCAGCTTCATCCACATTATAAGGTAATAATGCAATGGTTTGCTGAGAAAACACATCTGCACAATGTTCTAGTACTTCTGTCTTCCTAGTTATTATCATTTATATATTAAAATGGTATAGAAATGGACTGTTAGTTCTAGATTCAGGAAGTGATAACCAAGTTTGTGTTTTACTAGGCAAATCGAGTTTCTTGAATAAAAATATTTACTGCATTTTAATCTGTATATAAACATAATTATTTACTTGTGTGTTTATACTGTTTTACTTTTAAAACAACTCAAGATTTTTCTATTCTATAAATTTCATCAGCTCTACAGTCTCACAACAAAAACAAATATACATGTATACTTTGTTGCCTGAAGGGATGAAGTTTCGTGGTCGAAAACAATATGGCATCTATTATACTAAATTACTGAATAGTATTTCCATTATAGGTCAATTTATGATTTATTCTTAAGATATTCTTTCAAAAGATAAAATTATCTCTTATAAATTTCTTTGATATGTATCCAAGGAAAAGTAGTTTCTCAATAATTTACATTAAAACATAATTCTATATGAATGACTCATATCAGGGGTTGAAATTTTATCCTCTCAAATACAACAAAAATTCTAAGATTTTAATTTTTCCTGAAAAAACAACTATTTAGAGCTTACCGTTGAAGACAGTCGCTTCTTAGCACTAGATACCCTCTGTAATCCTGCTCTGAATAATACTTGATAAAATAATACAATCTTTATTTACTCTAAGTTCAGATGCATTATGGTGACTTCCATTTCAATTAAAATATAGATGTTGCTTTTTTACATCTGCCATCTAGTGTAAAACTTTATGTTACTCCATGAGTTGGCACTAATATAACATAACATATTATGCTATAAACAGATATGTGAATTTTAAAAAAGTATTTTATTCTCATCTATCCTTTGAAATATTTGTATTACATTTTCATATTACCTAAAACATTCATCTTTAAAAACTCACACCTTCCAGTTATTAATCTCCAAACCATTGCTGAATCTAAGTTTAATATGACATGCATAAACTTGGCTAATTCATTGCTAATTTATGTCATCTATAATAAATGCAAAGTTCTCATGGAGCTAGATTTCAAAGAATTGCAAATTAACAATTGACTTTCAACTATAAAAATTTTGATAATTGCATTCTTTTAAGCACTACATTTTTAGATGACATAGAAATTTGTACAAATGTATGAAACTCAACATTTTAGACTAATATTTTAGAAAACCAATGTTTAATTCACATCTTTCAGCTGATCTCATACTCTTCTACATGATCATCCTTCTCAACAAAATATGCCACTGTGATATTTACTAGCCATTTTTTTAAATCCACACACTTTGGGCTGGGGATATAGCTCAGTTGGTAGAGTGCTTGACTCGAAAGCATAAGGCCCTGGGTTCAATCCCCAGCAATGGAAAAAAAAAAAATTCACACACTTTAAAATCATGTAAGTGGAAATTAACATCTTAGTTTCCTTCCTCTGTTACTTTCCCATTTGGTAATAAAGCGAGAGAAAAACATGATAAAACATTTGGAGTAATATACTTAGCATCTTAATTGTATAAAGAATGCCCCAAGGTTCCTACTAAGGGAAAAACATTACAATGAAAATTATGTATTTAATGCTGTTATATCTTACAGCAATTCACATAATCAACACTTCATCGTATATTAGATGCATAATGTTTTACCACTGAGTGGCAATTTCCATGTCTTCTCCATTTTTATACATCAATAAGTTTTTTGTTCTTGGCTTTTTGTTTGATTTCTTGAACTGAGAATAGGATAGGAAATTAGTTCTTATCTCGTGCATATTAATACATTATTTTGATGTTAGAGATGAAGCAATTCTACCAAATGTCTATATCTACCTTTGATCTTCTGTCCATCTCTAACATTTCTAAATTATCATATGTATTTATATGAATCATCTTTAGCATAATTCTCTAAAGTAAATGAAAAGGTTCTTAGAAAGTTTCACAATGTAGTATTGATGCATATAATTACTAAAACTTTTTCTGTTTCAAATGTAAAAAGCTGAAAAAGATCTTCCTGTTAACAGACTTGTACAGTAACTAAATGGCTTTTTACATTTTTAATTGTCCACTATTCTAACTTGCTTAGAGCACAGTAAGAGGGTTTACCTCTGGGTATATTAAACTGTATCTTTAATTTTACTATTTTAATCAGCCATATTCTATAGCCCATTTTAGTTAATTACATTGAATCTTTATTATTATCTATATTTTGAGTTATAAAGTGTCTTAATTTTATGACCATTAACTATTGCCTAACACAGTGTTCTTGAATCAAAAACATAGGTGATATTTTTAGCTCCTTGCTTTTTTCATATGCTGTTCATCAGATTTTAAGCTGAAGATATTTTTAGAAAATCTAATTATCCCAAAGAAGTATTTGAGTACTAATTAGAATAAGGAATATCACTGCACCTCTAAGCGTACATAAACACAAGATAATTTTATGACTGACTGAATTACAAATAGAATTAGGTTAGTAATAAAATAATTCCAAGTATCTTCTAATTTAGCAATCTAATAATAATTATTATTTTATTAATAATAATGTTTATAGAAAAACTTTCTCTATCCTTTATGATTTAGGAGTAGTCTTTCAAACCTTTCCCAAGAAGCCAGTCAATTAAAAAACGAAACAAAATAAAACACTTGATGGTTTTGTGACCCCAGAACCCATGCTCTCTTTCATCCGTAACTGCCTGAGAGAATAGACTGAGTCTTGTCAGAGTGTGGGTTCACTGCCATCCAACAGAGATGAAAACCTATTTCTGAAAGAGACCTTACGTGACTCCACATACTGCTCTCATGTATATTCTTTAAGGATTTGTGCTATTTCATGAAGCATATTTAAAACATTAAAGATACCTTGATTTTATAAATTAAATTTGCAAGCAATTCTAGCAGCCATATAGCAAAACCTATCTATTGTAATAATAAGGCAGTAAGGCTAAAGGGATGAAGTGATCTTTTTATGTTTGTGCTATTGGTTCACCTTTCAGTGTGACAGTAAGCAAGTACAATGCCCTTTGGGAGACAGGCAATCGAGTAGGCATATTTTACTTAATATTTTAGTGCTAGTTTGATTCCTATCAGTTTAAAACATTTAGTGGTAAAATAATTCAAGCTGTTATTAGCATTTTCTTTAATGTTTCATGCACTTTCCATAATAATATAATTATAACCAAAATATTAATAACAAAAATTTGAGTGCATTTTCAGGAACTTTGTGCTTTCTCTCACCCTAAAGAACATGCTAGATGCTATAATATATTCCTGGAATAAGAAACCAAATATCAGAGCTGGGCACAGTGGTGCACACCTGTAATTCCAGCAGCTGGGGAAGCTGAGGCAGGAGGATCTTGAGTTCCAAGTCAGCCTCAGCAAAAACAAGGTGCTAAGCAGCTCAGTGAGACCCTATCTCGAAATAAAATACAAAACAGGGTTGGGGATGTGGCTCAGTGGTTGAGTGCCACTGATTTCAATCCCCATTACCCCCCTCCCCAAAAAAGAAACCAAAAATCAGAGAGATAAACAGTTAAATTAAGGTAACTTTGGCTTCTGGCAATAAATGATGAAACTATAAAATTGCTTAACCATAATTAAAATATTTATACTTTGCATTTCAATCTTGCGTCAGATTTTACATTTGAACCATCTATTTGTGATCATGCAAAATAAATGAAATTTATTTGGAATTTATTTATTAGAAAATTATTTCCTATAGCACACGTTTTTATACACAATTCATTGTCTTTTGGGGGGATATAAGTGGTCCTCCTCAACACAATGTTGTCTACTACCATTGCCTGAAAATAAATATTTGAACAGGATATTTTAAAGAGGAAAATATTTTATTTAAAGTTTTTTTTCTTCAAATTCAAATTCAGTAGGAAAACCACTGACAATGCTAGTAATATCAGAGTTCATATTTTTTTAAAAACAATAATGCCCTAACTCAAATTGTACTTACAATTGTCCAAGGTCTATTTTCTGATATATGACTGGGTCCTTCAGTAGATTTTTAACAGGATAAAGATACAGATCATATAAGTAGCCTTATATAGGTACTTATATAGAAACAGAAAAAATACATCTAAAATAAAATTATATCTTAAGACAAAAGTCATTTCAGAATATTTTTTCCACAATCTATTACATAAAATGTAAATTCACTAGTACTACAGGAATTCAAAAAATGTCATATCACTACTAATTCAAGTTGGCTGAGATGGTAGCATTGAACCTCTTGTAAATATTTGTTGCTAAAACTTCATTGTATTATAATCACCAGAGAGCTGACTGGAAATGCAGATTGCTATGAAAACCTAAATGGTAATAGGTAAGAAGCTCTGCAATTGAGATCAATCAAATAGATTTCATCAATTCTTTCCAGTGATTTGGGGACTCGAGCACACTTTGAGAAACATGACTGCCCTAGATTATGTCACTTTATATACGGAACAATGGTTATCTCATAGTTCTTGACATCACCTGTGACATGGTAAATATCTTAGGACTAAATATTGATTGATGACCTTCACATTATTTCAGTTTTGGGGGTTATTTCTACCAGAACTCAAGAAAATTACAGTGGCTACCATTCAAATGGATTATACCTGCTCACGAATCCCAAGAGTTTTATACTGAAGCATCCTAGCAGGCGCCTTAGAATGTCACTACTGAGTTTTGTCTAGAAACTCCAGTACATGTTTTAGTAGCATAAAACCCCATAAATGAAATGTAAGTCATGGAGGAACAGTTTGGGCTAATATGTACCTCACATCTCTCAGTTTGCCCTTACTTACTTTTTGAATTCAATCTGTCATCTAGTCATTTCACACAGTGGAGCTAATAGAAATCCCAAATAGACACACTGGATTTCACTAGTGCTACATGTTGTCTTTCTCATTGTGGGGTCCAGAAAAGATAACAATTCATCCTTTAATGTTTGCGCATTCTAAAGCAGTCTCAGATCAGTTTATGCCTGGATGAGCTGGGTACCCTTACCAAGTCACACGTGCCATTAAAATTTTCCAAACTCCCTTTCTCCTCAGAGAGAAAAACTATCACTTATCCTTAGTCAGTTTACTTTTGGCAGTGATCTGAACCACACTGTTTCTTACCAAGTTGTAAGAATATGCTGGAGAATTCACACTACCTTAATGAAGGAAAATTATAATTTTGCCTTCCCCCCCATGAAGGGATACTGCATTTGACACAAGTTTTAGATAGTAATTAAAAAGAAAGCATTGAAGCTTCAGTCAAATCTATAAAATCACACCTGCCTTCTTTGTCCGGATAAACTCTTAACTAGTTTCCCCATATCCAGCATGGTAGAAAGATATTGGGGAAATTCTTTTTATTGGGCAGAAATAGCAGTCAGCCTTTAACATCCATTACTTTTATCATAAGCTAGATACACTATTCTAGGGAGAACTTATAAGAAGCAGCATTCCTGTCTCCACTATTTCCTTAATCAGAGCTGAAAGTTCCTATCATCTTCCTGGAATCTTACACTATTTAATTTTTACTCTAGATGATTTAGGCAATTCAAAAGGCTCCTATTTTAATACAGCCTATTAAAACTAGACTAAGAAATGATTTGAGAAATATTAGGCTCAAACAAGATCCTTCATTTAATGTCACATTCTTCCCAATTATACCTTTCACCAAAGGCAATATCACTTACTATATATATATATTACTCTTTTGTTTTCCCTATCTACAATTTTTAGTATGATCATACCTGCAACCACAGCTGGTTGCTTTGCCTCCTTCCATGCCCCATCAACTTCTCTTTTTCTCCTGAGGTTACATTTTTTTTCCCCAGCAGAATCACCATGTTTTATGCTGCTGACCAATAACTCCAAAAAGCTGTACTTAGTACTACTGGCCACTGAACTTTAACCATGGTATAACCTTGGAGTCCCACTCAGAATTGAGCAAAGATATCTTGGTCTTTTAGTTTTCCTTCTTTCAACTGCCTTAACTGATGGGGTAAATTTAGTAACCAGTGTCAGTGCCTTTTGTTTCCATTCCCCACTGACATCACTGGATGTAACTTCTGAGATGAGAAGAACAGATCTAACAGGGCTCCTTAGGGGAGGCAGTTGCTGAAACTGGAACAGATTTCCAACTTCCCAGCTGGTGATAAATATGCCAGGAAATCATGTAGAGGCATCCTGCCCATTTTTGCTGTATTATTTTTGTGTCTTAACAGCCACCTAAGAAGAACTAATAGTTTTGCCTCTGGTTATGATTTTTCTTCTGAAAAGTCCAGATTTGTCCCATTGGTGAAACCCAGTATGGTTGCTACAAGAGTTAAGGTGCCCATGAATCTATATGTCCTCTTCGTAGCCAAAAAAATGACCACATACCTAAGGAACTCTCTTAATCATAGTTTGTCTACCAGAATTTAGGTGAGAGGATATGATTTGGGTAAGCTCATTTCTGATTATTATATGGCCAGCCCAGATTTGCTACTAAAGTTAATATATCTATTCTTCTAAAGAGTCATAGTATTGAGAGAACCAGCTTCCCTTTTCAGCACAGATCCATACTACCCCAGATTTTACCTACTCAAAAAAGGTCATTGATATTATACCCAGCAGTAATTCTTAAATGCAAACAATTTTTCATTCTACATTATCCATAAATGTATTATTAGCGCTTAGGTCAATCAATCTAAAGATTCAGGAATGCATGGATTGCACAGAGATCTTCTGGCATTTCTCAGCAAGGTGACATAGCTCCTCTGTACAATAATTTCTTTGTCCCATTTGATAACTAAAAGCCACGTAGTTATTCAGCACTAGAAATGCAGTGTCTGAATCAAAATATGCTGTAAATATAAAATACACACCAGATTTCAAGGACTTAGTATGAAATCAAGAATGTAAAACTTCTCAATTTTTATTTTGAACAAGTGTTAAAATAATATGTTGGCCATATCAAGTTAAATTTTTAAAACTGAAATTAATTTATCTGTTTCTTATGTGTTAAATGTACTTAAATTTAAAATTTTATATGCCTTTCACTTGCAGCTCACATTATGTTTATGGTACAGAGCTGCACTATAGATCCTACTTTCTGGTGTCACTTGCCTGGGGTTGCAGAAAGACAACAAAGATTAAATGTAATATCCTTTCAAGTCCCAACCTGGCTTTTATTCACACTTTGAACACAAGTCATGACGCTGCTTGCTTTACTTGCTGTTTTCTGTGGCCTCAGTTTTACAGGATGATTAATGAACAGGGAATAAGGAATTAAGTGTATTTTGAAACATTTTCTCCTCAATTTGATCTCACAGTCATTCATCTGACCCTTCCACAAGGGATAAATCTTTGCTATCCATATTCCAGTCTTACGATTTATCCCCAGTTATTTTCTGTAGAGCTTTTGCTACTCGAACCCAGCATAGATCAGCATCGCATTCCCCTCAGTATCATGCCCAAAACTTTTGGCTATATTGAGTTAAAAAAGATCCCAAAGCCTGGTCACATTCTGTCTCCACTGCTGAGATTTTGGGTTTCAAATTGTCACTCACTCTCCAGACACCAACAGGCTTTAAGCTAATATTATATTTACTAAGCCTCACAGGAGGATGTGATGCCAGAAACACATCAGGCCTACAGTATCTTTATCACATGGGAGACTCAGCCATTTTGCCCCCTCACCCACAAAGGACTGCAGGTATAAGAGTCAAGGGAGATTGCTTTGACACAGAGAAATCAGTGTTTGTTCTAACCAAACTATATGCTGGCTAATCATGCGGGACAAAGATCTATAGACCTGTAGGTAGCTGCCCCAAGGGAGGTGCAGTCCTTCCAAACGAATGAAGATGATTCCAGTTCTCCATTTAGCATAATTCCACTGTTATCAAGGAAATTATGTCAAAGAAATCAGGGGTCACTCTCAGCAGTCCTGTAACAGCTTAGACCTGATGATCACCTATTACTCACAGTTATGTAGAAAGACACAATTGAGTAAAATTAAGTTGTTCATTGAATGCTAATTTTAAATGGATTATGTCTGGTTTGGGTTGGGGGGGATGTTTCTAAAGGTTTTAAAGTAAGTTCTCCAGAACAGTAGTTAGAAAGGTGATTAATGAATTCTGCTTTGCTAAACACATAAGGTAGTATGCTAAAATCTTAACATTTTAGTAATGAATTTCCCAACTGTTTCAACTAGTATGCCAATAAACATACATAAATGCCTATTGAAATGAAAGTTATTTTGGTCCAATTTTAAGATGAATTTTTTTAAATACATGGATTAATATAGTTTAAAAGGCTATATTAAACTTCAACACTGAACTAATCTGCACACAAAATAATATAACTTACCCAGGTGACCTATGTTTTCCTTCTGGAATGCAAACATCAGCATAATTTACTTAATTGTAAGGGGGGGTGCTATTTAGCACTTACATAAGAACTGTTTAATACCTACTATACATACTTTTATTCAAGATATAGCAAATTTCAAAGCAAATAGTAGGTTTGCCATAAAATTTTCATGGAAGCCAAAAACCTGAGTCTAAATGAGCAGGCTTCCACTGATTTCTAATTTTTAGCAAGATTACAACAGTAATACAGATCACTTGGATTGACAGCTTTATTTTCAGGTAATGAACTGTCAACTTTTATTTCATACTTGTTTCTTCAAATTTTAATTGCTTATACATCTTACAATTGAAATGTTTTTCAATAACTACATGCTTTTGTTTTTCAGGTGGAATTACTTCCATTTTATAATTCCTAAAAAAATAATAATGCATCACTGAATCAACTTTAGTCATTTTCTCATTTTTAGAATCCACAATAATTTCTATTATTCACTTATGAATTTTAAAATATACTATTCATCAAGCAACTACTTTCACAGACCCAAAGTAATTTTTAGGAGTTTGAACCAATTATTTTTATATTTCATATTATTAATAAAAAGCACTATCAAAGCAGACATATGATCTTATAAAATATATTGTTACCTTTAAAATTTTCAATTTTAGTGGTAAAAAAAGAACCCTTTTCATTGGTACCATAAATTCCTTATTTATTAATGAATTTAATGTAACTTTTTAAATGCCATATTTGTCTATCATGAGCACATTTATGATTCATATTTATTAAATATTTTTCCTTTAAATTTTGAGGGTGTTTTTCATTTTATATTTGAAATTCTCTTCAATTTGCCACATTTAAAAATAATGAAACCATTTTGGAAGAACATAATAAGCTTTAAATTTATGTAACAATTATTTCTAAAACCTGAAATAAACTGCCAAATATCATTCATAATTTGGACCAAACTACATACATACTATCTTAAAGGTCTTCCAAAAATATGCAAACATATTAGTACCATAAAGGACTGATAACGAAAGCAACCAAATGTTATTGTGTGTTACTCTGTATTTTCCAAGGAAGAAACTCATATTGGTGGGAAATAACCATTAAAAGGTTGTCTCCATGAGAAAGAAAATCCACGCAGTGATCCTGGTATTTTAACCATCTTATCACATATTTATATATCTAGACACATAATATTTAAAAAATCTATTATATGAATGTATATAACATAGCACTTCAATAGATTTATCTCAATCTTTTTTAAATATTCTATTAATATATAGAAAATATCAATTTTAATTTTTTCACTAAAACATCTTTTGAGAGTTTTACATTTATTAAAGAGTATGTCTATATGATGCATCAGGATAAATAAAACTTCAAAGGGAAAATAACCTACTCACCTCTATATGCTTTAGTTATCTTTTCTTCATATTAGTATAAAAATCTATGATGATAAAATTTGTTATGATTCTGAAATGTCTGCTATGCATGCCTGATTCCACTACTGAAAAGTTTTCTTGTAATTTTCTTTGACAGGATGATGAGGTAAGGGAAAGCCGATTCAGCTTCACAGCATATGGAATGGGACCGTGTATGCAAGCAAAAGATGGTGTAACTCCAAAGGGCCCAAACCATCCTGTCCAGGTAATGCCAAAAAGTCCTGATGAAATGAGGAAGGTCTTTATTGATCGGGCCAAGAAGATTGACACCATCTCCCGAGCCTGCTTCCCATTAGCTTTCTTGATTTTTAACATTTTCTACTGGGTTATCTATAAAATTCTTAGGCATGAAGATATTCATCAGCAACAAGATTAAATCTCTGATGGCATACAAATACAAAATTAAACTCAGAAGAAAATTTCTTGCCATAGCTGTGTGTATGTGTATATATGTATGTGTGTGCAATGTACAAAAGATAGCCATTATATTAAAATAGTACCTGAAAAAGGTTGTATTTTGATTTTTATGTAAAGTCCTGAGACAGACCAAGATTCTTTTACTGGATACAAAATATGTATTACAGAGATTCTGTTTCATATTAACTCAAAAAGAACTGTTTTTTCACAGTAAGTCAAATAAGTAGAAGCTTTACTGCCAATGTGTTTGTATGTTGTATAATATCACATAATAGTAGACATAAAAACTACTTTGGAGTGTCTTGATTTTTAATTCAGTGATATTACCTGTTACAAAAAGATTTGTACAGTAAATTTTATGAAAGAAAAAAAGAAAATGATAAAGATAAAAAACAATAGTTTGAAATGTAAAATTATTTTCTTATACTCACAAAAAAGGAAAGTATTCAGATAATTCAGTGGAAAACTCACTCATTAGTTAAGGATTATATACAGAAACACTATAAAACATATGTAATGACAAAAATTTTCAAATTAGAAGGTTAAAAAAGTCTTTCATTGTTTAGAATACTACATACAAATATTTAGAATACTGAGTTTTCCTTTGTGGAGATTTAAAACACATGGCTTAAAAGATCACACTGTATTCAAAACCTACTTTTCATAAACTTTATAACTTTAGGAATGAAGATGGAATTACTAAAAGAATTTTTGTTTTTAAATAAGTGTTACAATTATGTACTTTAAATTATTGCCAAACACTGAAAAAATTTGAGCCAGCACCCTCATTTTTGTTATATTTTTAATAGCTGCTTAATTGTTTGTGATTACATTTAGTGTTTTGATATTATAACTGAACAAAGTTCAGTGACTTTTATATTTTAGTTTAGAATAAAACTTTAAATTTCAGTGGAATTAAAAGTATTTACATTTTGATAAAAATGAATTCAATGAAAACAGATTCATGATTTTTTAATGAGCACAGTTTTCCCATCAAAATTACATGGGTTCAAACTATTTCCAAATAAAAGAAAATGATATGTCACTCAATTCTATGAAGATGTTTTCATATTTCTGAATTCAAAATACAAGCCATTCACAAGATGTGAATAATTTTAATAAAAAGTTTACTTAAAATTTATCAATACCCCCATGAGATTATTTCAACTGTAATGGGGTATCAGCTTATTTTGTGCAGTGTAATTACATAGAAATAAGTGACAGTGTTCTTGGTTAAACTGAACGGGAGTCTGATTCTCTTCTCTTGCTATTTTTTAAATTATATTTTACCATCAATGTTGTATTTAAAAACATTTTCAAGTGCTTTGAAGATAGTTTAATTATTAGAGGCACCAAATGAAAACTCAGTGTATCAAATTATTTAGAGAAAAATAAATATTAAGCAATTAAGCAAATATAAGATAGAAAAATAAGACAATTCTGAAATCATGTGTATTATTTTCTGACCTTTAACCAATCTCAAACTAAAAGCAGTAACCATCATTTAAAACTGAACCTTCTCAATATTTCTGTAGTTTGGTTTACTTAAACTTTAGTTTTTAAAATTAACTTTAAAAAAACATACTCAGTAAATTTGGTAATAAAAAAAAAACAAATTCTCTAAGTAATTGAGACAAGGAAAATATATCATGCAAATTCTACAACTGGAAGAATTTGCTGTTATGTACTTTTGAGGACTATCTACCCCAAAATTGAACATATGCATCTTCATTTGGTGTCTATGAACTAAAACTATGGAAGTATATTCTTATATTGAAGATAAGAGCAAGATAAACTGTTGGTGATCCCTGAGAACTAGCTGGAGGGTTTGATGTAATGATAAACTACACTGTCTCAATATGTCTATGAAATACTCGACTACATTTTCTAAATTTATACATCTTATTTCAAAAGCTTTCTAAAACTGCTTATGTTAAATGAATTCTGAAAAAAACAAATATATGAAGATAAGCATACATAGCCCCATAAGAAAATTCATAGACATCACTTGCTTTCATATTTGAGGATGTTAAAAATGTGTCCTTTTCTAAACCTAAAACTCTGACTGTAAGTTCAACCAGCTGTGAGAAAACTTGTCAACAAGGGCATTGATACTTAAAGAAATCCATGTCAAAAGTATTAAACTTTTCTTAGGCATAATTTTACTTTTCCATTATTCTTACCATTGCCTTCCTGCGTAAGAAAACACTCTAACAGCCTCACTTACACAGCAACAGTGACAAGGTAACCACAGCTGAATGAAAAATGTTCAAAGGAATATGTCCTCTCTAATGAACTCTCACAGACTCTTAAAGACTCTTTAAAACTGTAAAACTACATTGTAACTAGCATCCTGAAGTAGTATTTGCTCCAACCAGCCCTGTTTCAAACCAGCGTATTTTAAATTAATCAGAAAACTATTGGTAAGAAATTTTTAAAGTGTGCATATACGCGGATTACCACACACTTTGCTGGATTTTCAATGTGGATATTCTGAAGCATTCTGAAATAGCCATATTAGAAAGTGTTAGATTTTTATGCATGCAATTTTTTAAAAAATAGCTACTTATCTCATGGGCTGGAAATGTGGTTCAGTGGTAGAGCACTAGCCTGGCATGCATGAGGCCCTGGGTTAGATTCCTAGTAGCACACACACACACATGCTCACGCACATTTCTCAACCACTGAAATATTTGGTACCATAGCCTATGAATTTTTAAGAAATCTTGTATGTTAACATACATGTGTTCAACCTTCTCTTTCTTTCCCAACCATTGGAATTGACTTATAATTGAAATCTAAAATTTTCTTTACTACTTAAATTAGGAAATCAGAACTTCCCCAACCTTTCCAGAAATTTTTTTGTGACACTTACCTGAAGAGCCCATCCAACTCTCAGCTGCTAAGTAGAAGGGATGGTTATGGTTGCTCATCTTATTCATAATAAATTCTTACTTTATGAATATATTCTAATAACATTTATCTTAATTTTGAATTATAAATGTTTGAACATACACACACACACACACACATACACACACCCCTAAGACATGAATACATGGCAACATGTTTAACAGAAGAGAACAAATTGTGAACTCTTCTATATTCTGTGCAACTTAGTTATAACATTTGGAGAAAATGAGTATCCTTCATACTAGATATCTTTTTTCTGAATGTCATTCATCTAATTTATTAAAATATAGTCTTCTATTCTTAATATGATATAATTCAAGCTGCTGATTACTTGTGAGAATTGAATATTACACTGTCACCTATATTTTCCTTTCATTTACAAAGTACACATTCTATGAAACTGACTCCAGATAATATGGGACTTGCCAAAATTAAAATACAGTTTCTTCTCATATTAAAAGTAGGAAACTGGTAATATTAAAATTCAAAGGAATCCCTCCCTAACAATGACTTAGAGCACCCTAAGATCAAAACTCTTGAGAATGAAAATGTGTCTAATAATCCTTAGATAGATCATTAACAATCTTTGAAGTGATGTCTCCTACTTCAAAATGAAATTCACACTTTACACTACAAATAAGAACATGATCTTTCAAAGTTTATAAGCATAAACAATATGTATTTCTCATCTAGCTGAGGTTGAACTAGTGAAGAAAAGCAAATCATGCTAAGCACACAGTAGAAAAAGAGTCAGTCACTATTTCTTGATGCTGACAAGGCAAGGACTATAAAATAAAGGCACTGATCAGCACATTATGAGGTATGTTAGTCTATCCACAAGACCATTTAATTTTAGCAGTCTATCCAAGAAAAATATAATTCATGAAAATATAACTTATAAACATAATAAGTATTTTAGTTCACTGAGGAGATTAGTCAGGAATTATCTTGATGACTCAGAGAATGTTCTTCCCATCTTTGTATCTGCAAGGTTCTTTTGAATTATACCCAACTGTTAAGCACAGTTTATAATAACCATATATGCTTCTTGTTAATTTAGGTATTCAGTTTTTGAACTAGATCATTTCATTGCCTAAATTTGGCTTCAAGAATGAGTTATGAGCTATTATAGAGGTACTGAAACTTTTAGCACAATCACCTCTAAGAAACTGTAAACTTAATTTGCATTGTCAGTAGCTGGCTTCATGTGCACTTCAGAGAAGAATTTAGTTGTCAAAACTGCACAATTTTTTAAATGTTAAATTTCAAGAAACCCTTAAAATGGGGCTCAAATTTTCTAATCTTCTCAAACTAAACTAAAACAGTTTCTGGTGCAGTTTTATTTTTTAAATAATTCTGACAAGACTACTTTCTATAGCTGAACCTATATGATAATGAGTAGTAGAAAGGCATGACCATGAACATTATAAGAGACTGAAAATTTGACTATAAAAATCTAGTGTTGTTTTCCACAATTACTTCATAATTCTTTACTGCATCCTCTATTTGGGGCCACAAGGCCATTCACAGCATAGATGGAATAATCATGACCATCTCTATGATCACTAAATAGTTAGGAACCTTTAACTATGCACATAGTCACTCTCTCTATATGTCATGAAAATTTTACATTTACCACTTGAAACAAGGAAAAATGCACACAATCTTTTATTTTCCTTTTATTTTATACCTTGAAATTCATCAACTCATCATTCTGACATTTAAAAGGATGCCAAAAATAATGAGAACTACAGCTTGGAGCTATAAAACAACTTGCTGCTTTAATACAATATATTAGAAATCACAGTACATATGGTGTACATGGACACAGATTCCCTTCTTGAACAAATGCAAATAAAAATGCCCCTTGGCATTTTTATGCCTTTATAAGGCATGTTTTCCTCTGAAGATATATTATCTTTTATTTCTTATTCATGTACTGCAAAGAGTAGTAACATTGCAATGTTGTTTTATTCTCATTATAAACTTTCCATTAAATAAGCATGCACACTATCATCTGTCTTAATTTAATTAACTTTAAGATTAAATTTTTAGCTCAACCCTCACTCCTATTTAAAAACAAAATATTAAAAAATGAACTTCCACAGAGAGATAGCTGTTGTTGCTAAACATTTCAAAAGAAAATGACATATATTCTTCTATAACAAAAATAGCATGTGTAAAACTCTTAACAATTTAAAAATAAGTAAAGCAAGGAAAATATGGAGAAATATCTCCCAGAAATTGATTCAGGAGGTACAAAAATCTCAAGTTAGTACCTACATCACCTGTTTTTTCATCTACATTTTTATAGATGCTGCATTCATCTCTCTCGTCCCTCTATTACACATATTTAAAAGTTCTTGTTAAAAGGATGAATTCTTTCAAATTAGAAATACAGATGAAGTCAACTTTTCTAGACAAAGAAATTAATTCTGTGATGATTTGAATATATGTGATTCTCTGTGGGAATCATTTGATTTGATCATGTCTTAATTTTTTAACCATATTTTGCCTCAAAGCCATATAAACAAAGCTATGTGGATCAAATCTTATCTCTCTTAGCAATAGAATTCTAAAACACTACTTAGGGTCTAGATGTATGGCTCAGTGGTAATACCCTTACTTGCATGTTTGAGACCCTGGGTTCAATCCTTAGCACCACAAATAATAACAATGACAATAAAAATGATAATAATAATAAAACACTATTCAGACTCTCTTTGAAAAAAAACTATTTGTCAAGCACTTCTTCCAAAATACAACTAGTAATATTGGTGTTAAGTAGCATTAAGTAGTTTTCTCATTATGTTTTATTGTTCACACATAAGCAAAATAAGATTTTTAAAGATTATGGAGTATTACTAAAAAAACAAAAAGTGGTTCTGAATTCTTCTGATATACAATCAGAATTCAGAGCACTTTATATACATACATGTATATATATTTAATTCCAATATACATTATGCACACACACCATTCCAACATATAACTCATTAATTGATTAAATAACTATTCATTGAGCACCTTGTGTGTCTTTAGCACTGTGCACCATGCTGAATTCAGTATCTTTGGGTTGAGATATGAAATCCTGCATTATAGACAAAGTTTAACAAACAGAAGAACTGATGTGAACATACACAAATCTATTCTTTTAATAAGACTGAATTTAATCCTGCTAAAATTTCACAAATTTTTTCTTTCCTCAAGGAATCCATTTTAGTTGTCTCCATTTACATTCTTGGAATCAGAAGTAAACCTTTGAGCTCTCCCCCCAATCCCTGTTAGAACCTTCACCATTATGTTATCCACATTGTCCTAACACCCATACAGCAATATGTAGCTCATAAGTCTGAGGGCAGCCTGGTCCTTTTCTGTATGACAGAAAAGTTCATCCTCATCAATAAATTACTTTCACTTTCTATAAAGCAAATAAGTCTATTCCATTCCCATTAGCCAACCTATCATATATTTTCTAATATCTCCTGCCTATGTTTAAGCTCAATTAACATACTCTTTCAATCAGTCATCACTAGCTTTATTCTTTTTTAAGTAATTCACTACAGCACTTTAAGTGTTAAATATGGTGAGGTATTTTCAGGTTTATAAAGTAATAAAACAAAATTGATCATCTATATCAATAGAACTTGGTAAAAAGTCTATGTAAATTATTAACACTAACTTGAAATATTTTCCTGTAACCTAGCAATAATTTTTAAATTAAATACTGAAAATGTAATTCAGATATGAAGATACTATATAAAACCCTACAAAGCACTATAAATTTTAAAAAACTATTATCTACACATAATACATATTTTTACAGCAAAGCTATAATAAAAAATAATGAATTGTTATTTTAATAGTTGATTTTTCTATGGGGTGGTTTTAGCAAAGATGCCTCCAGGGGAACTCCACTTACTCATTATCTAGCCTGGCTTGTAGGTGAAGAGGTAAGGAGTTGCAGCTTAAATGCCAACAAAAGATTCAAATGTAAAGCTGCACTTGAATGTGCTTAAATAATTTTGCAATCCTTCACTTCTATCTCTATGAATTATGCAAAAGTTTTTCCTTAAGTTTCATTTTAATGTATGATAGATGATAACACTGGGGGAAAAATAGGATGAAGTACCTTGATGTTCTCTGGATATAATGTGCTGTGTAAAACAAAACTAAAAGAAAATGCACCACATATTTTCCAGGGACTATCTCAATGTGATATACAGCATCTTCATACTAGTGGCACAATATGTTTAAAAGACTACCCCTGCAAAAAATACTGCTATTTTATGATGTTAGTTATTTTTCTGAAGATCTAAAACTTGTCTTCCTGAGTCTGATGTCTGTTTTCCTGTCCAGATTGGTGTCACATTTTTTTTCAGAAAATTATACTGAAAATATATTTTAAAATTTATGCACAATTTTATCAACTTGATTTTCACTATATTTAGTTCAATTCTGCAACTAACCAGCTCTCTAATCAATCATTAACCCATGAACATTATATGGTATTTATCATGTAACTACAGATAATTTGATCAAAATCAATAAAAGTCAACACTTTCCAAGAATATGAATACCTTTTTGTGCAAATTTTTTAAAGAACAAATTTTATCAGAGAATTATGTTGTTGTTCTAACAAAAATCATACATTTGTTTGGATAAAAATTATTTAACCTAGGATTACAAAAGTAAGTGACATTCAGAGAAGCCTTAATACATGTGTCCCATTATAGGAAAACTACCACAAAAAGGATGGTGAATGGAACTTTTCTACTAAGGATAGAATGAAAGATGTGTTACCAACTAGAAAAATGATTTGACATTATTGTATTAGTACTTTTGTTTTTGTTTGTTTGAAAGCCTTTGCCTTACAATTTGCGTGTTGAATAAATCATTGACTTAACCTACCCACAGAGATATTTCAAAGTGAACTGCTACTCTTTCTTCATTTTAAATTTCAAGTTTCATTGTGGTCTTTGCCTCCATACAATTGGGCTGGTAAAGTTTAGTGAAGTACAATAGCAGAGAAAAGAAAATTTAATGTATAAAAAATTAAGAAAATTTTACAATATATGGTAACTGGTCTTTCATTTTTGGAGTATCTATAATTTGCATATAAATAATAGTCTTTACATACATAATTTTATGTTTATTGGCACAAGATTCAAAAAATATACATGACAAATTCCTTGCTAAATTGGCATTATGATTTTCCTTGATGAACTAGCCCTTACTAACTGTTTGAATGGTCAAATCATAACATCAGCAGAAACTCAACTGAAATGCTGCCATAAAATCAGGCAAAGTCATCTGTAAGTACAAGTGCTAGAAGTATCTTTAAGCAATCAATGTTTAAACAAAGTGTATATGAATAAATGTGATGAGACTAACAACTGTGAGAAAATCACATCAAACATAACTTTTAAAAATCAATTTGTTCTTCTATGGTTTAAAAATATTCATTATTCTCACTATGTTCATCATTTCAAAACCACTAAGTTGGTTATATTGTTCTACATACTTTATATAAATTTACTCTTGCTGATAGTTACTTTCTTCCTTGATGGACTGATTTTCTAAATATATTCCTTCTTTGTAATTTTGCATAATTTACACAGTTAATTATCCATCCAAGAGAAGCTTAAATCAGAATGATGACAAGTTACTGAACTATGGTATGCTATAAATATTTAGATATTTAGCTTTTAATGTTGCCTTATGTTTGACCCATGTGTTGTCTTACCAAATTATCTCAGTGAATGCTCTAACAGTATCTGAAAATTCACAGAGACAAATTAATTGGAAACTAGGTTGTGAAAGGAGGATAGCACTATCAAAGTAAATCAGTTAAAGCAGTGAAGGCAAATTTTATCCAGGAAAAAAAAATCACAATAAGAAGAAAGAAACTTTGTATAAAACTGTACTTCATTCTGAATACACAGATAAGTGGGGATCAATGGATGGAGAATTCTAAGAGGAATCCAGTGTAAGGGAGATTCTGGCCAAATTGATTCAACAAGATTCTTGCTCTTATCTTGTGATAAGATATCAAGTGTGGAGGATTTTCACCAAACTGACCCAGCAGATTCTGGGTAAAACTGAACTAAATGGGCCAATGGCAGAACTCAACTTCATTCCTAATCAGAAAGGGAGCTCAACGGAACATAACAAAGTTTGGTCAACGAAAGAATCCTGCCATCATCTATAGTCCATTATGTGGCATGAGAAATGACTTGTCTGAAAACTTGTTATCCAAACAATGTTAGTTTAAAAATCAAATGACATTTATTTACCATTATGTGACCTAAACAATTCTCAGTCTTCCAGATGGGATCTGGTTTTAAGTCATCCATTTAAAAAATCATTGTTTTGCTGTCAAACTTCTATTCCATCCAGAATCAACTTTTTTTAAAAAAGAAACTCTTCTAAATGATGTTACAAAAATAATTATATTTATAGGTTCTTATTGAAACATTTTTGCCCTCCCCCAAAAAGCACCTTCCTAGGTAGTGACTTGCTTGAAATTCTTATTCTCTGGAAGATCATGTTTACAGTTGTAACACTGTACTATCTTCATTACTAATCAAAGAAAGTTGAAATAAAATAGAAATAGAAATAAACTGAAGTTAATTCAAATTCCATAATTTATCTGACATAGAATTGAAAAATTCAAAAACATACATTTATTGGACTGCCAGAAAGTTTCTGAAGAAAGATTGATAATGGATTATTAAATCACTTGAAGAAATGTAGCTTTAATCTATCACACTGTATATAATAATTGAAGCTAGAAGGATATCTGGTGATATCATCATCATTTCTGGGTGATTCCTTTGTTCTCCTCCTCATCATCAAAAAATTTTAAGTCTCTAATGTATTAGGCCATGAAAACCTCAAAAAGTACCCAACCAGAAAGTTTCTTCTGCTTTCAGGAGCAAAGCAAGGAAGTACATAACAACTGTAAGAACCAAATGTCACAGAGAAGAGGCTTATTTTATTTTCATTTTATATTAGTGCTTTTCCTGTGCAATCAATAATCTCTAAAGAAGACTCAATTCTTTCTAAAATGATGGAATTTAAATTGATACTTTGCATATAGTAAATTAAAATATCATTCCAATTCAGGTGATTTGTGATTTTTTTTTGAGAAATAATAATAAATGGAAATGGTAATTTTTAATATTTAACTGAAATTGAATCAGTATCCATTTACTGTCAATTGGTTATGTTTGAAATAGTTTTTCTATATTCTTTGAACATTAAGTAATGAAACTCTGGGATATAAAAAAGTACATTATTTTAAATCATAAATACATACATAAGGAAAACATTTATGTGACTTTATCATCTAGCAGGCAATATAATTTACTTTTAAAAATAAAATTTAAAAAGTAATATAATAATATTTCATATTGTTGGCTTATTTTTACTAAGTGGTCCCTTTTTATTATTTATACTAAACAGGTTTACCCTTTAATATATGTTTTATGTTTTCTTAAGCAATAACATGATTGGCTCACATGCCATTAACAGTATGCTTAAATCCTTAAGTGTTCAAAATACTGGAGTCTTATAACTCAAATATAAATTATAAAACAGAATAGGCAATATACAGTTGTCTCTTAATGTCATTATTCTGTTTTCTAAGTTATTTCCTACAAGAGATAGTATATACCCCTTTGGTAACTTCACTAAGCATTATGACTACTAAGTGAGTACACAGAGCAAGGTTTTCACCAAATAAGAAAATAATTACAGATAGCAACATGTTGCATGCTGCATTCCCTAAGTTTCAAACAAGTGCCCTGAATTTTCTACAGAACTATTACTCAGATCCAGAATTGTAGTTTTTGATTACCTGTAAATTAAAAACTTAGATTGCGTTCATTGAGGTACCTAAGGTTCTTATATTTTAAAAGATTGCATATTCCTTTATCATATAAATGTAGATAGAGCATATGTCACTCTGTACCTAAACCACAAGATGGCTCCCTCTTATTGATTTAGGGATTGTAAATAGCATTCAAAAATCCATTGTGGCTAATTTTACTAATGTTTTACTAATGATTGAGAGTAATCTTTGCCATAAAAGATGTATTGAAATGAAAAAAGGATACAAGTCAGTATAATCCTACATTTTAATAGCTTCATTAAATAGACATTTAAGGGATAACCTACTCAAACTCTTATCTTTTCGAGTATTGAAATGGATCCTAAAAATAAAAGGCAATTTTACCCAACACTACTGATCCTAGTAACTACTGAAGCCAGAACCATATTCTTGATCTTCAAACTTCAGTAAGTGGGATTAAAAATTACAAGATCAATATTAACATCTTCTTGTGGTAACAATTTTATTATAAATTTAGAAAAAGGCGTATCATGAAAAACATAAAACTTTAGTGAATAAAAAATATACAACAAATAGAAAAGGAATTCAGTGTTACAGTGGAAAATCTGCCACAGGTAACCATTTTGTCTGCCAATCCATTCCAATTTCATTGAAGGTTCGTGGTGGAAATGTTTAACCATCACTGTGAACCTGCTGCTCTTTTGAGCCAATTTTAATAAGCAGAAATACAGGGCAGACACTGCTGAGTATATATGTGTCTGTATTAATTTTAAATCAAGAAAACATGTAAAAAGTTCTCATCACTATTTATATCCTAACACTATGTTCTACTTCTCTGTGCTTCATTTTATGTTAATTTAATCTTTCACAAATAACTGAATGCCAAAATTTGAAAATGCTAGATGTAGATAACTGTACATGAAAAGAAAAGAAGAGACAAAGGTAATTCTTACTTAGTCTCTCCATCATTCCAGCATAAGATATACTACCAAAATATTAAACTGGATTAATTTCTTTGATTAAGTTAACTAGTCACTAGTACTGTAGAAGATTCAGCCCTAATATGTCAAAGGTTTAAGAGAAATAATCACCATGAAATATTAAAGTATGTTATCAAAATGACCAAGTTTTAATCCTAGCTATTATATACCATGTTATTTGTCTTTTTTCACTGTATGATTTAAAATCTATACCTTCAAAGTAAAAGGTGTCTTTATTATGCTGCTTGAACTACAAAGAGAAAATAAGTTGATTTAGAATTCCTTTTAACGATTTCTTTCTGGTTTTCAACATATGGCTAAATTTCATTCTATAGTTCAGTTCTATTTAATAATTAAAACAAATATTTTAATTAGACATTAAAAACTTTAGTCTCTTGCAGGAATTTCTAATTTTGAAAAACATTTGGTTAAAATTACTTGATTTATCGAAGTGTCATTCAAAAAGAATAAAATATATTTAAATAAACATTTATTATAAATAAGAAAATATTAATTTAGGAAGATAAAGTATAGTCTGTCACTCCAACTTCAAAATAATTGAAAAACTGGAATTTGCATCAGCCCCATTAAACCATGCTGAGCCTGCTAAAATTGTAATACAGAAAAAGCAAGTATTGGAGAAAGAAAGGGGATGTGAAATTATTTTAATTGAAAGAGTATATAAGAATTAATTTGAGGACCTCTAGCTGTTCATCATTCACCTTATGTACTTCTTTAAACATGTACTTATCATTAAATAAACTGATGCTTTTAATGCTTATTTCATGTTGAACAGAAAAATTGAAAATGAGTTTACTATCAATTTCTGTGTGTTTATTGTAATAAAATTTCCTTAAAATGTTGTTCAAGCTTATAAACTGCTTAGCAGTCATTTTCAAAATCTTATGTGCTCTAAGAAAGCACAAAAGTCAAATAATAGTGATGGTTACAATAAATCACAAGAGGTTTCAATGAATAAGTTTATGTGACTCTGGTAAGGTAGAAACTGTTCCTAATAAAGTCAATAGGCCAAGAGTTTAATGGTGATGTTCCAAGACAAATATATTGTCTTCCTTTGACTTTTTTAAACTTATTTCTGCCCTGTCATCTTTAACTTTAGAAATTAAGAGACTTAGGTTCAGGGTACCTGCTCAGCATGTTTAGAAGAGCCAGAGAAATGCATGCTATGGGAAGAAAAATACCATATTAAATGAGATAATTGGTCTACTTAAAAGCAATCTGAACTCTGGGGTGGCCTACTAGTACTACAGTTACCTCTAAACTAGGTTAATTTTCTCTAGTCATTTCTAGTGAAAAAAATTAGGAGTGAAAAAGATTGCCCAAGGCCAAAAAGTGTGTGGCTTCTTCATTATGAATGCTGAGTCATAACCTTCCACCTAGTTGTAAATGTCCTCAGTCACCAAGATATTTACTTAATCCTAGTGAATGTGACTCTGCATGAAACCATGATTAAGCTGTTTCTCATATACAACAAGTCTAAAAGTTTTTAAAGTCTTTCCATTAATTGAGTGAGATAAAAGTTCAGTAATAAGGATCAACAGAAAACTCACGTGTTCTCTTTAATTCATATCTTTAATACCACATGAGAGTAATTCCCTATATTGTCACCATTAAAACTTCATTCCCTGAAGTAAGGGTCACCCACATTTATTTTTGAATTCTCAGCATCAAGTACTAATATATTGAGTTATCAATAAATATATTTGTTTTATAAATAAATCAGTGAAATATAGCAAATTGCCAAAGATTGCTTATTGTGGAATTGAGATATACAATGGAATATCAGAATGAACACAGACTAGCTTCCTCAATCATTTCCTTGAGAAGTTACATATAAATATTCTGAATGGATATAAACATCAATCCAGTATATGGCATATTAATTTTCCTGAGTCTCACCATATCAGAGAGTTATATTAACTTTCCAAAATATATAATATGATTCATTCTACACTTCTCACATTCAGAATTTATGATCCACCCATGTCTTAAATTGGGAAGTTGAAAGTAAAAAAGAATATGAATCAAAATAGTAATTTTTAAAAGTAACAATGTGGTTTAAAAGATTGCTAAAAATATTAAAAAGCCTTTTATTTGTCCCTTAAAAATGACATTATTGTAAAGCAAACTTTAACTCTGACCTCTAATATGTTAATCACATTGCTGCCAAAATTATCAACATTCATATTTGCAATTATCTAGACTTTTTATCATGGTAGCCTAAGTATATTGATACTGTCACAATTGCTGATGTTTGGTGTTCTCAAAATTCTATCTAACTCTATCACCCAGATTATTTAAATTGGTGAAACTTTTTCTAATCAATGGGATACTCAATTTGTTGCTTTCTCACTAAAAAGAAAACCAGAAGAATTTTCTCTAAGCTATTCTGCCTAGTTCTTTGTGAAATTATAATGCACTTATAAACATAACAGGAATGGAAGCTCCCAGCAGCACTCTGCAAGATGGTCTCGGTGCACACTCAAGACATGTAGAAATGAAGTGAGTAAGAGATTTACTAACATTTGCAATATATTTCCTTGGTAACAGTTTCACATTTCAGGGAATAAATGTGAAAGCCACTTTTAGCATTTTGAACATTTTAATTATTTTATGCTAGTGAATTTTAAATGAATATATGCAACTTTAAATTTTAAAAAACATTGTCCAAATAGGTTTACTGGATAAATATTGAAAACATCTGTGGTAGATTATCGGGATGTTGGTAAATTACTTAAAATTCAATGTTAAAATAAGAAAATAGATTGTATTCAAAATACATCTATACCTAATTTAGTATGAACATAATTCAACATCTACCACTGTTGTAAGTTGAGGGGAAATGAAATAAATTGAATGCTATATATAGGTTTTAAGTATCCACTGACTTCTATTTATTTATTTATATTTTTTGGGGAACCAGGGATTGACCTCAGGGACACTCAGCCACTAAGTCACATCCCCAGCCCTATTTTATATTTTATTTAGAGACAGGGTCTCACTGAGTTGCTTAGGACCTCACTAAGTTGCTGAGGCTGGCTTTGAACTTGCGATCCTCCTGCCTCAGCCTCCGGAGTCGCTGGGATTACAGGCGAGTCGCTGGGATTACAGGCGTGCGCCACCACACCCGGCTCTACTGACTTTTTTTTTTTTTTTTAATTTTGATTTATTGAACACAAATGGAGTACAGCTATTGTTTCTCACTTTTAACTACACATTCCACGTTATAAAACAACCTAAAAACAAAAAAGTATATCTTAACCATTATAGTACAGCAAAGTCAAAAATAATATGAAAAACTTTCTCAAGGTTACATAACAATGTAAGTATTATTTCAAAAGAATTACTCTAGCACCCGGAGGCTAGTTGTGTTATGTCAGTTTACCCTGTGACTCAGAATTCAGCTCATATAAAAGATATGCTAATATGTACATCCCTCTAAAAACCACTGTGATTCACCCTGTTACCGTACATGATACTGTGTTTATACAAATGATTGACGGTTCTGGGAACATTTCCAAATATACTTATTACCTTCTGATAAAACCAGCAATCAAGGTAACTAGTAGCTCATCACTCTGAATCCCATATTAAACGCAGTCCCTTTGCTGGAGATAGTTGCATGATGTTTATTAAAGACTTGAATGCATATCCTTAATAAAAATACAATTAATTTGATATGAGATACATAGGAGATTCCAGAATTATAGCCATATAAATGTAATGACTGAGGACACTTAGGAAATTCTATCACCACTGCTTTAAAAGGCAGCGTAGAAAAATTGTCAAGAACATAAGCACTGGATCCATGCAATCTAAATTATAAAGTTGGTTGCAACTCTAATAGCAACAGATTGCACTGACGGCAAATTTTTTATCTCCTTTATCCTTCATTTCCTCTCAGATACTTTTAAATAGATGCAAAATTCTAATGAATTAGTATTTCTTTTTTAAAATGTAATGTCTATTAAAATGAATAAAAAGTATTTTTATTAGATTCAGACTGGAAGGAACAAAGGCATATTTGGTTGATTTTGTGTTATTTGCTATAAAAATAGAGACAAAATTATGAAAATTATCTTGTACAATGGAATAGAAACTTCAAGAAGATGAGAATTCTACTGCACATTAATAGGTCCTCCACTTAGAATGTGCATTTGGCCAAAAGGCACTTGATAAGTATTTGTGAAATGAATTGTGAATGAAGCACAGACATCACGAAGTCATTCAAAATATATATATCAAAACACTAGCAACAAATAACTACCTAATCACACTCTCACCACTCTGTGCAACTCCCTATTTCACTAAGTGACTCAACATGCTGTCCTTTTAGTTCATCTGCTCCTGTGAATAATGATGAAATCTTCCTAGCATATTCTCTAATGTATAATGGCTTCTCCTGACATAATATCTCTACACACTTCCAACTTCTACTTCCACTATCAACTACTATCCTCTTCAAAAGGTTCTCAACTTAAATCCCCCCAAAGCAATAATTTAATTGGTTCAGCCAGTAATATTCCAATGTAGTCTGCCTCTACTGAGCAGAGTTTTGCCTCTAGGCTACCTCTTAATCTGTTAGCCATTTTATAAATTGGTTCAGTCTGGTTTAGATAACCACTCCTGGTTTCATTAACTGTGGCCAAGAATCATCTAGTATGTAGACTGCAAAGGTAGACCATGCAATTTGGATAGCAAAATCTTAAGAAGATTGTAAAAATGTCATTAATTTGGAGACAACCTAGAAAGACTCCGTATAAATTAGCCATGTTTAATCGTTCTATCCAAGACATAACATTTTAACGTTATAATTTAATTTGGTAAAAGTGTGAACCCTAAAGTATACTAATTAATACATAATTTGTAAGATACAACCACTTTATGTGAAGGAATAGTTTATATAGATGTTCCTCAGCTTACAGTAATTATGTCCTGATACTCTATCGTAAGTTCAAAATACTGTGAGTTGAAAGTACAATTAACACACCTAACTTGACAAACATCATAGCTCAGTAACACAGCACATTGTTGAATATCTGTTGTATACCCTTGTAATTGAATGGCTGACTAAGAACTGTGGCTTGCTGCTGCTGCCCAGCATTACAAGAAGGTATTCGACCACGTATTGCTAGCTATGGAAAAAAATGAACATTTAAAATTCCAAGTACAGTTTCTACTGATTGTGTATCACCTTTGCATCATAAGGTACAAAAACTGTAAGTCAAAACATCACAGGTTAGGGATTATTTGGAGTTCAACTAACAAGGTAGTTCTAAGAGGGAAAACATTCACTTTTCCCTTTATTTGCCAGGTGTCACCCAATGAAAATAGCACCAAATACCAGGTGTTGCTTGTTTTCCTGTGCTGATCCATTCTTGTACCTATGTATTGTCTTCAAATTAATCCCAGCTATGGTATACACTGGAATCTATTAAAACTCCTATGTTCACCTAAATATGTATAGCACTTCTATTTTTAATTTGTATATGCACACAAATTAAATTATTTAACCACATATTACTATTAATCTTCAATAGTGTTTATCAAAACAGGCCATTATAATTCAACTAGTATCACCACTCTTACACTTCACAGCCATTATTACATAAAATAAGGGATGCTTGAACACAAGTATTGTGATACTAAGTCAATATAATAAAAGATTGCTATGAAGTAACAGTGGGTAGTATGCACAAGGCTGATACTAAACTAAAGTATGAATCACATCTCATGCAGGACAAAGTGGGAGAGCATGAAATTTCATCATGCTATGCAGAAGTGTGCACAATTTAAACATGAATTGTCCATTTTTGAAATTTTGTATTTAATACTTACGGACTGCAGTTCACCATGTATAACTGAAACAGTGGAAAAGAAAAACATGGACAAGGGACTGTTGTACTTCTTGACTACCTGGACTTCTACTGCAAGGTATGAAAAATCTACCCATTCCTGTTCTATAACCTAGAAGGTGAGTCAGCATTCAAGCAATCTTTATAGGCTGAAATTCACATGTAAGATCAGGATATATAGGAAATCTACATCTGGATAAACATAAAAGAAGAAAATAAGGAAAATCATTTAAAGGGGGAAAAAAACAGGCAATGGTATAAATGTAAAATAGACCAGAAAAAAAAAGTGAAATGAAACTGATCCCTAGGATTCATATCACTCAGCTTTACAGTATGTAAGAAGATAGAAATAAAGGAAAAAATAAACAGAAAAATTCCACAAAATTAGGAAAGGCAGATGAGAAGTGCATAATACCATACTCTGAGAGACCTTAATGACTGAGGATAACTTAGTATCTTCTTCAGTCTTAGTATCTACTTGATTCTTATTCAGATAGAGGTCTATCTCATCTAAGGTTATTTCAATGCTCACATCCATGAACTCACCACATATCCATACACCCACACCCACTACAGCTTACACATAAAAGAAAGTAATAAAACAACTAAACCTGTTCCAATAAATAGACTGTAACACTTTAACCTGTTTTCTTTGTCCTGTAATTCTTGGCTCTGAGTCTGGGCTTTTAATAATTACCTGCCTTTCTTTGGTTCTTTGATTCTAGCCTTTTCACCCTATTGGACTTTGACACTTCATGAAGTTCTCCCTGCAAAATGGAGATCCCACATTTCCCACTAGCTGAGATCTACCTTCCACCCCATTTCTGTCTTCACAGTGAGAAAAAGAACAAAATAGCATCCCTGGCAGAGAAAATGGTATATGAGGATATCCTGAGGTAGAATATAATTTTATATGTTCTAGAAACTAACGGTTGCCATTTCATTAAGAAAAGGCAACAATGAACACTACCAATAAAAACCACTATTGGAGTTCTTTGCCAAAAAAAAAAAAAAAAGTGAAATAAGATGTAGCAGGGTAAAAAAAATAAACACAACCATTGTTTGTAAACAACTGTTTATACTAAAGTTTTTAAAAATAAACAACCTATTAAAAAATTAGTAGTGGTTTTACATTCCAGCAATAACTTATTAGAATAGGTAATAATATGAAAAAGATCCTATTTGTGATGTCAGCAACAAACATACTTTTTCTAAAAACAAAACTCACAAATGATATGCACAACTTCTATACAGTAAATCATAAAAGTTTGAAGATGCACACAAAACAAATCAGGTAATTAGAGAATGAGAGGGGGATTCAATATGAAAATATTTCCATTTCTCCATAATTTTCTCTATAAATCTAACACAATTAAAGTCAAAATATAGAATTTTCACAAAGCTAAATAAGTTAATCATAAAATTAATTAAAAAAAAACAGAAGTCTAAAAACACCCAAGATAATTACAAAGGCCAATCAAATTATATAGCTCTTCAGCAGCCTGCTCAAAGAGCAGTCTGTGACTAAAAGCTTCAGAATGTCACAGAGGCTCATGAGTAATGCAGACCTACTGAACCAGAATCTACACATTTGCGAAATCTCCAACTGTTCTACTTATATTCATATTAGTTTTCAAAACAATCATTTAGTATTCATCGTTATACCTTCTCTGAATAGATTTAACCTCTTTGGTCTTTGATTATAAATTGGGACACAGGATTTCAAGCTCAAAATTCCAAAATTTAGATGATCTATTTTGTGTTAATTCTATGTGATTTGTTTAGTATGGTCAAAATCTAATCTAAACTTTGTAGACATGCTTTCCTTTTATTAAAAAAAAAAATGAAGAAATATCCCAAATTAGCAATGTATACCTTGCATCCTGCTAATTTAACTAAGGAATACCATTTTATCTAATCTCTCCTATAAATCATTTCTTAGGTGAAATCTAGAGAAACAAGTAATGTTATAGATTATATACAGAAGTAAACTATTCAGGTTAGGCGTGGGTGTTTTCTAATAATTTCTGTTGTAAAATTCAGTTCCTTTCCTTCCTTGCTCTATTTAGTGTTTCCTTTTAGTGGCTGATTCCCTTACAGTATTTTATGATAGCAACACCCAACCCATTCCTGGTTTTGAAGCTTCCCCTGTTAAAAGTTCCACCCTGTGGTTTCCTGTTAACGTCCATCTCTATTATCATAAGATCAAGTTCCTGAGGTATTGTTTTGTTCCTTCCTTCATTATAACATTATCAATGTAGAACAGTAATATTCAAAGAACAGTATGAACATCCTTTTTCTCCTTTGTATTCCCTTTACTAACTTCATCCATACTTTGTCAAAGGCATTCTTTTGCCTCAAGGTGGCTCAGGATTACAAATGAAGATTAAAAATGTAAAAAGAGTCAATATTCAGGTTTTTAAGTATAGAATAATATTTTATACTACATTAAGATTATAGGCTTAAATAAAAAGCTTTGCTGAAAGGATTTTCTAAATGCTTTAAGCTCCCAAAATATAACAAGGCCTCACAGGATATGTTCCCCACAACTCAAAGTATGCTCTTTGAGTATAAGGATTATTTGAGCAAAAAGGCACTTGAAAAGCAGCATCTGAAAGAAGGGAATTTTAATCTTTCCTTTTCTTCTTAAAAACAGAAGATAATACTTCCTGTGTGAAAGATACTTTTCTTATACCAGAGAGTAAGAAATATGCTTCAACAGGGATTCATAGAAAAGTGAATTCTACACAAACAGATCTTATTAAAATAATTCTCATTTTCCTTTATTCTCCCCACATAATTTAGTTACTGTTCCACAATTGCTTCTCTTTTTCTCACAACTGTCCAATCTAATATATATAAAAAAAAATTAGGTTCTACCACTTCTTTGAGTCATTTTCTTATATGTGTTCCCATGTTCAAGAAAACAGATTAAATTTGTGTGCTTTACTCATGTTAATCTAGCTTATGTCATTTTAATTTTCTAGTCCAGTTGGTACCCTAAGGAGGTAGAGGTAAAACTGCACCTGCACCAATATATTGCATAAAGGAAATCCTTGCAATAAGGAAAAACCCCATCGCTTTCTCCCTCAGAGATTTGTGGAGGTTTTAGAAAGGCAGAGAGATCTGAATAGGCACATATGAGAAATACATGCCCTTCTGAGATGAATTCTGATAAGGTGTGTGCATATTTAAGGGAAAACTGAGAGCAGAGGACTTTTGGTGTCCCACTCCTCACATAAAACTCCTAGTGTGGTACTGCTATCTGTTTGAGTTGCTTACACATGCATAGGACTTCTGCAGCAGGGTAAAACTGAAAGCTGGCAGGAAGAAACCCAAAAAGAAGAGAAAGAAAAAAAAGGGGGGGGGGGAGTTTGTACCCCCTATGGCCCTCTACTTGCATACAGTATTAAAGGGATCCAGACTATTTATTGGGAAAAACAGAAAGAATGAGAGCCAGAAAGTAGCACTGGGGGAATGAGAGCAATCACACTGAATCAGTGAAGTGACTCTGCAAGAGTCTGTGAGGTCTGTATGCCACATTAAGGAATGGGGATGATATCATGAGCATGATAGGATGCCACTAAACTGTTTTCAGCAGAATAACATAATTATATTTTGATCTGATTTTCCAAATTCTCCGAGCTCTAGTTTGCTACTCCACCATTCACATATTTCTTGAGATTCTTAGCATTTTCAAATTTGTCAGACTCTTCATGTCATCTTATATTTATATGTTTTCAATTTCATGAACATTTGTTCCCTTTCACAACTGGCCAATGCTCACATGCCACCTTCTGCCAGATAACTGTGATAACACTCCCAGCCACTGCATCTTCTACCTGGCGATTTCTCTCATCTGGTTTTCCCAAATTCCTGCAATTATTCTGATTACTCTCCTCTAGCACTCATGGTAATGTATCTTAATTGCATGTTTTCTTCTCTGTCTGCACCAATCTCCCTAAAGGCAAAAGTTCTCTTTTATCTCTATACCATTAACATGTGCCTCTATTATCTGTGATCCATTCATTAGCATTAAATTTCTGTACCATAATCTCTACAGAGTAGCATTTAACATAATGTCTGGCACACAGCTAACACTTAAGAAAGGTTTTCTCAAGAAAGAACAGGAAAGCAAGCAGGTCCACCTTGCTTTTGAAGGAGTTAAAGATGTGCCATCTGAAAATATGACAAACTAGTATACAGATTATTTCAAGCTAAAATCACTTGAGGAGCTATAACTTCAGAATGGGTCATTTAGTCCATATTTTCCTACATGTAGCAAGACATAAAGATTCTTTTGAGACATATGTCCTTCCCATACCAAGGCTAGAAAATAGCCCTGATTACCAGAGACTGATAACTGGAGATGCAATACCCATTTGTCCTTTTGTTTCTTCATAAATGTATTGTTCTTCATTTAAAATACAAACAAATATATATACACACACACACCGACATACGTATATCATGCTTGGGTCAGTTTTTCAGCCTTCCATCACCTGTGAAGATTCTCATATTAATCAGCTTTCCTTTTATTAATCAGCTCTTGTACTAACGGATTTCCTAGGTCCAACCAAGGAGCCCATGTAAGAACTAAGAGGAAAGTGAAAGGGATTTCTCTCTCCTGTACACCTTATATTAGCATGGTCTGATCAATTGGCAGCTTGTAACTATGTGAAGCTTGACAATAGCCATAGGCTGAGACTTAGTTGCTTGGTCACAACAGTATACCCTCGGGTTACAAATTTTTCTTTACTCATTGAGTTAGGATTAAGTTTCACTATGTATGGAAACTGCTTTGAGACAGACTTTAACACTCAAGTAGTTATATGACAAGTTAGATTCGCACTGTCCCACAGAAGCTGCAAGATAAGAACCTGATTCATCCTGGTAATTACATTTCAAAGGAATGATTTTCAGATCCTAGGGGAAAATACTCCTGGGGTTGTAGGAAATGCATGACCCTCAAAGGGACAGAGGATTTAAAATTTTTAAGTTTAAAACAAAATAACAAATGCTGTAAGAAATGGAAGTCAGGGATCTGTGGTCAGGTGTTAGCTAGAACTTTCTGTAAAGGTTTTGGCAGCCTTGAATTTCTCCAGTCAGGACCTCCAGGGGAACTGAGTCACCTCACCAGATTAGAGTTTAGTCAAGGATAGTGTATTTGTCACAGCTCTCCTAATCATGACACAATAGCACTGTCTGTTGGAGAACAGAATCAATGAGATGAAGTTCTAGTTTTGGATCATATGTTCACTAGCATGTTTCACTCCATTCTATACAAAAGTGGCACACCAATCATTTTAGCAAGCTGTCCAGCAAATCTAAGGCATAATCCAGAAAAAAATGTGCAAGGAAAAAATGGTCATAACCATAATTTTTAAAAAAGAGTAAACTACTCATCCCTGGAAAGAAAAGACCCACCCTATCATTTGTTGTTTGAATAAATTTTTACTTTGTGTAAATTTTTCTGCTCCTGTGGATCATCTATGGGTACAGCATAGCTTCAACACTGAAAAGCCCACCATCCAAGAATGGGGTTGAGTTTAACTTAAGCTTTGAAGGAATCGTCAAATTTCAACATTTAGAGTAACTAGGGTCATCAAAGCAAAAGGAATCACCATCAGAGTAAATAGCAAAAATATCCCCAAAATGCATAGATTAGAATGTAGAGATGTTCTTCTCCTAATAAGGTTGAATGTCTCTGATTTACTATTAATAAACATGCCTTTACAGTCAACTATATTTGTTAACAAAATGAAGTCAAATATTGATACAGATTTTTAAATAGTTTAGGAATGCTACAAAGTTAGAATCATAGCAATTATTAACCAATATCTCACTGCTAGGTCAATTAAATGGAAACAATGGGCATGTGCTAAGATACAGTGACAAGGGCAGTCGAAGCTTATACAAGGAAGTCAGGGTCCTCTCTCTTCCTAAGTACCATATTCCTCTTTATTATCCTGTTTTACTCTAGGCCCAGTGGAGGGTAATTCAGATGGAAATATTATACAGAAACTGAAAATGACTACCTTAGGAAAACTATATGAATTGACAGTGATATACAAAGCCCTGGAAAGTAAATTAGAGATTAATTTCATATGTACAGACCTGATGTGTTTTCCTGAAGAATATAAGTAGATAGGCCTATTTCAATTCAGAACTTAGGATCTGGAGTCTGAGAGAAGTCAAATTAAAGTTACAAACTGAAGAACAATCAGTTTGAAGATTATCTATGAAGCCACAAGAGTGGAAGAGATTCCTCAAAATCCACATCTTTTTTTCCATTAAAACAACATTGGATATTAGATTTTAAACTAATAATTTTATAAGCCAGTCCCCAAAAACCCAAAGGCAGAATGTTCTCTCTGATATATGATGTTAACCCACACCAAGGGAGGGGAAGATTAGAATTCACTGGACTAGACAAAGGGGAATAAAGGGAAGGGAGGGGTATAGAAATAGGAAAGACAGTAGAATGAATCAGACATATTTTCCTATCTGCATATATGAATACATGACCAATGTAACTCCACATCATGGATCACCATAATAATGAGATCCTAATTGGAACAAATTATATTTATTCTATGTATGTAAAATATTTCACAATATACTCTACTGTCATGTAAAAATTTTTAAAATAAATATAGTAACTTTATTAGGTGTTCGATGTGGGTTGGAAAAGATCATCAAAATAATTTCTGCAATTATAATAAGCAGGAATTGATTTACAAAGGCCAAACTCAATGACTATTAAAAAGCATCAATAAAACTGGGTGCTGTGGTATATGCCTGTAATCCCAGAAACATGGGAGGCTGAGGCTAGAGGATTGTATATTCAAAGCCAGCATCAGCAACTTAGCAAGGCCCTCAGCAACTTAGTGAGACCCTGTCTCAAAATTTGAAAAAATAAATAAATAAAAGCATCAATAAGGTACATAAGAGCAATATTTAGAACAAAGTCCTAACTGAGGGCTCCCACAAATGTCTTTCTTGACCAAATACTGCTAATGTAATATATCTCTATTTCAATATTATAGTTTCTAGCCTATTGTTTCAAGGAAAGCAGGTTACTGAGTTCAACTTAATAAGCATTTATTGAACTCCTACTCTTTACCAAGCTATAAAGACATAAAGATGACAAATACAGCATCTAAATAAAAGTTTCCGCCGGGCATGGTGGTGCATGCCTGTAATCCCAGCACTTGGGAGGCTGAGGCAGGAGGATCATGAGTTCAAAGCCAGCCTCAGCAACTTAGCGAGGCCCTAAGCAACTCAGTGAGACCCTGTCTCTAAATAAAATACAAAATAGGGCTGGGGATGTGGCTCAGTGGTGGAGTGCCCCTGGGTTCAATCCCTAGTACTAAATAAATAAATAAATAAATAAATGTATGTTTCCTTTGTTTTATTAACTAATTTTATTGAATTCCCACTAATTTCCAGAGACTATCCTGGTACTGATATCACAGTGGTAAATAAGAGAAAACCAATCTTCAAGTGCTTATATTCTAACAAGTTCTCAATTTTGATTATTTAATGTAAGCTGAAGCAGCAGAGAAAAATGGTTGTTCTTACATAATTATTGATCAAACAATATGACAGTCTGAGTTAAATAGTCTATCTTCCTCAAAAAGCATATTTCTTAGAGATTTGAACATTCATGTTCTCCAAATATAAGGAGGCTGTCAATCAATATTTTATAATGTTGAAAAATTCTTGGTAAACATTCAAATGTTCCCAAAACATATTTTAAAGACCCTTTGTTTTTGGAAATAACATGTTGCAATTTCTAATATTACATGTACAGTTACTTACCATTTTCTGTCTGTATTTGTATCTTTGCCTTTAAATATGAATAACTTTCAAATTTAGCAGCAGTATAATTTTTGACATTCTTAGATGGAAATCTGCCCAGTCTATTTTATGAAAAATTAGATTATCATTATCTATTTGAAACTTCCTCTTCTGTTTCTTGACTTCTGATTCCAGTATCAGAATCTTTCCTAGTCGTTCATATATCTTATGATCTTTTTAGCAGGAAAACATTAACATCACTGTTAACTCTATGAATTCCTCTTTCTTTTTTGTTCCTGTTTGTAGCAATGAACAAAATGTCTGCCTGACAAAATTTCTGCTTAAGTGATACTACTTTCATTCAGTACAATGAAGGCTAAGTCTTTTCATGGGTTACTTTTGTGGTGGGGAAGAAACTGTTTCCCCATTTTGTCTTTTGTATTGCAGTACTTCGGAATTTATTCTTTTCTCCTTGATCACAGTGGTAGTTAATTTTAGATATCAATTTGACTGGATTAAGGAATAATTAGAAATTTGGTAATGCTTTATTTTGGGTGTGCCTGTGAGGGTGCTTCCATAGTAATTAGTCAAATTGCATGGTGGGGAAGATCCACCTCAAATGTGGGCAGTTACCATACAATGGGTGAACAAAGACATAGGTGAATTGGTGTCTTCTCAACAAGCTGGGATAGACAGTTGCCTATTGAATATTGGAAATGCAAGCTCCCAGTCTTTGGACTCCAAGACTGGAGTCCAATGGACACCACTGGAGTCTTTGGACACCAATACCTACTCTCCCTACTCTAAACCCTACACAGGTTTTCAAGCTTCTAGCCTTCTACTGAAAATTAGACCATTAGTTTCCCTAGCTCTGAGGTCTGTGGACTTGGACTGAACCATGCTACAACCATTACAGCATCTTCAGCTGGCAGATGACATGTCATGGGATTTCTCAACCACCATAGTTATGTGAGTGAATTCCTCTAATAAATCTCCTTTCATGCATCTATATACATCTTATGATCCATTTCTCTGGAGAACCATAACAAATACAACTATCAAATTACCAAATGCCATTTATTCCTTTTGGTTTTAATTTTTCTCCTGTAGAAGCTATGATTTCAAACCAAACCATGGTATGAATTTCACATTATACTTGCTCTTAAGACCCTTCACAATGTCTAAAGACATTGTAGTATTTTTCCCTTGACTCAAGATGGACTTACTTTTTGATGCTGATAATGTTAATCTTAGGAACATCGTTTTAGCCTTTCTTTTCCCACAGTTTTTCATGGCCCATTTGTTCTGCCACAAGGCATATAGAGAGTAAAAGATTGTTCGCTGCAATTTTAGTTTAATTTTAAAATTTCAAATTACTTTAAGATATAGCATTCTTTCTCTACATGTTATGCTGAGAGCATTATTTGGGGGTAGTTTTTGTTTGTTTATATTATTTTGAAAGGAATAATTGGGAGACAGGGACCTAAGCAACAACAATTATGTTCAGCTATCCTGAAGTCCAAGAAAATTCTTAAAAACATAGCACTGAAGCAATGAGATATACTCCACAAAAAGAAACGAACTTAAACTTCTACTTTATACCATGCACAAAAATTAATTCAGGATAGTGGGCAGACCTAAAGATAAAGATTAAAACCCTACATGTTCTGGAATAAATTATAGGATAATATTTTCCTAACCTGGAGTAGGTGAAGTTTTCTCCAGTATGATATAAAAATGTAATAGCCATATAAAATTATTAACAGACTTCACCAAGATTAAAAATTTATGTTCATCAAAAGAGTCTATTAACAAAATGAATAAGGAAGTGACAGAAAGTATAAAAATATTCATGAAAACACAAACATGAAAAAATAGACTATATTCAGACTGTATAAAGAACTCTTATAAATTCCATTATTTCAAATAGGCTAGCAGGTTTAATAGATACTTGTTGAATACCCCTTATGCAAATTTTTGGGTGCCAGAAATGTATAAGGATTCATATTTTTTCAGATTCTGGAATATCTGCATTTACATAATTAGATAAGTTGGAGATAAGACTCAAATATAAATATGAAATTCACTTATATTTTATATAAACCTTATATACACAGTCTGAAGGTAAACCATATTTTTAGTGTACATATATTTTAACTATTTACCCATCATATGAGGTCAGGTGTATATGGAAATTTCCACTATGGTGTCATGTCAACATTTAAAAAATTGGAATTTTAGAATATTTGAGATTCAGGTTTTCATATAAGGGATGTTTAACCTGGATTTCAAAAAGGATATATGCATGACTAAAAAGCACTTTAAGCAATTTCATTAGTTGACAGAAAAATGTAAATGGAAACCCCAATGAAATACTACAACACATGGATGAAAACTGCTATAATTAAACACTTGATAATATCTTATGCTTGGGAGCAACCAAAACTCTCATACATTACTGGTAGGAAGGTAAAATGGTACTACCAATTTGGGAAAAGACAAAAGTAAATATATACTTACACTAAGTCTTCGTAATTGCAGCCCTATTTATTTACACAGGAGAAATGAAAACATATGTCCACAATTCCTTGCACAGGAATGTTGAAAGCAGCTTTATTCACAATTGCCAAAAATTATAAACAACTCAAATGCCCATGAACAGAATCCATAAACAAATTCTGGTATATTTATTCAATAGAAAACTTGTAAACAATAAAAAGAAATGAACTACTGTTACACTCAACATCACAAAGAATCCCCCTGACATTATACCAATTAAAAGCCAAAGAGTACACATGTTATCTGAATACACTGTTGTGCAGTTCTACAACAGCGAAGTCTTTGGATTAAAAAAAAAATCATTCATTGCCTAGAGCTGGGAGAAGAAGTGGTAATTATCTGAGAAGAATATATGGGGAAATTGTCCATAGTGATGGCCATGTCTTTTCTGAGAGGTGTGGTTTCATGGGTGTATGCATTTGTTGAAATCTATGAACCTGCAATGCTTTTGTATAGGGAATTTCTTCCCCTGAAGAAACAGGTGGGAACCGACAATTGTTGGAGTATATAACTTGTTTATACTGCAATTTGTGTAGTGATTATAGAACATCAAAATAATTAAAATTCTAAGGAAAATAATTTCCATAGAATGAAAATACTTTCATTATGCACTTAGCCTAGTCTCAAACAAGTTTTATAAGCACCAAGCTCTTGTGCTAGCATGTATTCTATCAAATGATTACAATAAAATTGGTTAGAATATTAAACAGAATGTTGACATTCTGATAGGACCACCAGTCCTATCTTATATCATGTTTCCTGAGAACTTTGCATTTTATTGTGAAGAAACCAACGTTTAAAGCTGCAACTTGTTAATAATAAGGTAATAAAGTTCATGTACATGAAACACCATCTCCTATAAACTATTTTTGTTCTCTTGTATAATGAAACTAAACTTGCTGCACCAAAACTTTCTTCCCTAAAATCTAGTCTCATTTCATGCTTTCAAGCTATGACTACTAAAAGTAATCTATGGAGTCCAAAAGTACTTAAAAAATTGGTTCATATTACTTAAGCATCTCTTATAAATGGGGAAAGAATGGGAGTTGTTGGGACGAGGCCTAGAATTTCATTATCCATTTTTGTGTTGTTGGCACTTGTTTGCTACTAAATGCTTTAAACTTGTTCCTGATGAACAATGGTGCATAATACAAAACCAAACCATAATTGGCAAGAAAGCTAAGAAAGCCCAAGTAAAAGGGCCCACGGCAGTTAGTCTTAAGATTCCTTGCCTGAATGAAAGGAAGGAATGACGCCAGTATCCTAGTTTGAAAAATCCTATCATATCATCATTTCATGAGAACTTGGCATTGTATTATGAAGAAACCAATGTCTAAAGTTATAACTTGTTTAAGTAGGCAATAATGTTCATGTACTTTTTTAAAGATACATGTGCACTATCTCCTATAAACTGACTACTATTGTCTTCAAGTATTAAAAAGCTTGAGAGAAATCTCCGATTGCCCAAGGCCTTACAATAATTTTAGCAAACAACAATAAGCAGCTCTTGAAGAGCAATATCAGGTAGTTAAATATTCCTATATGTTAGAGTGTTGACTCTAAGTTTTCATCTAGGAGTTACATAGTTTCTAGTTCAAAAAAACACACACACACACACACACACACAGTCAGTTCCTAGAATCACGAGGATAAATATTTTCATCATTCATGCTTCTTAATTTTATGAAGGAAAGTAATTGAGAATAAAATATTAAAAAGCAGGGTCATATAATAAACACTATATATAATGTTATGACAGCAGTCAACCCAGAGGGAATAAGAAGAATTAAAAAAACCTATTCAGAGAAGATCATGCTTGAGAATGCTATCCAAGCAAGGAATAAACAGAAACCCAGCAACTTCACAGGCAGAAGGAACAATATGTACAAAAGTCCAGGAAATAAGGGACAAGAGAGAAACAATCACAAGTAGCTAAATATATGCACAAGTTTGAAGATGTCTCTATATGAGACTGGACTAAGACATTATCAAATATTGACTTTATAAAGATCACATTTACAAATTAAAAATAAAACATGAATAACAATCAGCTATCCAATGCAGATACACAACTCTCAAAATCTACTAAGATGATAATGGATCCATACTCTATATTTTGGTTTTCTGTCTTAACTTAATAGGAAGAGATTTGCTGCTTTTCTGAAAAAACTGATTTTAATGAACACAGTATTTGTCCTTCCCCCACCATGGACTAGCTATTCCATAAAGTACATATGAACCTAAGGATACTTAGAAATGAGAGAAGTGTTATGTAAAATTGTCCACCCTAACATGAATATAGGTCCTTAGAGTGATTCCATTTTTTCCCAGTTATCAGGATGGTGTTATGTAATTATGATATGTAATGATATAAAGATAAATACTGCTCATATTTAATATACAAGTACCAGGCACTGTTCTTCATTCTTTGAATACTCACAGCCAAATCATCTGAGGCAAAAGCATCTCACATAAAATTAGTCCCATCTTTCAGGCGATACAGATTCCGATTACAAGTTTTTCCATGTATACTGTTTTCTATATAAGGTATACTAGACTATATGACACTGGAGAACAGCTCAAACTCATCTACACGAAAAAGGCAGCAGAAAATGTCACATTAACTGGTATTTTTAAGTAGCTGAAATCTACATCATCTATTTAATATACTCTAAGTGTTGGTGAGTTCTACAGCTGACTTGGAAGAGGATTACGAAAACTTGACCTTATAGATTTTCCTGGGTGACTGTTAGCTATGGCTGCTTATGTTTCTATTATTCTGTTTTTTTGTATCTTTTCCAGGAAATAATGCTTAGATGTGAAACATTACCAAAACTTTGGGTCATCAGGTACCTGAAGTATAAACACTGCTGGTTCAGTGCATAAGATAGCTGTAAACGGTATAGCTTGTTTAAAATGCTGAAGTGGTTTATTTAAGTAACTGAGGCCATAATGGCCAGGAATCTCTGCTTTCAAGATGCATTCCAGAAGAAAATTTGAACACAACAGAATGCTAATGTGAATAAACAAATAACAAAATGTCCATTCTTTCTAGCAATTAAGAGAATGTAAATCAGAACCAATTTCATGTGCTATTTTGGCCCATACTAAACAGATACTTTTTTTCCTCCATAAAGGCCTACCTTATCTTGCCTAAGTATTTGGTGAATAACAACACAAATGGCAATCCATCATGTGATGATGTCAGAACATTGAGACTGCTGAAAGCATAGTAACAGCAACAATTCTTTCAGAAATTGTATCCAAAGAAATTAAAAACTATCTTCAATACAATCCAGTAGGCCCTTTCCTAGAAATTTATTTAAAGAAACTAGAGTTATATATGAAATAGAATCCTAGCAGTACCCATAAGAGCAGAACACCATTAAAAACTTACATATATGATTCCATAGGAGTGTTCAAATAAATTATAGCTCTTCAGTTAGATAAACTATTACACAAGAACAAAAAGGATTATAAACTCTAGAACAAAGAAATTACATCTTTTGGTTTTAATTTTATGCAATAATCATACACAGGAATAAATGAAAATGAAAGTGGAAAGTGAAGATTATAGTTAATAATATGCTAATAAATGAATCAATTTTTTACTTTTTAAATAAAATTCTTTGTTTTATATTGTGTTCTAAGTAAATGAACTGTTTATTTGCTTAAATTGATACTCCACAATTCAATTTTTATGTTCAGTGTTCAAATCTTTCAATCTCCTTCCTTGTGCAACTGGGCAGAGGAAGGAGTGAGGAAGGATGAATTCTTCTAGAAGGAATCTTTATTACATCCATGCCATGAAGGAGCCATATGTGTGCAAGCAGCAGGTCACTACAAATGGTTAAAAGGCTGAAAATACAGATAGGAAAAATTGAATCCTTTTCATCAACCAAATGTGAGTCACAAAAAGTGCCTCAGTTCTTATTAGAGTTACAAATATTCCTGGTAATCTCTGCAACCCCCTTCCTTACCACTACACACGATGGGGGGGGGGGGGGGAGAAAAGTCCTCCTATCTGCCTAAATGACAACAATGAAGGCAATCTTAAAACCTCTTCCTATTAGGACAGAATACACACAGTTTGTCTTTGTCTCTCATTTGCTGCCAATGAATCAATTTAGACAAATATGAAACTATTTAAGAGTCCAGAACAAAGTGTGACCTTTTCATATTGCACATTTTCAACAAAGATTATAAAGATACAGGTCTCAGACTTGTGACTTCATGAAATCTAGTTTGATAGTATGTATATGGCTGGCTTTTCAGGTGATGGCATCTTGAGAAAAGTATTTTCAGAGTGTTAAGAAATCTTTCCTGACCAAAAGAAATTATTTGAAAACAATGTCAAATAAGGAAAACCAGCAGAATACTTCTGCAATCTTAAGCAATGACACAAGTCTCTTGGATCATAGTCAGAAATAAGAATTACAAAGTCTAACATATCTGGAGAATAATACACAATTTTAACACAAATTGTTACATGAAAATACAAGTGAATTCCAAGCCTCAAAGTACATATGTGGCAAATGTATTGAATATGATGGATGATTTAATAAGCAATCTGGAAGATATTTTTAATTAATATTGACATGATGATTCATTATGACATGTGGTCAAACATGAAAAGATCTTAAATGACATTAAAAATTTTTAGAATCTTGTTTAGGAGGCATTGAAGTATGGGAAAGTGTCCTAAATAATACACTTTTCTTTTAAATAATTTAAATAATGACATAAAATACAGTATCAATTACTAAAAGTGAGGAAATAATTTGAACTGGCAGACTTAGGAGGCACTGCAGACACTGGTCACAAATTAAGGCTCAACATTTTGCAAGTAAGAAAAATGTCTGAAAATGCCACATCTCCAGAAAGTACTTCCTTTCCTACCAATCCATATAAATGCTCAGCTTGAATTTACAACCCATTCTTAAAACTTTTGGGACTGTAAGTCCTCTGATTTTCTCCACTGTCAGATGGAAAGTTTGAGCGACAGAACGGCTGTCAGCTAAGGAATCATGACTCACCCAGGCTTACCATATTGCTTTGTGGCTCTGCTTGTGCACTAAAAAATAAAAACTGGAAGCTAAGTGGAGGGTGGTCACAGTCCCTGACCCAAGATGATACTTGTCATTTTGAGCAATGTCCCTAGATGAGCTCCAAGCTAAGGCATAATGTATCTGCAAGGCAGGAATTTTTCAAATAAGTTGAATAATAGAGTAATAAAAAAATTACTACTTCTCCATTACTAATACACAAATGTGAAAAAACTAAAAATATTTAACAGAGAAGATATTAATAAGCTCATCCCCTTACTGAAAATTCTCCTTGGTGTCCAGCTATCTCCTGGGTCCATGTCTGTTCCTTCTCAATTCAATGTATTAAGTCTTGAACAGGGTTAACTACTATGGAGTCTGAGGTACTAAAATGAGATCAAGATAAAACCATTTTCTCTCCAACTATAAGATCTTACCTGTATGTTTTTTCAAACTTGGTAACAAAAGAAAAGAAAATGTTTTCTCCATGGCATTTGTTCTTCCCCCATTTAAATGACTGCTTGTTATTTAATTGACTGCTATTGTTATTCAAATGACTGCTTGTTACTCTTTCTTTCTGCACAACCTCTTTAATTTCTTAGCTTTACATAATTATGGAATGGTTACACAACAGAGTGCTTAAGGTCTCTATATCACAATTTCTTTTGAGGCAAACCTAATCACAAAAATATACTGCTATTGCACCAACCATTTTAAATATTAACAAAACGTATATGGAAATTCTTGAAAACAAACCCCAAAGTTCTCTACCGAAGATAACACACCATATTATTCTTAAAAAGTCTACAAAATTGTGTGAGCTATGCACTCTATATCAGTTAGAATGCTTTTGGTTGCAAATAATTAATTTTTTTTAAAAGAGTCATAACCAATTCAAGTACTTCATGAATTTATGTAACCAAAGATACAGTAGGACAATTTTTAAGCACAATTTGACCAGAGATCACACTCTTTTTCCTTATAATTTTCTAGGAGCAGTTTATGGCTTACTCTTAGTAGTACCCCTTCTTAAATGAAGAACATTGCATTTCCAAGTACATTTTATCTCATTCATATCAAAGGCAACACAAGGCAAAATGATTCCCACAATCAAGAAAAAAAAAAGTTGAATTCCAATTGGTTCTTTCTTCATGACATAACTCCTGGAGGTTATATGTGAATTGGGGTCTGCCTGGATTACTTAGGCATCAAAGACAGGTTTGCTGTAGCAATGAAATAAATAGGATTGCTCTGACTGCCTCTGAACAATCGGGGCTCACCCTCAAGTTGCAAAGCAGCTCACAGAACTCAATTCACATTGCAATTATACGATAAAGGAATGACAAGACAGATACTGAAATACAATTTCCACTGTAACTAGGTTGTAGCCATCATAGTCATCATAGCACTTAGGTCAACTGTGTAGGAGAACTTAAAAAGGAACTTATTATATAACCATATGATATTCCACTAATATTAGCAGATGTGAGATTAAATAAATCATCCAACTTCTTGTTCTATGTCCTATTAAAGACAAAAAAGGAGGTGGGGAAAAAGAATCCTTCAAATACCATTAACTAAAAGTTAAGCAATACATTTTCTATCACCCTTTGTATGCCACTTGTCAAATATTCAAATTTATGTCTCATAATAAATGACTCAAGTAAATATATGACTCAAATACATGTGACTCAAATGAATCTCATAATAAATGACTCAAATAAATAAATGATTCAAATAAATCTGAATAAGCTCTGAAATATTTGCTTTTTATTGAGAATACTCTAATTTGGGAGGTGCTCCTGAGGCCCTAAGTCCCTCCACTCTCTCCAACAGACTTCCACAGCCACTTTAAATGAAAATAAAATAAATAAAAGTAATGTCTTATATAGAAAGTCTGAAATTGTGCAAGGCTGAGTCAGATATTATCAAAGACACAATCTTAAAAGCAGAAGCTGCAAACTTGATCTAGATAAAGGGAATATCATGGTCCAGAGAATGTTAAGGGTAAAATATAGCAGTAGCCAGCAACACCTAACTAGGAAAGTTTTGTGTAGAGACTGGGAGTCACTACCAACTGGTCAGGAGGAGTCACGATTTTCTCATCTAGAAAGGGAAAATAATAAGATGAAAGGACTCTGTCAGTTTTAGCCTGTATCTTTATTCTTTTCTCCAATGACATGTTTTAACTGCCTTAGGATTTTGTTTTGCTTAGATATTCATAAATCTAAGCTCAAAAAAACTCTGATAATTCATACTATAAAGGGGTATCTAACAATTCAAATGCCCTTAGGTTCCACAAACATCTGAATACAAATGAGGCATAATAACAAATACTAAAATTTGACTAAGTATTTGCTGCCATTTACTATGATATTTCAGGCCAAGTCCTCCCCAAATTTGATGAAGGTAATTTCATATATGCTGTCCTTGTCTTAACACACTAGTATCAGCCACTACAAAGCCATATAAGGATGGTGGCCTGCTTGCCAACATAACCAGCCAGAATGCTTGTGGATAATATCACCTTCTGAAGACTGTAACACCCCAGAACTTTAAAAGCAGCAAGGTTACTAAGAGCCAAAATGTACTACAAAATATTCTGTCTTTCTTGAGCCAAATCTACATAGTAGAAAAGTTCAGTAAAATTAAAAGTAGAAGCTACAGGCTTAAAGAGACTTGGATGCTAATTCCTCCCTTGGCACTTATTGTGTATGAGTTGACAATCGGCATAATTCTTTAAGCATCTTCTATCTCACAATAAAATGGAAATGATATTGATTAAGTGGTTATCAAAGCATTCAGTACAATACCTAGAAATAAGTAAATACTGATAAACAAAACCAATCCACTAAGACAGGGTCAGGGAGGAAGGAATGTTCCTGTCACTACAGGGCTGAAGATCACACCTGTCTCATCATTGTCTCTTCATTTGCAACTTCTTAAGGCATCTCATGTATAAAAATCTTCTGAGAAGGGTACAGTTTTTCAGATGCCCTTGAATAGATTACTGTTTAAGAAATTAAATTAACTATTGAAAGTCTAAAATTTTAAATTCTGGGAAACCACAGACAGAAAAACCCAGGTTATTTTAAAATCCCTGAAACCAAGGGACAAGTTGTACTAATGTGTAATGAACACGAAGCACATTAGATTCGAGCTTAATTAGCTAGGTTTACATTTCAACTTGCTATTTACTCTCAATGTGACCTTGAGCAAGTTACTTAAGCTCTTTGCTCTGAGCTTCAGTCATTCATCCATAAAACAGAACAACAATGTTCCCTACCTAGATACAGTCGATGCACCTAGCTGATATTGCTTGATATACAATAAATGACAGATACTAAATGATGTAACTATTAAGGACTTGTAGTAACTAATATTATCTAAATCTAATACCTATAGGTTAAATGTTTGTGATAACATTATCTTAAACATTCAATGAGAATGTCACTCAATCGTATCTGAGAAGGTACAAGAAATATAAAAGAAATGTCTTATCAATGCCATGTCCCTTTAAAAAATACACTCCTGCTCATAATTCTATTCCATCATCCAAGAATTAAAAAAAAGTAAAAACCATATAACCTCAATGAATGGATCTACCCTGCCTTTGGACTTGCCATCAAGACAGTAGCACAAAGGACAGGTCTATGAATCAAACCAGCTCACTCCTGTGAGCATCCTGAATGCCAGACCATGAACTCAGGAAAAGATTTCCTGTGATGGAATGGAAATCTTAAAAAATTAAAGCCAACTCAAAGTACATGCTATATTAGTACAGGACTTTTGCTGTGTGCAATTTAGAATGTGTAGAAGTCCATTGAGTTGGCTGAAAATGCCTTGTCTATATCAATTAATGAAAAATTATTCCTGTCTGGTTTTTCTCAATAGAAAAATACTCTAATCAAACTCCATATAAGTAACAAAGAGATATCATTTAGTATTAGGTGAGAAGATACTAATTTAATCATCACAGCAAATTTTTTAAAAAACAAAACTAATGTAAAAACTGCGAATTTGAGTGCCAAACATCCTGTGAAAGCTTAAGTTTTATCTGATTTCAGTGCTAAAGACAACACTAAACTTTGGAATGCCCCATTCAAAATCAGTTTTCAATGGCAGCTATTTTACTGAATGTTTTATTTGTGTTGATAATGTAATTTAGTTTTGGAACACATGGCAAACACCATAGTACAAGAGGTCAAACTCAGTTTCAATTTTTGTTTTAAAAAGAGTCAAGAGAGGACCGAGAATAAAATCTCAATAATGTCATTTTTTTGAGAGCACATTTAAGTTTATTTTCCAAAATCCATGGAAACCCTTCTTGGAAAACTCCAGTTAACAAATTCAAATTATCTTAAAAACGTATTTGATTATTGAAAGATCCTTTTAAAAGAATCTGCTGAGCCATATATATACTATAAATAAGACTGCACTGAGGTTAAATGAATTTATGTTTATGTTTGACTTAAGAATTGGGACTAACCAATAAAAATCATTTTTAAAAATTTGACAGCTTGATTCAAGTTGAGCTAATGATAAACGAGCAAAAACAGATTTTACTGATCTGAGGTCACTAGGTAGTAGCCAAATTTTGTTTTAAATAATCCTTACTGAACTAAAATTAATTTTCCTTAGGCAAAATATATTTCTTTCCATACCTTCAATAGTTCAATGGAAGTTAGAAATGTTAAAATGAAACCAATAACATGTCCGTTCCTTTCATTTTCTTTCTTTGACACTTTGACTTAGATGAAATCTAAGCATCTTAACAAAATATTCACAGAACTGGTTTTCCTTACCTCCAGCCCTCTCTTACCTTCCCTTTGGTTTTGTTTATTTACATTTTCCTTTCTCACTCACAATGAATTCCTACACTGAATCAACTAGTGTCCTGCCCAAAAACATCCACTGATTTCAGAGTCCACCCTTGCCATGTTTTCATTTCTAGAGTGGTCAATTACCATATTTACCTAGAGTCCTCCACCAGGCCTAAAAGAAACTATCCAGACTCTGAAATAGGAGTCAGGAAGCACAACCATTCTCCAATGCCTCTGGCTCTCTGTCTATTATTCTCAGAAACACTTCTTCAGTGGCACATGCCTGTAATGGGAGACTGAGGCAGGAGGATTGAGAGTTCAAAGCCAGCCTTAGCAAAAGTGAGGCACTAAGCAATTCAGTGAGACCCTGTCTCTAAATAAAATACAAAATAGGACTGGGGATGTGGCTCAGTGGTCAAGTGCCTCTGAATTCAATCCCCAGTACCAAAATGTAAGTTACAAACTTCATTTCCACATAGTCCTTTTATTTTTGCTATCTTTGGTAACATCAAAAACTATCAGTTCAAATGGTATATAAACAAGAATATTCATAGAGACACTGTGTCTAATAGAAAGAAAATTAAAAGCCTTGTTTTCTAATAAGAAATAGTTATAGGTGCTGGGTTGTGGCTCAGTGGTACAGCACTTGCCTAGCACAGTGAGGCACTGGGTTCCACCCTCAGCACCACATAAAAATAAATAAATAAAATAAAGGTATGTGTCCATCTACAACTAAAAAAAATTTAAATATTAAAAGAAACAGTATATTATTATTATATAATATATACTGCATACATCATATGCAATATATAATATGAAAGGTATACTTTGTCATTTAAATGAGATTTCTATAAACTGTTTATTCAATAATTTTGAAAATATTAAAATAAAAAAAATTTATTTTCATGAAGATTATAATTGTGTTACATATGAAAGTAACCTAAAGGGGCCAAAGAAAATAATGATAGGTTACTTTCTGGGAACATAGGTGATTTTTTCTCATTATAGGCAATTTGTGTTGTTTTATTATAAACAAGAAAATAAAGAAATGGGAAAACATAGTTAACTTTTATATTTTAAGTCAGACATAAGTCAATGGTCCATAATCTCACTTAAGAGGATTAATAAATCACGTAATTTTCAGTAAGTAAAATGTATTTGTTTACATGCTTCAGAAATATTGAAGAGTGGTCAAACTTGACATTTAAATACTTTATTTATTTATTGATCCACATAACACTGCCCTCCTACTTCAGGTCATGACCCAAATTTCTAAAACTTTGATAATTTCCAGGTGGAGACTAACTTTTCTGAATTATGTAGTTTAGCAACAAGAAAATGAAATGCAAAGAGAAGGCTCAACAAGCCTTTCTTACTCATCTTCTCTTCAAATCTAGGTTTTGAATAATGACAAACTGTCCAGTCACAGAAGGTCCTAGAATTGTCTTTCATGTTTCTCTTCCCAGCAGGATTGTTTAAATCCCATCTCTACCTTATCAAGCTAAGAAATTAACAGTGTGGGGGCAACAGTACCTCAGAAGCACTTCTTTCAGTGTGTTCTATTTCCTGTTATTTCCTTAATGGATAAGTGGCTTCTGTCAACTGTTTGGATCTTGGACAATTCAACAATGACTTTGAAAAACTTATCAGAAAGTCAAACACATCAGTTTTATAGTCAATTGTAGTAGGCATTATACTTTTAAATATGCCCATATCTTATGCCATTGTCTTTTTCTAGGTGTATGACAGTTCAGTCAGGAGAGAGAACACTCATCCATTATTAAAAAATAATATACAGATTTTTAACAAGTATAAAGCTTTTAACTTGGTCACAAAAGAATGAAAAGAAAATTTGAAAGTACCATAGCAAGTAGTAATTACAGGATACAGCTAATATCCCTAAGACTAGGGAAAAGAGGAGAAGGAGCTGAGCTTATTAAAACCTAGAGACACAGGAGAGAAGCCCTGGAATGCCTCTTCTCCTGAGGCAGAAGAGCTTGCTGCTCCATTGATAGCAACGAACATAAGCTTCCAGAAGAACCTTACAGAGACCTCTGTGGGTCTGACTCTCCCAACGGCCGCAGAGCAACTGCCTGCTGGCTGGTACCAAAATCTATGAGATGCTATTGATAAAGTTGGTCCTGCAGGTACTAGAAAAGTTGCAAACTGGATTCAGCTGCTACTGGGAGAAAAGATAGGTTTCAGTAGGGTGGAAATAATCATTGGATAACACTCAGAGGAAAAGTAAGGTCTGATTTCACATGGATAGCTGATAGCTAGACCAGAACTGTATCTGGAAGGACTCAGTTGTTTCCTACACACAAAATAAATGAAAGGTCAAGGCCAACAAGTTCTAGAACATAAATCACATTTGAGATGTTTGGGGTCTGGATTTCTAGACACAGAATTACTAATCTATCATCATGGTTAAAAATAGTAACAACCACTACAAAAAATTCTTATTAAATATCTAATTTTGAGTTTTAAGTAAGGTAGCCTCAGACGGAATACTCCAATTGACTCACACTTTCATGTGCTAAAAATGGAGACCAATTACAAGGCATGATCATCAGAAAAATAAAAATGCAAATAATAAAATAGCATCTTCACACAAAATTGATTAAAATTTAAAAAACAGTATGCCATCTAGGAGGGTACAGTAATACCCTCATGCATTGCTGATGGAATCTAGAAAACAATTTGTAAGTCTCTTTCAGGAAGTTCAAAATGTTCATAGCCTTTGAACTTCGATTCAGTCAGTATAGGTTCACATCCCGTATGTAATAATGAGAGTTTTATATGTTAATTTATGCATAAAGAAATTTATAGAGGTATTTGCCATGTATGGTGCAAACATCTATTATCCCAGTAGCTGAAGCAAGGAAGATTGCAACCTAGAGGCCAGCCTCAGCAACTTAGCAAGACCCCATCTCAAAATTTAAAAATAAAAAGGGCTAGGGATGTAGCTCAGTGGTAGATCACCTCTGGTTCAATCCCTAGTACTACAAAAACAGAGAATGAAATAAAGACTGAGGCATTATAACAACAAAATGTGGGAACTATACTTATTTTCAACAATGGAGACATGATAAAATATATATTGCTATCGCTGTGACAGGTTTTTCTTCAGCCATTAAAATATATTTACTCTGTTCTCAATTATGATGCATCAATGTTAAAGTCAATATTAAATTAAAAGCAGGAAAAACTAAAAATACACAGTATGCTTCCCATTAATAGAAATAAAATCTTCACCATGAAAATCTAGAAAAAAAATACATCAAAATTTCAAAGACACTGTCCTAGATTTTCTGAATTCTTGATGATTTCCATTTTCTCATCTTATTTTTTATATTTTCTACAAAAAATATTTACTGTTTTTATGATCAAATCTATTTTAAGAGTTATTACAAATCACCTTTGAAATGGCATTACACTATCCAGTAATGAGTGTTTTGATGTCTTTGATAATTACAGCTCACAAAGAAGCCTTGTCTTATTCTTTTTTATCCTCCGAACAAATGAAAATGCTAAGATATTCACATAAATATGGTAACAATAATAGAAAAGAAAACCTTCAACATTAAAATTGAAGAAAAAAAAGTACAGCTCCTTTAAAACTGATATGCCATTGATATCTTTACATTAGTATCTGAAATAATATCTAGAGAACTCTACAATATGTTTAATATTCCTTTATAAGAGTAAAATTTTAAATACATTAACAGGCCAATTATTAAAAATTTATTATAAGATCTTTCTGCCATACATGGCATACAATTTTTTTTAACTATATATACATATACTTTGTTGTCTTGCTCTCAGTTGAGCCTCCATAAGATTAAAAATTTCAAGAATTCATATATTCTAAAGAAAAATTCTAGCATGTATGTGGAACTTGCTAATAGGATGACAAAAATAAGTCTCTCAGTTCTTATACACTTGAATATATATTTAAAAGGCTTAAAATCTAAGAGACAGCAGAGTATGGATTTATTTAGAGAAAGAGATTTTTAGGGGAGAGTACCTTAGAGATGCTTCCCTTCCCACCTCTAACCCCAATGTCAAAGATAAAGTCAGACATTAGAGTTAAATGGATAAGGACAGATTGCAATCAGTAATAACTGTACGAACTCCAACTTTTAGAGGTAAATGGGTATTTTAATAGGAGGGTGAGACAGAAAGGAAGGAAACAAGCAGGAACTTACAGTTAAGGAAGTGAAAAATTAGGAAGGGTTAGCTGATGTACATGTGACTAGGCTAGCCATGTCTGCTAGCCTGGAGTTATTAAATTTCAGAGTCTATTATTACACAGATGATAGGAGACAGGGCCCTATCCTCAGGTGCTGGTTAGAACAAAAGGTAAACAATTTTGGCAGAGGTATTAGTCATTTTTTCATTACTATAACAAAATACCTGAGGCAGGCTAATTTTATTGAAATGAAAGGTATCTAGCTCACAATTTTGGAAGCTCAAAAGCACTGTTTTGGTATTGACTCAGTTCTGGTGATGGCCTTCATGCTGGCCAAGACCTGAGACAGCAGAAGGCATCATAACAGCAAAAGATAGGGAACACAGGTTTATCAGGTCTCTGCCCCTCTTCTGATAAAGCCACCAGGATTTGATCAGTTTGGAGTCACCTAGTGACCTTATTTAAACCTAATCACTTTCCAAATTATCTTTAAAAAAAGAAGAAAAGAAAAATGTTGATTAAGTTTTTACCTTAATACCCTTAACATATGACTTTAGGAATTAATTCCTGCATAAATTCAGGGACATATCATATTTAATCCATAGCCATACCTGAAATTTTCTCAGGCAGGCACATTAAGCGGGGGTTAGGGTCAAACTGGGATGTGGCCTTGAGCTATCAGAAATTATGTAGTGTTTGTTCAAGTCTTTTTAGATCAAGATTGAGAACTAGTCAAGAATAGGGCTCAGAAGAACCTGACTTGTTTGTCACCAAACTGCCTGCTAAGGGTAAAGCATGAATGGGGAATGGTACAGTGATCTTTGGAATTTGAGGAATTCTCTGTCTAATACCTGATTCATTTTTGAGATGTCTGGAGAGAAGAAGCTTAATAGTTGCTTACTTACAAAGAGCAAAAAGGGGTGCCTTAAGCATAATCTGTTTCTCTAGAGCAGCCAGTCATACTCTACATAAGGGTTAAATGTAAAATGAAATTGGGGATTATGCCACCTTAAAAAGGAGTAACTCAAGAGCTCTAGGATTAAGTGTCCCAACAATCACTGTCAGGTACATGCCAGAAGCCAAGGGCAGAGACCAGAGTCCCATAGGGCCAGTTAAGATAAATATTACCTACCTCAGTGAGCTGCCAATGGGGTTTCCGAACAGGGAAACTTCCAAGAACTCACAGAAGTAATAATCAGCATTTGGAATCTGCCAGACCAGAAGGTTCCAATATGAGAAAATAAATATCCCAGTCAATAAGAAATATTGTTAATATTTAAGGTTAATGCTAATAATATTAATGCTAATATCCCTTAATAGTCCTGTTACCCAATCCCCACTCATGCCCAACCATTATAGGATCAGAGTTGCATGGTGAATGAAGTTGAAGAAGTAGAAGACAGGAAAATTTGGTGCAAAAGCCAGTAGTACCTTCCTTTCTACATCAGGTTTTCCTACAGGACAGAGGTGGGGAAAGATTTAAATCTGATGAGAAAGGGACAGTTTTATATTGGAATGCACTTTCTACCTCCCAAAAAAATGACACGCTTCATTAGTTCCTGAGAATAACTGGAAAAAATATAGCATCTTCATCCTGGGACAGAAGAGAATCATTTGACAGATTAAGTCAAAAAGAACATTTAGGGAAAAGGAACCAAGTTGCCTTACTGTTTTACCTATTAGAATCTTGCTGATGCAATAAACTGGCTATATGTATATTATAAACAATAGTAAAACATTTCAAATTATAAAAATAATAAAACAGGGAAAGGAAGCTTATGCATGAAAAGATTAGGCGGAATTTATTCCAGAACATTTTTTGTCAAATACAACAGAAAATTTCATCAAAGAAGAGAAAATGTGCTCTGATTAAAGAAAATATGTGTTTATAATATCACAGTTTTTATTTGGACTTGTACCTATATAAATGTGAAGGAAGATGAGGCTTAGTCATAAAAATAAAAGCTAAATTTCAGAAACAAACTGTAATCTATTCACATGAAAAAAAAGAAAAAAAAATCTACATCTGATTTTAAATCCCTGGGGTATTTTACATTGGATGACTGAACAGACCAGACCTGCCACTGCTTATTATTTTCATTTGTAGTTTGAAGGGGAAGTAAGTTATATAAGTGTGGTAAAAATCATTCAGTCAGTGGTATCACTGCTAAAGATGGAAGAACAAAGGATTTTTCCAGTTTTACAAAAGAAAAGCCTGATGTGTGGAAAGAGGAAGGCTGTGATTCAAGGACTCTCATCCTGGGAAAGGTCAGCAAACCAGAACTCTAGAAATCAAGGAAGCAAGGGAGCATGCATCTCTGAACAGCAGTTCCTGTCCTTTCTGGAATTCAAGCCAAGTGTCTTTGAGTTCCTTAAAGAGAAGTATGTGTTATGTGACACATGTGATACTGAGACACGAATATACTTGCCGAATGAGACACCAGTGGTAATGGTCGCAGTAACAATAATCAGCATCATCGAGCAGAGAGATGGATAGCATCTCCATTCAACAGATTAGGAAACTGAGACTTAGGGAGAAGACCTGAAATCAAACTTTTCAATACCATACAGTTACCAAGTGGTAGATTATGAATTTAGACCTAATTTGCCCTGAACCAAAACTCATTCTCTTTAATTTGTACTGGTCATTATTAATTTATTTAATTCATTGAACAAATAAAATTTATTATAATTTTATTATAATAAATAATATTATAATAAAATGTCTATTTTATTATAATAGATATAATATTATTATATTTAATATAGAGAATAGGGAGCAAAAGGAGAACAGTTAGGAACATGTAACTAAAGTTAGAAGTTTGGATTATACTATATTAGAAAGATTCGTAAGAAGAACTGGAAAGGAATATATTGGTTTATGCTTTTGACGCTATCCTCCTGACAGTTTAGTTTGCTCTCATGCAAACTAAACTTAGTTCCCTCTTCACTCATTCCTCTTTATCTACCATGTGATCTATCTTTCTGTAATCATTTTATTCTGCTGCAGTTCTCTCATGTTTTATCATGGGATTCAAAGAAGATATTTGAAGATTATCATTCAAAGATATTCCTGTAGGAAATGAATGTTCAAGCAGATAAGCATATGGTGATGCTGTAATGATCACATAAATTGATGTACTTTCAGGCCTTTCATCAACTAATTTAGGAATGACCTGGTCATCAGAGAGTAATGGCAGAAATGGAAGAGAAAGTATGAATGGCAGGAACTAGAAATTTTTGAAAGTCTGTTAGAACTCTAAGCATTTGATTTCATAAAATCAAATCATAACTTTATGCTCTATAGCATCAATAGTGTCTTTGACATCAGAATTAAGGGAGGTTCATAGAGTAGCTTGCTTAAGTTCATATACCTGGTAAGTGAAGGAGATGGTACAAAGCCAAAGCATTCTTTCCACTACCTGAAAGAACATGTGTTCCAAGGGATTTCTAGTCAAGTTTATAGGTCATGAAAGGATCATGGAGATGATACAAAGTTAAGGCTTTACTCCTAAATTTTAAAATAATAATAAAGTCTAGAGAGGTTTAAGAAGAGTCAATAGAAGACCAGGCATTTGTCCACATCTAGAAACAATGACATAATGCATTATTACTATAATGATAATAATAGTTGTTATTATGGTTAATGATAATGATAAATATAGCTGAGTCTCAGTGGTAACCTCTTGCTTCCCTGCTCTGAGACTCCAAAGTTATATAGCTACGTATGTTATACCACTTTTTCTATATAAAAATGCTGTTTTCCAATTACATGCGAATCTTAAAACAAACGAACAAAAAAACCCAGAATCCCATGGCAGAGGATGCAGACAGGGTCTGAATTTTGGTTCAGAAAATTCTTTTCTCTCTTTTTTTTTTTTTTTTTTTTTGGTAGGAGGTAGTACTAGGGATAGAACTTGGAGGCACAATACCACTGAGCTGTATTTCAAGTCTTTTTTTTTTTCCTTTTGGTACTGGAGATCGAACTCAAGGGCGCTTAACCACTGAACCACATTCCCAGCCCTTTTTTGTATTTTATTTGGAGACAGGGTCTCGCTGAGTTGCTTAGGGCCTCTCTACGTTGCTGAGGCTGGCTTTAAACTAGCAATCCTCCTGCCTCAGCCTCTGAAGCCACTGGGACCAAGATCTTTTTAAATTTATCTTCTATTCTGAGATAGCATCTCACTAAATTGCACAAGTTAGCTTCAAACTTGCAATCTTACTGCCTCAGTCTCCTGGGTAGTTGGGGGATTACAGGTGTATCAGGCAATTTTTTTTACTTTCAGTACTAAGGATTGAATTCAGGACCTCCCACATGCTAAAGAAGTGTTCTACCACTGAATTACACCTCCAGTCACTCATTTGGAAAATTCTGTTAACAATCATGAGGCATAAATCTGATGGCACACAAGGAAACATTTAATCTTTAAAACAAAGCCAACTCTAAGACTTCTGGTAGGAATATTAACAAATTAATAAAGGACATGAATTGGAAATAGCCTAAGAGAAAGAAAATGTTTGAAATAGAGTGAAAAAGACCAGTAAAATGCTCTGAGTGTGTTTAACAATTAGTCTCAATGAGAATGACACAAACATCTGAGAACATCTGCCCAGAACTCACTTCTGCTTTTTCTCACCCAGTTGGATATGGAAGAAAGTTCAGACTCACTGCTTCTGAGCATAGGCATAGGTGCCACTTACAGCAGTTCACCTCCAATGTGTCCTACTGACTCACCAGTCAAAATCAATTTTCACATCTATCATGAATAAATTTTCTACAGCTAGAAACAAATAACTTAGTGTGTAAAGAATGCTCTTCTCTAAACAAATTTTTATTGATGTATAATATGCAAAAAAGTTCACAAATCCAAAAGCTGAACACCATGTTGATTTTGCAGTGTGAATCCTCCCATGCCACCAATGCCCAGGTAAAGAAATGAAACATCATCAAAATTCTATACTGCTTCCCAGTTACAGTGCTCCTCATGGTAATCACTATCTTGATTTCTAACATTCAGGATTAACTGCTTATCGTTCAACTTCATACAAATGGATCTATATAAAATACATGTTGTGTCTGACTTTTGTCATTCAACATTAAATTTCAGAATGCTATCAGTGTGTTGAGCATAATAACAGTTTGTTCTTTCTTGTTGCTATTTGATATTTCATTCCATGATTAGACCATTATTTATTCATTAAATTATTATTGACCATCTGTTTTTAATAGTTTTTAAGATAAAGACTGCTACAGTATCCCATTCTTATACATATCCTTTTGTGTATTCTTCAGACAGTAATTGCTGAGTTCCAAGATTTCTTGTGTTCAACTTTAATAAATACTCCCAAATAGCTTTCCAAAGTGATTCTGGGCTAATTGCCATGCCTCCTAGAAGTATCTGAAAGTTCCAATTGGTCCACGTTATCACCAATGCTTGATACTACCAACTATTCAATTTTAGCCTTTCAGCTTAGTGTTTTCAGAAAGGATACAATGTTTATTTACATTTAAAATACTTGGGATATAATTATAGTAAAAATTATTCACTCATCTGAAGTTCAAATACAGTATATGCAGGAGTACTTACATTTATTTGCTTAATTTGGCAACACTATTCTGGTACACATATATGTATCTCACTAGTTTTAATCTGCATTTCCCTGATGATTAATAGGTTCAACATCTTTTTATAAATATTTCATTCTTTAGATATCTCTTTGTGATGTTTCTGTTCAAATCCTATGTCTACTAAGTCCTTTGACAACTAAGCACCAGATGAAGTAAGGCACTAATTTCAGGGCATATAAAATGTTCAATGAGAATAGAAAACTAACATAAAGAGCTATCCAAAAAGTCCAAGTAACCAACATGAAAGGAAGTCTTCCTCTTCCCACCCCACTCCCTATGTGCATGTGCGCACATACACACACAAAATCAAATAATAGTAGTATTTTAATATGTAGGAATACAAAACACTGCTTTAAAATAGCTAAAAGATTTGACAGTACATAACTCTGAAGAATATATGTGGGTGCAGATAATACTGGGGCAAGAGATCATGAGAATGTGTCACTTTAACTAAGTCAGATTAACATTTAAAAAAGAAAACTCTAGTGAATCTCTAAATTTATACAGCATTTTCTTAAAAGGCCATTATGGGAATCTTGTTCACCCTGGTTTAAAAAAAAAATTTCCCCCAGATTTTACACTAAATCTGTATTTAAATTAAATATGCTCCAATATTATTTATAATGTAATCACTATGTTTTATAGTTCTTAAAAATGTATGTCATAACAGACTAGGGGCAGATAGAATATAGAGAATTTGTGAAATTACCCTGCTTTTAACTATCCCTCATCAACTTGTTTTAAATGCTGCTAATATTTGAATTGTCCCCCAAAGTTTTTGTGTTAGAAACCTAATCTCTCATACAACAGTGTTGGGAAGTGGGGCTTAATGAGAAGTGCTTAGGCCATGAATGGATTAATGTTGTTACCATGGGAGTTGGTTCATTATTTTGGATTTGTTTTATAAATGGAGTGGATTGTTTTATAAAATCATGTTTAGCCCTTTCTTGTTCTCTCTTGATTTTGCCATCTCTTGGCCATCTCCCTTCCATCATGGGATAATGCAGTAAGAAGGCTGTGTTAGTCATCTTTCCATCACTATAACATACCTGAGATAATCAACATAGAAAGGTTAATTTTGGCTCAGGGTTTTAGAAGTTCCAGTCCATGATCAATATCTGTTCCAGAACAGATATTACAGCAGCACAAACTAAGACAAATGCACAGTAACATATATAGATCAAAATTAATATATTTTTCTTAAAAGAAAGAAATTGAAAAGTAATAGTATCTGAAAATTTCAGGGAGAGGGGAACAGTATAAGGAGGTAGTTAAACCTTTTTAATCTAAATACTAAGAGGGAAAACAAATATTGAGATAAAAGGATGAAATGGAGTCAAAGGCAGAAAAATGCTTATACCCTTTCTTTAAATAATTTGGCACAGCACTTTTTTCAACATGTCCCTAGCTATTTTAAAGACATTGTTAATTGGCCTGGTGATGTAGCTCTGTAGCAAACCAATTAACTAGTATATTTGAAACCCTGGGTTCAATCTGTAGTACCACAGGAGGGAAAAAAGAAAAAGTGTTAATTGTATTGTTCTTCAAATACACTTCAAAAAAATTTCATTTTGATATAAGTTTAGAAAAAAGGTAATATTGTTTTATATCCTCAGAAGTGTAGAATAAAAGGTATACTCAATTATCTCCAAATGGGAAAATTCTGTCATTTTGCAAGACTGAGTTGTTGCAGATGCAAATGCCCCAGCTGATGAACCTAGAGCTCACTTCATTGGGAATCTTGGATATGCTGAATAGCTTCAAGGTAAGAAACAGTCTTCAGTCCTCTGGCAGTCAGGCTTCAATTTCTTTCTTTTTTTTCTCAAGTCTTGTCTTTTTTTTTTTAATTTATTTAATTTTGATTTATTGAACACAAATGGAATGCAGCTATTGTTTCTCTGGTTGTACACAAAGTAGAGTCACACCATCTGTGCTTTCATACATGTACACAGGGCAATGATGTCTCTCTCATTCTGTTATTATTCTTACCCTCTCCACCCCACCCCTCCCTTCCCTCTATGCTGTCTATCCTTCCTCCATTCTTGCCTCCATTCCACTCCGCATTATGCATCATCATTCACTTATCAGAGAGATCCTTCAGCCATAAACTTAATTTATATCAGAATGTAATTTCCCCATCCTTTTCTGACATTATCCAACTTCTAAAATTGAGTGTCATTCCCTCTCTCTATTCCTCACTGGACCTTGGGCAATGCAAAGATCTGGGTAACTTACCAAAAGCAGAAAGTTCAGCCTTTGGGACTTCAGTCCAATGAAATCACCAATGACATAGTCATTGGTTCTTAAAAGGGAAATGTTCCTTTGATTAGAGGCTTTGATAATCACTGCACATTGAGGGGATCCAAATCAGTCTGGCAGCCCTGATCCTGAGGGTTCTCCTGTAGCACTTCCCCTCTGAGTTCTGCCCACACCTGGGTTGTGCTATGATAGAATAAGATCTGGTCATTGGAATGAAGCCCCCTTTTCTTCCCATCCTTAGAGAATATCTCTCTTCCCTTTTTTTTTCACCTTCTACTTCTCAGTACTGTGAGTTCTCTGGTGTGCCCTGGAACAAATCTCTTTATTAAGACTTTTTCGGTGGGGCTGGAAAGTATAGTAAAACTTGGTGAAAGAAAGCTGAGAATGTGTAGGTATATTTGAATATATCCACATCAGGAGGAAATTTCTGAGACCAAAATCCTTTTTGGTTCAGAGCCTTTTTTCAGACAAAATGTTTAAATAGCCACAGTGAACAATGTTAATAACTCAAAATACATATTCACTATCAACAAGAAAACAAGTTTCTCAGAAATTTGGTGTAAAAACAGATTTCCAATATGCTTTCCAAGTCCTTCAAGAATAAATAATCATGTTAATAATGGGAATTCCATCCTTCTGCTTCTTTAGTATTATTTACTTGTTCTAATAAAGTATTTTTTTCTTATTTACCTGTAAAAAAAATTTCAAATAAAGGAGTTTTGACCTGTTAAAACAAAGGCAATATAAACCAAATTGTTACTATTCAATGCCAAGTAGTACTGAATGGCCTAAAGAGTTATTTTCTCTTATCATTGGCTCACACTCATGTTAGTTGGCTTGGCTTAGTTTCTAGAATTCCTTGGATTTTATGTGAAGGCACCACAAATCTATTTCCACTAATTGAGCCATATACCCTTGAACTTTGCAGCAAAATGTGGTCTGTGGTCAGCTCAGTTAGCTAGAATTCAAAGAGACTAAGGCTAGTAAAAACTCCACCAGAAGAGAAAACATTAAGATAGGATCAAATTTATAACAGATCTGCAGAAGTACAATATCCTGGTTTCAACCAATGACAAGGAATCTGCATAAAGAAGTAAGAACACACCATTGTTTACTAACTGCCCAGAATATTTCCTGCCTAACATAAGTCAACACTGGATCTGTCCTTCGACTTGGAATGCTTCCTACATTCTTAATTTTAGGAAAGCTGAGTGTGTAAATTTCTGAACAGAAGTTGGCATCTCTTATTACAGAAGTATTTGGCCATCTCTACCTCACTTTGACCTATTTTTTGTTGTGAATGCCTCTCTTCTTTCTTCTGATCATGTCCTGTTGTTCCATTTGCACTACACACACATGATCAATTGTTTACAATCCAAAGTGTCTGAGAATTCACATTTGCTTGAGGCATTGTCTGTAGATGAATAATATGATTGCATACATTTATATATGTGCATTACTACTTTAAATGTATGAGAATATTGTTATGATTCATAAAATAGTGAGTCATTTAAAATGGTTGAGTTCATAGTATAAAACTATTTTTTAGTTAATTGATTCTAAAACGTGCATACTTCAAAAGATTCCAAAACTCATATTACTATGTTTGGTCTGTGTCATCATGACAATGGCTTATTTGTTTAAACACAATGGGGAGAAATTTAAAATAATATTTGAAATCATGTAACCCAGAGATAAAGACTGATTTTCTTACTTATAATGGTTATAGTAGTCTGAGCTAGAACTATACTTTTATTACGTGTTTTAGTTTAGCTGTCTGAGGTGGAAGTTTAAACAAGTAACATTGTTCTGAGTATGAACCCACACCAAACAAGGCATAACTTGACATTTATTAAGAACACTGATTGGGAAAAAAACATTTAACTACTTATTTAATATATATATGTATATATATACATATATATATATAAAAAAATATATCTCCCCATATTCCTCAATCTCACAACTGTTCATACAAGCAGAACAGTTCTTTAAATGCAAATAGTTTTAGAAGTCATATGAAAAAATTATTAATAAAAGACTAGATTTTTTCAAATGGAGAGTAATTTTATGAACTACATCTTAAATACAGATAGGTAAGCAAGTTAATAAAACATAATTAAATTCTGCAATAATCATGATTCAGTGCAGTGATACTTCAATAAGTTCTACGAGTAAATCAAACTTTCTATATTTGAAAGATGAAAATTAAAGGGATGCTTGATTAAGGAAATGGGAATGTACTATTCTGGATATGAAGAAACAGCAAGTCAAAAGGCTTGGATCAAGAACGTTCAGGAAGGTTAAGAGGGGAAGCAAGATATTTATAAGGAAAATGTAGAATCTGGCAAATTGACCCCCACTACTTAGCCCAAGCACATATGTTCTATCCCACAGTGACTTGGCAAAAATTTGTATTTCAAAATATATGAGTAAACAGAAGAATTATTTTTGATCTGAAATACCCTTTTGCCTTCTTCAAAGGATAAAAACAATGCTGAGCAAATCTGCTTGTTTTAAGGTCAGTGAGGAACCTGCTCAGCTAAGAAAAGTAAGTGTTCAGAATTAGAAAGGGAAAGGTAATCAACAACCAAAATACATAGGAAGCTTGAGGATTAAATATTTAATTAATATTTAATATTTAAAAAATTAAATAAGTTTCTTTAAAACAGCAGAAATCAACCTTGAAACAGAAAAGGGAGGCGAGAAATATAGCTGGGAATTAACAAGGCCAGGTTTGACAGTCTCTAAACCTTCACTCAATTGTTATATAACTCTTCAGTAATCTCAGTGCAATCCTCATCATATGTGGTAAAACAGACTCCCCTCCATCATAGGAGTTTAACAAAATGTATGTTGAAAGCACAGCAATTTTTTAAAGGGCAATATAAATTCAAGAAATCATTAAGAATCCCACCCTCCCATACTCATTTAGATTATGGTAAAGACAGAAAGTTAAAAACCGAAGTGTAAGCTGCCCCCTAGAATAAAAGGCTTAAGAAGGAAAAATAACTCCAATGAGTTCTATAAAGAGTTAATTACAAGAGATAATATAATAGATATTTATCGTAACTGTTTAAGGAACATGATATTGTAAAAAAGACCACCTGGGTGGCAATGTTGAGTACAGACAAGCATTAGCAATAACAAATGCATAAGGGGAGAAACTAAGTTACTGAATGTTTAAGTTAATTTATAACTAAGCACAATAAAACACTGACAAAAACAAATGAAAAAAATCAATATTTTTGTATAGTAAATGGAAGGTAAGAGAGTATGCTGAAAAGAACTGAAACCATAGAAAATATGGATGACAGAAAATCAAGTAGTGCTAGCGTTAAATTTGCTCAGAATCCAGTTTTATAAAGGCTAAAATACAAACACCTCTAAAAACATTTGAATAAATAATTAAACTTTCAGAGTGACCTTTCAGATTTATGTTACTCCTTGCCTCAAATCTTCCTTCAGTAGCCCCACTGTTCACAGAACAGATTAACCATCTTCAAAGAGCATGTGAGACAAGGATCTAGCAACATATGTCCCTTCTCATATTGCCACATGCACCAATGATTCAACTGTATCAAACTATAAGTACTTGCAGATCTTTAAATATTTAATCCTAATTTATATTACAATGCTTTTTTTTAGGCATAGCCAAACAATTTTTATTTTTCACAATCTGAACACCAAAGATGAAATCCAACTAGTTACAGAACATTTTGTCTATTAACCAAACTAAACAAAATTTTTAAAAGGAAGATCTGCAAAATCAATACTAATTTATAAATCAATGTTGGCTTCACCATTTCTTGTCTTGTCTTTATATTTTGAACTTCTTTTCTCTCCTGGCTCACTTCTTCACCTGATGATCACCTATTTATTTAAAGTTAGAAGGATTATATTCTTTTCAAAAATTTCTGATGAAGCAGGCAGAACTTGTCAGTCTTTCCTCAGTAGAGTTCTAGTACTATTATAATTATTTAGTTACAGTTATATAAAACATATGTAAATTAAAGAAACTTAAAAGTCCTAAATAAATAGTGTAAAATCTACTTAATTTCAAGACATAGAAACTTACAATTATAACAGAGAACTAGAAGATGCTTTTGCTAAAAGCACTATTTATTGGGCCTGCAGATACCAAATGAATAAATAAAAGCAGGAAAAAAGTTAGAAATTCTATCTTCATTTTGAAAATATCTATCCTTTATTACCTTTAGCCTTGGGTAAGTGTCATGCTAACACTGGACATAGGAATATTAATCATTTAAAGAGTGTAATACAGTTTATTAGCACTAAATTTATCTAACCTATCTTATCCCCCTTCAAGACTGAGGATATGAAAGTAAAAGTAAGAGATTCTTTAAAGTTTGAGGAACATTCCATCTTCCAGATCCCTTGAGGGACATCTAGAAGTCTCCAGTCATTACCCTAAACCTGCAGTCGCCCTGGACTCCAAGTACAGCAGAGCCTCCCAGTCAGACCTACCCATGATGAAACTTACTTAAATGAAAGCAATTACTTCATGATAGGAACTGAGGTTATCCCCCTAAACCAAAGAAATAATCTCATGGGAATCACATTGCACCCTCAAATGATAAGGATTTCACCAGAACCATCTCCTAGAAACAGTCCTGAGATAATGATCAACCAGACCATGATATGAACATAACGACTTCTGTCAATCAAATTCTCCAGTTATGCAAGTCCCTGACCCTTGCCTTTGTTCCCCTTTTCTATAAAATCTCAAAGTTTCCGTCAGTCCCTTGATGTCAGATCTTTGGCCATTGTGCCCCTGTATCTGTTTTTCCCTGTGGAGCCAGGCTGATTGAAGATCCTTACTTGCTCTTCACCACTGTTCCTGTTTTGCTCCTTCTCTCTCTTTTTAGTCTGTTCTTTTTAGTTATATATAACATTAGGATTCATTTTGACCTAATTATAAAAGCATGGAATATGATTTGTTCTAATTGAGTCCCCAATACTTCCTCTTCCTCTCCCATCCTCCCACCCTGTTCCCTTCCCTTTACTCTACTGATCTTTCTGTTATTCACAGTTTTTTTTTTTAATTAGTGCCTTGTGGATGTACATGATGGTGAGAATCACTGTGGTACATTCATATATGAACACAGGAATGTTAGGTTATATTCATTCCACTGTCTATCTGTATCCCGTTCCTTGTGTCTTCCCTTCATTCCCCTTTGTCTACTCCACTGACCTTTCTTCTATCTCTGATTGACATATTTCAACAAGTGCTTGTACTGGTCTTTTGGGACCACTGAGGCTGGGGCCTTTGCCCAAGGTTCTAGTTACATAGTAACTAAAACACTATACTGTGGAAGTACATAGAGAAATAAGTCAAGGGCATAAGAGAGTTCAGAAATAAACTAATACATATAGAGAAAATGAACTTTGATAAAGATACAATAACTTTAGTGAACAAAGGATAATCTTTTCAAATTATGGTACTAGAATAAAAGCATGGCCATACTAAAAAAAAAAAGAAATTTTTAAAAACTACTATACACCACAACTTATACCATATACAAAAATCTACCTCAAATCTGATCATAGGTCTAAATATAAAACTTAAAATTACAAAACTTCAAAAGAAAAACACTGGAAAATATCTTTTTTCATTGTATAAATAGTTTATTTTTTTAAATTGTAAGCAGAAAGCAACTTCCATTAGCCTTATAGGATTTTACAAGTTTTAGAAATCAGTCTATATAAAAGACAACTAAACAATTATAACAGAAAGCTATAAAAAATATAGGACAAGATAACAGGCAGTAGTTAGATTAGGCCCTGAGAATAACAGTTTAATAGTCATTAACAAGAATTTGATGTAGACATTGTACATGAGCATGGAGTTTCATGAAGGATATTGTATATGATTGGTAACTGACAACTTTCAGATGAATAGAGATAGAATTTTAAAAGAACTTCAACAAGAATATATGATCTTATAATAATAGCACCTGGCCTTACTTGGTTTAAACTAATGTCTTGGTTCCACCTAAAGTCAACATAAATGATTTGTCATAGCAAATCATTTCCTATACTCAAATGTTTTGAAAAACCAGTTTTTCCTTTTGTATTTTTTATTTTTACAGACTGCATTTTGATTTATTGTACACAAATGGAGTACAACTTTTCATTTCTATGGTTGTGTGTGATATAGATTCATACCAGTCATGTAATCATACATGTATATAGGGTAATGATATCTGTCTCATTCCACCATTTTTCATACCCCCGAACCCTCCCCCTCTTATTTCCCTCTACATAATCTAAAGTTCCTCCATTCTTCTCTCACCCCTCACCCCCACAAACCGATTATAATTCATCATCAATTTATCAGGGAAAACATTCGGCCCTTGGTTTTTTGGGATTGGCTTATTTCATTTAGCATGATATTCTCCAATTCCATCCATTTATCTGCAAAGGCCATAATGTTATTCTTCTTGATGGCTGAGTAATATTCCATTGTGTATATATACCACAGTTTCTTTATCCATTCATCTGTTGAAGGGCATCTAAGTTAATACCACAGTCTAGCTATTGTGAACTGAGCTGCTATAAACATTGATGTGGCTGAGTTACTGTAGTATGCTAATTTTAAGTCCTTTAAACCAAGGAGTGGGATAACTGGGTCAAAAGGTGGGTCCATTCCAAGATTTCTGAGGAATCTCCACACTGCTTTCCCTGTGGTTGCACCAATTTGCAACTCCACCAGCAATATAAAAGTGTACATTTTTCCCCACAGCCACACCAACATCTATTATTGTTTGTGTTCCTGATGACAGCCATTCTAATTGAAGATGAAATTTTAGATGGTTTTAATTTGCATTTCTCTAATAACTAGAGATGTTGAACACGTTTTCATGTGTTTATTGATCGCCTGTACATCCTCTTCTGTAAAGTCTGTCCATTTCTGTCTGTCTGTCCATTTCTTTGGCTCATTTATTGATTGTGTTCTTTGTATTTTGGGTGTAAAGTTTTGTAAGTTCTCTATGAATTTTGGAGATCAGTGCTCTATCTGAATTGCATGTGAAAAAGAGTTTCTCCCACTCTGTAGGCTCTCTTTTCACATTATTGATTGTATCCTTTGCTGAGAAAAAGCTTTATAGTTTGAATCCATCCCATTTATTGATTCTTGCTTTGATTTCTTGTGCTTTGTCTTGTTAAGGAAGTCTGATCCTAAGCCAACATGATGAAGATTCGGACCTACTTTGTCTTCTATTTGGTGCAGGGTCTCTGGTCTAATTCCTAAGCCCTTGATCCATTTTGAGTTGAGTTTTGTGCAGGGTGAGAGACAGAGGTTTACTTTCATTTTATTGCATATGGATTTCCAGTTCTCCCAGCACCATTTGTTGAAGAGGCTATCTTTTCTCCACTGTATGTTTTTGGCTCCTTTGTCTAGTATGAGGCAACTGTATTTTCGTGGGTTTGTCTCTGTGTCTTCTATTCTGTACCACTGGCCTGCCTGTCTATTTTGGTGCCAGTACCATGCCATTTTTGTTACTATTGCTCTGTGGTATAGTTTAAGGTCTGGTATTGTGATACCTCCTGCTTCACTCTTTCTACTCAGGATTATTTTGGCTAATTAAGGTCTCTTATTCTTCCAGATAAAGTTCATGCTTGTTTTCTCTATTTCTATGAGGAATGTCATTGGAATTTTAATTGGAATTGCATTGAATCTGTATAGCACCTTTGGTAGAATGGCCATTTTGACAATATTAATTCTGCCTATCGAAGAACATGGGAGTTCTTTCCATCTTAAGATTTTCTTCAATTTCTTCCCTTAGTGTTCTATAGTTTTAATTGTAGAGGACTTTCACCTCTTTTGTTAGATTGATTCCCAAGTATTTTATTTTTTTTGAGGCTACTGTGAACAGAGTGGTTTTCCTAATTTCTCTTTCAGAGGATTCATCACTTATGAAAAGAAATGCATTAGGTTTATGTGTATTGATTTTATATCATGCTACTTTGCTGAATTCATTTATTAGTTCTAGACATTTTCTGGTGGTTTTTTGGATCCTCTAAATATAGAATCATGTCATCGGCAAATAGTGACATCTTGAGTTCCTCTTTTCCTATTCATATCCCTTTAATTTCTTTGGTCTGTCTAATTGCTCTGGTTAGTGTTTCAAGGATGATGTTGTATATAGAAGTGGTGAAAGAGGGCATCCCTGTCTTGTTCCAGATTTTAGAGGGAATGCTTGCAGTTTTTCTCCATTTAGAATGCTGTTGGTCTTTTTATATTGTCCCATAATTCTTGGAGGTTCCGAACGTTCATGATTTCTTACCATCTTCTCAGTTTGGTCAACTTTACTTTCAAGATGAAATATTTTGTCTTCATTGTCTGAGATTCTGTCTTCTACAAGATCTATTCTGTTAGTGATGCTTTCTATTGAGCTTTTAATTTGATTTATTGTTTCTTTCACTTTAAGTATTTTTGTTCCTTTTTTTTCAGAATCTTTTTATGGACGTTCTCTTTTGCTTCCTGCCTTTGCTCTTTTAACTGTTTACTGGAGTAATCATGCATTGCCTGCATTTGCTCACTTATCTCATCCTTTGCTTCACAGATGATTTCAATCATGTAGATTCTAAACTCCTTTTCTGTCATTTCTACTGCCACACTGTCATTGGATTCTATCAAAATAGCATCTTGGTTTGTTAGGGACACATTTTTCCCATGATTTTTCATATTATTTCTGTATATTCCCCTCTACCAGTAAAGATCTGAGGTATTGCAGCCTCCTCCTGTGGGCTTCCCATGACCCTGCAGGATTCCAATACCTTTCCTTTGAGGGGAAGATTGATATTAGCAGCACCCAATACAAACAATATGCAGCCCTACACCAGAAACGCCTATAAAGACATTAACAGTTTGCAATAAACACAATGAGATCGATTATTATCTACAGTATAGCCAATAGGTTTGCAACAAGTTCTACTATTTCTAATGGTGGACAAAGAGGATGGCAACGTATGTAAGATGTAACTGTTAATGGGATAACAAGTGAGTTAAAAGAGGTACCTGATCACCGGAAGTGTGAGAGTGGGATCAGAAGAATTTAGCTTGAGAAAAGGGAGGAAGAGACTCCAAGGGAATAGGTAAATAGAAGGAAAATAGAGTGAGGGAAAAAAAAGAAAAAAGAAATAAAAAATTAAAAATTAAAAATTAAAAAGAAAAAAGAAAAAAAAAATCTGATGGTTCAGTCATCCACTACTGAAACCTCCCAGTCCTCAGTATCTCAATACAAGTACAGTAGTACCTGTCAAAGGGCCTCCAGTCTCCTATAGGTGTCTCAGGAAGTAAGCCGCACCTCCCAATGATGATGGCCATGTGCTCAGGAGTAATTCAAAATGTCTGCACCAGCCTCCAAAGAAACTGGGGAGCTGCAGTGGGCACACTGAGTCTGAGGCAGCAGGGGGAAGTCTCGGGAGGCAGTGTGGAAGGTCTCTGTGGTGGGAAGGCAGTGGGGGGGCAGGGGCGTGTCTCAAAAAAATCTTGATATCTGGGTTAGCCAAAATTTCCTAGTCAAAAATGCAATCCATTAAAGAATACATTGATAATTTTATCAAAACTATATATGTTTGCTCATTAAAATTATGAAATGACAAGTTACAGGCTTGAAGAAAGCATTTGCAAAATATAACTGATAAGAGATTTGTATTCAGTATATGAAACACTCAAAAATTCAATAATAAGAAAGCAAACTTCTGAATCAAAAATAAACACTGGGCAAAAAAACTAAATAGGCACTTTACAAAACATATACGGAAGGGAAAATGTCCTCCCCTCTTAGTTCAGTTACTGGGACCTGGGAACTAAGCTGACAAAAGAAAATTAACAGAAGGAAAAGGCATATGCACTCTATTGATACTTTTAATTTTATGTACACAGGGGCTTCACAGAAAAAGAGTCAGAACCCAGAGAGGTGGCTGGATTCAGAGACTTGTGTGCCATTCTAACCAACTGTGATAAACTGTATAGAAATTTATCTGTATAGACCAGGCAAAGAAAAAATGTATTTGAGCTACTTGGGGCAGTTAATTATAGGAAGATAACTAGGCAATGTATGGTAGATAAGGGTTATTTCATTTAGATTTACTATGCAGGTAAGAATCTTAAGTATCTTTCTCTTCTTCCTGGTACTAGAGCGAAAACACCTCCAAAAATGGAAATGTCTGTCACCTTTGTAAAGGGACATTTTTCTCCCTGTTTTGGGGAAGAAAGGGAGAACGAAGAGAGTTTATCCTGAATTTGCTGCTTCTCAATTGCCTTCAGCTCAAAACAATCATGACAAAGCATCATATTTTAGAGTATCATATTGTGATCCTCTCCAGTGGCAAGCAACAATATGAAAGCATGTTCAATATCATAATTAGGGAAATGCACAATTAAATTACAGTGAGTCACCTCTAAACTTTTTTTAATTTTTTTTTTTTAAATTAAACTGAGGTGACTCACAGAGTGTGTGACAGATACCACTGCCCTGTGTACATGCATGAACACACAGATGGTGTGACTCTACTTTGTGTACAACCAATTAAACAATAGCTGTACTCCATTTGTGTTCAATGAATCAATAAGTAAATAAAAAAAAAAGAAAAAAAATTAAACTGACTGTATCAAATGTTGGAAGAGGGTACCATCTATGTACTACTCAGTGGGCATTTAAAATGATGCAGCTATTCAGATAAAGAGTTTGGCAGGTCATTACAAAGCTAACAGGGACATAGCTCAGTGGTACAATGCTTACCTAACATGTACAAGGTTTTGGGTTCAATTCCCAGCACTACTAAGCAAAAAGAGATTTTTAAAGTAACAATAAAATAGAAAATGTTTAGTAATGTTTAATGTGTATCTAATTCAGCCATTTCACTCCTGGGTATTTATCCAAGAGAAAACAAAGTGTAGATCTATTCAAACATTGGTTTTCATGTGTTTATAGCAGTTTTATTTGTAATATCCCAAAGATAACCTAGCAAAAACGTCCTTAAGTAAGTTAAACATTAGCAAACTGGTACATACTAAGAAGTGAATGCTACACAGTAATAGAAGGAAAGATCTATGGTTACTATAACAACATGAATCTCAAAATGACTATGCTAAATGAAAAGGTAAACATAAAAGAGTACATACTCAATGAGTCAACTTATATAGCATTGTAGAAAGTGAAACTAATCTACAGTGGCAGAAAACAAATCAGTGTGTGCCTGAGGAGGATAGGAGTAAAATGGAATTACGAACTGGATGGAGAAAATTTTTGTGGATGGAAAAAAGTTCATTTTCCTGTTGGGGTGATGGTTTTGTAGGTGCAAATACACATCAAAACATCAAACTGTACAATTTAAATATGGGCTATGTATTGTGTGTCAATTAAACTTCAGTTGCTAAAAGAAATAGAACCCAAAGAAAGCTCTCTGGATTATTTTAGGAAGTGGTCACAGTAAATAATACTATTTATATATTCCTGTGGGGTTGTATAAGGAGAAATACACATTAAAAATAAGAGGCTTAATTCTCCTTGCAAAAAAAGGGCAAAAGACATATGCCCCTCTTCCTTTTATTTCAGAATTTCTTTCTCTGAATTTTCAAATGTATGTAAATCTTTATAGTGATTAAATAAGACTACCAGCTTCACAATTCTGGAATATTTCCTCAAGGACTTGATAGTCATCTTTTCAAAAGGCAAACATCAAAGGAGAGAGTGCTCCTATTTTACAATTATGATGGAACAGTAAGTTTAATTCTTTGAGCATCCTGTTCCAATTGCAATGTGAAGCTGATTATACCTCCTGATAAAGTCAACACAGGAAGTCTCCTCAGTTACCATGATAAAATTAGGAGGAACTACATATGACAAAAGGTGTTGTAAAGTCTCTTATTTGAGAACTAAGGACTATCTATATTGTCAGGCGCTGTGGCACACGTCTAGTAATGCCAGTAACTTGAAAAACTAAGGAAGGAGGATCACAAGTTCAAGGTCAGCCTCAGCAACTTAGCAAGATTCAGTTCCAAAATTAAAAAAAAAAAAAAAAAAAAGGACTGGGGATGTAGCTCAGTGGAAAAGTGTTCCTGGGTTCAATCCCACACTAAAACCAACAATATTGCCTATCTGTTTGGAGATAAAAGGTTGTAAAATTCCTTTCTGTCTTTTCAGTGTGATTTGCATCACACTCTTGTTCAAAGCTTATTCAATAATAAAATTGGTTTATTTCTCTGCTACCTTTGCAGAGATGTTCTGGGTTGAGGGAAGCTTTTGTTTTAATATTTTCCTAATAATGGATGTATTCACTCTTCATTCATTTGGGGCTTTATCTTTCAAAACTAAAATTACAAAATGAAATATTATTGTGTTATTTCCCCATAGTCCACAACTGTCAAGGAAGTGTGTGTTAATAGCATTGAAGTTGTAGAAACACGTACCTTTCACCAGTTAGTTGAATGCTTTTCCAATTACTAGATTCAAAGAATACTGTTACCTTATTTCAGCAGTGTCCCTATTGTTTCTTCTTGATATGTAAGTATTCTGTAAAAATACAATTGAGAAGTTGAGTTTATTTTAATTCATTTTATGTATATAAAAAAAATCACGTGTGTGTGTGTACACACACACACACACACAATTCCCTGGGTTCAATTCCCAATACCAAAAAATGTATTTTGAACACAGGAACCTTTTATCACTGAGTTAGACTCCTATCCTCTTTTTTATTTTAAGATAGGGTCTCACTAAGTTGCTTAGGGTCTTGCTAAGTTACTGAAGCATTCAGTTAGTTCACTTAACCTTTCTATCTCCTTTTCTGTAGGGTAAATGTATTGAAGTAGGCCTTGTGAAAAACTATCATTAATACAATCAACATTAATAAACTATACTTTTTGAATTTTCTTGATTTCATGCAAATGCTTTATGTGTCTGACAGATGTGATTTAAATTCCAATGTAATTTTGAAATAAAGTGAAAATAATGGGAAACAAATAAATACAGGTAATTGAAGTTTGAAACTAAATTTTATCACAAACAAAACCCATAATAAATACATTTATTTTTAAAACTGTAAAACTAAAATATAAACCTATTTTTAGTTTGTATATTATAATCTCTCACCACTGAAATGAATCATCTATCCAGTTTTCTTGTGACTTTTATAAAGTTCCGGATTAAATTCTCTGACAAGATCAACCAGGGTTGAAAATATAGTCCATGGCTCAGAATCAATCTAGTTATAATTAAATATCAGATAATACCTATGCTAGAACAACCAACTTAAAAGAACACATTAGTCAAACAGTGCAAAATATACATAATTCCTCATTTTTTAACACATTTTAAGTTTCTTTAAACTTCAAAGAGTTTGTGACTGAGTTGTTTGTTTGTTTTGTTTTTGCAGTACTGAATACTGAATCCAGGGGCACTCTATCACTGAGCATGCATCCCCATTCCTTATTATTTTTTATTTTGAGACAGGGTCTCACAAAATTGTCCAAGCTGCCCTCAAATTTACAGTCATCCTGCCTCAGCCTCCTGAGTCACTAGGATCACAAGTATGCACCACTGTGCTTGGCTTGTGATTCATACTATTAAGGAATCTAGGATACAAAGCACAGAAAACAAAATAAAATTATTTTCTATTATGATAGATTTCACTAGTTATGTTTATTTAACCATGAACTTCCATGATTTTCCTAATTCTTTACCTGTCATTTTAATAAAATTTTTAAAAGAAAATATTTTTCAAAACCTATGCAAGTATAATTGAATTAAATCTAAGAGAAAACATCATACTTAAAACTTTCTCTTACTTTTGGGCAACATAAATTTCTATTAATTATACCATTAGCTCTTACCTGAAGTCTACAAGGGTTGATCGTTCATTTTGCCCAATGAACTAAGACCAGAATAAATATTCTATTTTTCATTACATATTTAATACTATATAACTTCTAAACTAAGGGATTCGTCAGGTTTCATATGCACCTGATCACACTCCATAGAAGAACCAAGGAATGGGAAAATAATAAATATAATTTCTATTCAAAAAGAATATTTATGCCTCTATTCAGGCTGAAATAAAAATACTGCTTTAAATAGTTTCTTGAAATTTTTTACTCAAAAGTGGTATCATTCACCAAACCATGAAAAGATGTGGAAAAACACTAAAGGCATATTATTAAGTGAAAATCGCCAATTTGAAAAGGCTACATGCTGTATGATTCCAACTCTGTGACATTCTGGACATGGTAAAACTATGGAAGCAGAGGGGAGAGGGCAAAGGAGAAGGAAAAAAAAGACTTCAGAGGATTTTGAGGACAGTGAAACTGTTCTGTAAGGTACTATAGTAGTGAATATATGTTATTAAATGCATGTCAAAACACAAAATGTACAACACAAAGAGTGAACTCTAAAATTAAGTATGGACTTTAGGAAATAATGATGTGTCACTGTTGTTCAGATTGTAATAAATGTACCACACTGCTGCAGGCTGTTGATTTGAGGGGAGGCAGAAGGGTGTGGGTAGGAGAAGACATATGGCGACTCCCCATAATTTTTGCTCAATTTTGCTATCAACCTATCAGTACTCTAAAAAAATTAGATCTGTTAATTAAAACACAGAACAGTAATGCCATTCCATCCTCTCTAATTTCCCTCACCAATTAAAAGAGAATTAATTTACTTGCTCTACATTTACTGGCTATGAAACTTTGGGTAAGTTGCTTACCTTTCAACAGTCTCAGTTTCCTCATTTATAAAACAGAATGCAAATGATCATGACTTCATAGGAAAGATTAAATAAAAACACTGATAGCATTTTTACTAGTGCTCAGGTGTTGACTGATACTGCATTTATTGTCTATTCAACCCAACAATCTATAGATAGGTCTTGTGTGTGTGTGTGTGTGTGTGTGTGTGTGTGTGTGTATGTATCTGGAATGATGTTCCCAAATGGTAACAAGGGGTAGTGAGTTTATTGTTTTCTTCTTTGAACTTTTCTTTATTGCTATGATTTTTTATGAACTGTCAAAATGTTTATAAACCATTAATTTAAAAAAAAAAAAACCCTTAAAACACATGAAGCCTATGTCTTCAAATGAGTTCAAATGAAGTTGAATGGAAGGGAAGTATAAGAAAAGAGAAAGAAACAAGAAAAGAAAAAAAGAGAAAAGAGAAGAAGGGGTAAAAGAAGGAAAGGTAGAAGCTGAATGTCATATTATGGTGAAAACAAAGTTTTCACCATAAGAAATTATGAAAGCAAGAAAAAGAACAAGTCTGCACAAAAAGTCATGGACTAGATTCTGGGAGAATAAGGACATTATAGATCAAGAATTAACTCAGAAATTCAACAAGCATTTTTCTTGGTACCAAGTTTTTCAATAAATCACAAATATATGCAAGGCCTGGACTACACAGGAAAGAGAAAACAAGTATAAAAATAACCAAAAGTCAAAAGAAAAAAAACCACAATAATACAAATAGGAATTATAAATAAAAAGATATGAGAGTTCAGAAGGAGAATTACAGTGAGGTTGCCACATTACCCAATTAACCTTTAACCAACATCTGGACTTTAGAACCAAACGGCATCTCACCTCTACACAAAGAAGTGACATCACTGACTCTTGTAATCTTTACAACATTACTGACATGAACAAGGCTTACATTGAAAAGAGAAAAGGCTAAAATGTACCAGGAAGCAGGATCATTTTAGGGTCATCCATTCATCTCTAATACACCGCTAGGAATTTGATGCCTATCTTAGGAAAAGACTGGTGCATCTGCATTGTAAATCCTAAGTTTTCTTTAATTTTCTTTAGTGGTTTCCATATTCTGGTATATGTATACATTTACTATTTGACATTTTTATACTTAGAACCATGTTAAGCATATTTCCTGGGCTATCTAAAACACTCTCAATAATTTTTACTGTGTGTAAATTCTGCCCTATAAGCTAAATGCAAAGCATACATATCATCTGTTTGAAATGTGAATCACTGTATTTATTGTTTGATCAGAACCAATTGTGAGGAATTTCTATTGTACTCTAACTCACTGGCTATAGCCTGATGTTTAACATCAATCAAGATCCACTGGGAGTAGATAATCTAATCAACATTCCTTCACCAGACTAGGGAACAAAATAAGTTAGACATGAAATTCACATTTTTGTGTGAAGAAGGATCTGAACTAACCTATACAATCAATAATTACATCACTCAGTAATTACTTATACTCTATTAATACAACAAGTTAATTTTGTTAAGTAGAAGGTTCTGCATTATTAATAAAACTATCCTGTGACTCAAGGGTCAGATTTGCAAAATAAAGAGACTATCTTCCTTATATTCTGACAGTAGATAAGCTCAGTACTGTACACTTATCCCTAGGGATCCATGAAGGACTGGAAACAATGCCTATCTGTAGATACCAAAATCTGAGGATGAACAAGTCTCTTATATAAAACATTATAGCATTTGCATATAACTTACACTTTGAATAATGTCTAGATTACTTATACCAAATATAATGTAAGTGCTATGTAAATAGTTCTTATATTACATTGATTAGGGAATAATGACAAGAAAAAAATCTATACATACTCAGTAAATTTGCAATCATCATAGGTCTTAAATTTTGATCAGAAGTAGGTTGAATCCATAGACACAGAACCCACACATATTTTCTTTTTGGCATAATATATCACAAAATATAAAAAAGAAAGTTATGAAATTATTAGCATAATGGGCAGAAATAAGTCAAAGATATAAAAAGAGCTACAAAGAGAAATTATATTGAGAAAATCTTAACTAGGAAATAAAGATCACATTAGTGATAATTACCCTTCATTTCTGAAAGCTGTAGAGGACTCTGAAATGGCACAAAAATTAACCTTCATGGTGATGAAAGATTTGACTATAAATAATAAATATTGTCACATGCTTATATAATCATAATTATTCACCTAGAGAATAAAGAGAAAATAATATAGATATAGATATATAGATATAGATATAGATATAGATATAAATATAGGTATAGATAGATGTGTGTGTCAAAGAAACATCTGGCACACATACAGAAGTAGGCTAAGGAATCCAAACCTGAGGACAGTAAAGGCAGTAATATCTTGTCTTTTTTTATCATAGTATTTATTGATGTTTCTATAAACATATTTGTACTGAAAACAGAATTTATTTTCTGAACCAGAGAGTTCTAATTTCAACTACCCGAGAGAATACACATCATTTTCATCCAATTCCTTGACTTCATAGGTCTTCCTTACTCCTCAATAGGACAAATTAACCATTTTCCATCATCCCTCTATCTTGTCTTAATTTACAGGAACAAAGGAAAACAACTGAAAAGGAAATATAAATGACCTGATGGCATAGATAAACAAAATGGAGACAGTTGTTGAGGAAGTGTATAAAATCCTTTCCTCTAATTTATTTTGCCCATTCATCCTTTCCCTCACTTCAGTTTCAGATATGGTTCTGCCTAAAAGAGCCAAAAAGAAACCTCCAGAGCTATGATTCTTTTATGACATTTCTACACACGTTAATATATTTAATAAGCTTTCAATGTATGCTTGAGAAGAACAAAAAGAAAACTAAGTCTATCCAGCATTTATTCAAGTCTGTTTGCTTTTTACTTTACTTCTACCTTAACATTTGACAAAAAGCAACTTCTTTTACTTTTCTGAGTTTTAAGATTGTTGAGACACTTCAAAATATGACTCCTTTGAAAATATTGCTCAAGATTCTAACTTTTGAATAAGAGTAATTAAGGTACTTCATTGCAGAACAATATCAGTGCAATTCCAGACAAGAAAACCATGTATCATTCATGACAAATCTAAAGGTCATGTGTCAACTGCAAGAAGCTATGATAAGATTTGACAACTTATTATTTAGAGGAAACACAGTATTTCTTTCACAATAGCACAGAATCCACAACATTTCTTTCTCTCGTATTTCAGTGTGATCTGAACATGTTTCTTTTCTCCTTAAACAAGATCTCTGTATTTATAGATATTTTGCTTTAGATAAAAACTATACATCTGCCTTCTTTTCCTTAAGGAATTATGTTGGCCTAGTACACACATTTTGCCCCTATTTTTATACTAATTTAATATAGTATAAAATTGTTTCTTCTAAGAAAAAATATCTGTGATCTATAAGAATTCACTCTTTAATATGAAAATCTGATGTAATTCAGAATTTTTACCTTAACAGAATAATGACTCCCAGCAACACAACCAGAAATTTTATATGAAAGGACACATTTATTCCCTTAGGAATTCCAGAGGCTGCAGTTGTGGCTTGCCTAGGGGTAGAGTGCTTGCCTAGCATGTGTGAGGCACTGGGTTCAATTCCCAGCACCACACAAAAGAATAAATAAAGATATTATGTTCATCTACAACCAAAAACATCAAAAAAAAAGAATTCTAATGTTCAGTATGATCATTCAATCCAAAAGAGAAATTACATTCATTTCTTCTGTAATACAAATGTAGAAATTGTTTCTATAAGATAATAAGACTATAGTTATGTGGCATTTATACCATTACTACAAATGAGATTCTAGATTAATAAGTATATTTAAATAACATAACCTGATATAATTTTGTGGGGACTGAATTATATCTACTCCTGATTCAGTCTCCATTTGTACTCTTTCTACAGAACAGTGCCTCAAAGTTATTTGTATGGTAGTTATTGTAAAGTAAATTTACTTGGTAATTAACTTTTGGAATTTTGCATAATGGTTTAACCTCTATCCTTTTACAGAGTTTTATTATCAAAGGATTTTATCATTAGTGCCTGTAGAGAGAGACTTAGCAATAAAAGAAAAAAGCAATATCAATTGATAACACTGATCTCATTTTACAACTATTGGCTGGTCATTATTTTTACTCTATTTAAATTTTTTTCTTCTTGTAATAGTAACATATCATAATAGATATAATTTACTCTTAGAAAAAGATTTTTAATATTACTAAATAGATTCTATTAAAATCATATATTAACATTTTAAGAACTAAGGAAGAACTTAAGGAAGAACTTTCAAAACAATCTTTTAAGAACATTTTAAGAACGTAAGGAAGAACTTTCAAAACAATCTTTCAAAATAATGTCTTTTCAGGTATGGTGGTGCATATGTATAATCCCAATGACTCAGTAGGCCAAGGCAGGAGGATCATAAGTTGAAGGCAAAACTCAGCAACTTAGACCCTGTCTCAGAATAGAACAAATAAATTAAAAAGGGCTGAAGATGTAGGTCAGTGGTAAAGTTCTTCTGGATTCAATTCCCAATACCAATTAATTAATCGATTATTGTCTCCCCTGTTTCTCAGAGCTGAGTCTTTGCCATTTTCTACACTTACTATTACTTTGTGGAATAACCCCAGAAAACTAAAAAACCCAGTCCTAGTGGTACTGGTATTCTACAAATCCTGTGCTCTGGAATAACAAAATCATTTCAATATTATACTAGGTTAAATATAATTTTAAAGGTAAACTGAATACAAAAATCAAAGTCCTGTAACAAACTGGAAAGTCAGTGTAATTCGTCAATGAAATGTCTGCTTTTTTTATATAATAGGGCATGTGATGACCTACCTACCCCATATATATTATCTTTGTTGATGTGAATATTATTACTAATGTCTTTCCACATGTAAAAATGCGTTTCCTCATGTAAAAAATGAAGATAAAAATAGGACCTGCATCAAAGAGGCATAAGCCTCAAAGAGATTAATATACAAAGACTATAAATGGATCTTGAAATATATCACCTACAAAATGCTGTTATACTATTATATTAAATACTATCTGTGTATTAGAAGTATTATGGATCATTATTAAAAATCATTATAAACTGTGATTATATATTATTTACTATGCACTGTTAGATATGTGCATAAGGCATATAATATGGATTTTTACTTTATATCTCTTATATATTAAATACTTATTACTTTGAATATTAACATTTATTTTCTATGTTATTTTAATCAATGTTTGCTTCTGTGCTCTCTGTAATACCAAATGCCCATGCTGGTTATATTAGAAATAACCCTATTTATAACAATGTAAAATGTTTTAAGGATCATTCATATTGTTCAATATTTATTTAAAATTCAAATTACAAGGTTATGGTAAAAGGAATATAAAGGAAATTGTTTCAGGAGGAAAATATTCTTATGTGATGGTACTTTCTAAAGCTTTTCTACAAGATGAGCAAATTATATGAGGAAGAATGGGAGTATAAAATAAGAAATAAAACTGTGAAACCGAACATAGAGAACAATACTTTAGCACACTAAGTTTTGGTAATTTTCATCCAAATTCAACTATTATTAAAGCACTAAGTCTGTTATTCTTCTTATTGGGTTTATAATAAATCAGTTTTGAATATGTGGATATGGGATAATCCTACATTTATAATACATATGGAAAGAAATTAGGAATTATCATTTCACTTTACCTTCCTTATTACCAACGTCTTTAATATATTTGGCACAGTTATGAAATTATAATTCAAGTTGTCATTACATAGTGATTAAAGGTGCACTTAAAGCCCTCCCAGAACAGGAAGGCTAAAGTGGAATAAATGAGGAAATTCTTTTTTAAGAATATTTATATAACGACAAATAAGTAAAGTAGATCTCTCTTCTATCTTTTTAATTAAATAAACAATCTGCCTGGGAAAGCCACAAATCTTTGAGATTGCAGATACAGCACCTTCTCTCTTTGGAGTTCTGAAGGCAACAGGAAATGAAAACAAATGAGAAGTAAGCAGTTAACTCCAGGCAGGAAAATTTTGCATCCGGATTTAAAGCTGCATGAAGGACAAAGATCCAAAGAAGATAGTTCACAGAGAACTATTTTAGCTGAGAACAATGCATTGTTTTACATTTTCACTAATATACACAATAAGGATCCAACATTCCCAAATAACAAAGACATTTTCCTTAAAGGAGATAAATTTTTTAAAAACATCAAGTAGAAGTTCTCCTGAAAGCTGAACAACATTTAACTTTTGCTAAGTATTACATCATAAACTGGCTAACTGAAAGAATGTTTTCTCAATTTTTCCTTAATGAGCATATCACAGACTTTATAGCATTTATAAGTTTATTTTTTCTATCACCTTAGAGGAAGGTACATATGAGTATCCTTCTGATGTTTCATATGAACTCAGTCCCTCAACATCCATACATAAACCTACAGCAAAACTTTACCTCTGTGAGATGTATGATTTCAAATACTGCTATGATTTGAGGGACCCTTCCAAAACTCATGTGACTGTAAGAGCATTGAAAGTGGGGCCTTTATGTGGTGAAGAGGTTATGATGACTCTGCCCTCATAATTGGATTAATGACTTTGTGGAAGGACTGGGTTCTTTATCTCAGGAATGGGTTCCTGATAAAAGGATGAGTTTAGCCTGACTTCCTCTTTCTGCCCTTCCTCTATGACACAACTCAGTATGACCACCCTAGTCAGATACCAATGGACTTGGACTTTCCAGCCCCCAGAACTATGAGCCAAATAAATCTCTTTTCTTTAAAAATCACCCAGTAACAGATACTGTTACAGCAACACCAAACAAACTAAAGACAAATATAAAGGAAAAAAGAATTCCTACAAACTGGTTAAGACAAAGAAATTTTTAAATGAAAAATTTGAGATCCAGAAGTATCCTTGGATTTTTACACTGTACCAACTGATAGATTGCACAAGGTTAGGAATAAATTCAAAAAATGAGTAAAAGGAAATTCTACAAGAGTCCAATACACAGAGAATATGTATCTGAAAAATACTTAAAACTTCTATTTAACTATAACTTTGCCACAGCAAAATACAATCTCATGGCAGTACTCATTACCAATACACAGCTCTCATTAGCTTTTGTCTTCCAATCTGGAATATCATTTAATACGAAATATGTCCAAAGAAAAATGACAGGGACTATAAAGAGACTTGAAATCTTGTGATGTACAAACTATAAATATCTGTGCTAAAACCAAGAATACGTGGGCAAAATGTCATTCTTGGAAGCAAATGTTTACTTCCAAGTATTTTAAGGAAAAACTTCAGGACAAGGGACTTTAATTTTTCTGTTATCCCAGGGAACAGAATTCAAACAATAGGTCTTTTTCTATTTAAGAAATACTTTGCTGCTAAACATAACAAGCAATTTCATTACAGTTGGAGCCATTCAATAAAAGAACAAAGTACCTGGTGTAGGTAGGGAGATCTACAATTACTGAAGTTGTCAAAGGAACCTGATCAACATTTACAGGGGATGTTGCCCAAGGGATCCAAACATTGGATGAAGAATCTTACAAACTGCGTTAGGATTATGATTGTTTATTACACTAAGGTTCCTTATAGCACTAAGTCTATTTGATGAAGAGCTCCTCTATAGTTAAATTTTGGTCAATGTAATCTTAGAGGGGAAAGCTGGGAACAGGTTTGATACCAAGGCACTAATTCAATTGGCCTGGAGGAGCATGTCTCTAAATGAAGGCCTCTTGTGATACACAAGCTGCTTCTGAGAAACCAGCAGGGTGTTAGTTCTTTTCTTTGCAATCCTGTTTAGCCTGTAACTACACCCATGAAACCATTTTCTGAGCATCTTGCAGAGCCTGTTCAAGCTATTGCTAAACAAGAAACAAGGATATCATAATGAACTAGCAAACACAGAAGGTTCATTACAGTTTTTCTTACTCAGAAGTAAGTTCTTATACCAAAACATACTTAAAATCTCCTCACTAGTTCCAGAAGAAAATATATTACATTGTATTAGATTTGGTTTTGAGGTTTCAAGGCAACTTAGATAATACAGTCTGCTTTAAGTTCTTAAGAGTAAACTTTTGGTGGTACATTGGAAGTTTTTTTTTAACTATTCATTTTATTCCTTTTCATTATAGAAAGCAAATACTAGTGAGATTTTGTGTTTGTCTAAACATCTAATAAGCTATTACTCTGTGCCTATTTATACTCAGGTAAAGGATTTTGGAAGTGGCTGTACTTAACTTCCACTGTTCTAATGAACACCCTATCATCTTTCTGTAGATAACTTATAAATATAGGTCTCTGAAATTTATTAAAACACAAAATCTTACTCTTCAATTTTCTACTGAACCTTCTCAACAGAAATCCCACTCAAAACTCTCCTGTCATTTGCATCGTCAGCCCCTTCTCATCCTTCAGGATTCAGACCTTAAATATTTCCTCCTAGAATATGATGACCATGTAAAGACAGACATGGAGACTTTTCCTGCATTTAGCCATCAGTTTGCTTCCTTTGCTTCATCACTTTTTTGGCCTACTTCTCCATCAGTCTACAAATTCCTTAAAAGTAAGGATGTGGCATTCCTTAAATGCATAGTCTATCTTTTTGAACATTGTATCCCCAGCACTTGGAATAGTGCTTAGTGGGTACTGATAGGTAGGTGTTTGTCAAACAAATGATGAATGAAAAAGTGAGATCTCTAGGACAGAGAACAATTTGTATATACTACTTCCCTTCATGATGCAAATAGGCACATACCTTAAAAGTCTCACATTATAATTTTTGTTTATCCCCTTCATTAGAATGTCTCATTGAACTAATAAATTTCATTGTAGAAAAGTTATAAAACATTAAAGCATACAGGAAATAAAGTCACTTCTGTAATGTGAAAAGTTGCAATGGCAGTGCCTGTCAGAGCAGTGCTGTCCGCGTGGCCCCACCCCCATCAGTTCGCCTCAGTAGGCAGCAGGCGAGTGCTGGGTTTGCCCTGCAATCCCACCCTTGCCTGGGCTGCCTACAAACCTATGGCGAAACCTGGGGCTTCCTCCCTGGAGGTTGGGCGTAGGAAACGCCTGCGGGGAAAGGAAGGGGGATGACAGCTCCCCCACCCCTTCCCTGTAGCTAGCCCGCTATTGGTCCGTTGAACAGCCTGTCGTCGCAAGCCATTGGCTGATCCCTAATCTGCCAAAATTCAAATTCAAGAGCTGGCCTTATCATCCTTTTGCCCCAGAAGTTCCAGAGCTTAAAAGAAGCTCCCTGAGCTGGGCGCGGTGGCGCATGCCTGTAATCCCAGCACTTGGGAGGGTGAGGCAGGAGGATCGCGAGTTCAAAGCCAGCCTCAGAAACTTAGTGAGGCCCTGAGCAACTCAGTGAGACCCTGTCTCTAAATAAAATACAAATAGGGCTGGGGATGTGGCTTAGTGGTTGAGTGCCCCTGAGTTCAATCCCCAGTACCAAAAAAAAAAAGAAGAAGAAGCTCCCCGAACATGTTCTCTGTCTCTCTTCAGGGCAGACGACCAGTGTCTGCCTAATGAAAAACCTCGCGTGAGTTCCAGCGTCCGCAGTGGTTTTTCGGGGCACTTTTTTCACCCTTCTACTTCAACCTGAGAAAAACTATCACTCAAACAACTGCCTCCATAGCATTTTGCTTCCCTTCCTCTTAGAAGAACTATTGCTCTATATATAGTAACTGTCAATAGTCTGTTTTCTCAACTAAGCTCAAACTTTCTTAAGGACAGGCTGTCTTCCTAGTATCTCCAGACACTGCCAGCTCAAATTGCTGAATGAGTATCACCAAGGTAAATGTAAACCCACTTTTCAGGAAAGCTATGATCATATAATGTATAATAAACAAAAAAAATGATTGTTATGGATTAAATTGTGTCCACTTTCCCCAAAATATGTTGAGGTTTTGACTCATGGTATGTCAAAATGTGACCCTATTTGGAAATAGAGTCATTATAGACTACGCAGTTGAGTTTAAATGAATTCATACTAGATCATGATGGGCTCTTAATCTACCACAACTGCTCTCTTTATGAAAATATGACCATGTGAAGATAACACAGGGAGAATGCCACATGGCCAGGAAGGGAGCGACTGGAGTAATGCACTTGTAGACCAAGGAATGCCAAAGATTGCTGGAAAACCACTAAAAGTTAGATAGAGGCAAAGAAAGATTCACTACAGGTTTCAGAGGAAATGTGGCCCTGCTATAAGTAGATTTTGGACTTCTAACTGCCAGAACTGTGAGGCAATAAAATGTGGTTGTATTAAGCTAAGCCAGGTTATGGTCCTTTGTGACTATATACCTCTAGGAAACAACAAGTGATTATCATTAGACACTCTTCCTTACAGATTAGGGTCAAGGTCAGCATTTTATTCAATTTATCAGCTAACAGGCAAAAGTATAAGTGAAAAAAAAATTAGATTTTTTTTTCTTTCTTCTTCCTTCTTTGGTTGGCTGAACTCTAGAAAAACAATTAATACTGAGAGCTACACAATATTATTGGAAGCTCTCATCTCTGAGTTAGAAAATACTTTTATTCTTTTATTCTCAATGAGAGGGTACTTTCAAAAGATTGAGAGAAGGAAACTGGTCAATGGTTTCCTATGCTCATTCATTTCATATTAATGCTCTATGAATATTTATATTTTATCCACACTGTTTCTATTTCAAGGTGGAAAAACTAAGTGTCTCAAGAATATTTTACCCTAAACTGGCATTTCTTGCTACGTTGGAGGAAGGCTGTGTGATTTGGAAGTCTCTAGTAGAACATCTTATAATAAAACCATTTTGAAGAATTTCCAGGCTCTCTACTCCATAAAAAATGAGTGTTCTGAACTTTTACTATAGTAGGAGCAAAGGCAGAGCTTCCCTTCACCCTCAGAAAGTTTGCTGGAATTAACTGACAACAGATTAACAAGAAAAAGGCATACAAATTCATTAATATGTATAAGCACAGGGCTGGGTGTGGTGGCACATGCCTTTAATCCCAGTGGCTCGGGAGACTGAGGCAGGAGGACTTCGAGATCAAAGTCAGCCTCAGCAACTAAGCAACTCAAGAGATCCTGTCTCTAAATAAAAAATATTTTAAAAGGGATAGGGATGTGGCTCAGTGGCTGAGTGCCCTGGGTTCAATCCACAGTATCCCCCCACCCCCCGAAAATGTAGAAGCACAGGAGTTACATACGAAGTATTAGAAAAATACACAAATAAAATGCGTGATAGTTGAAACTTAAATAGCATTTTGAGCTACAGAAAGAAAGAGAGGCTTGAGGCTCCTAGGCTATGAGAAGGTGAGTGGGAAGAAATATGCTACAAAGGTTGACTAATTATGTAGATAAAAATTTCCCAAGGAATCTCTTAGACCTACTTGCTGAAGAATATATGAAAAGTCTGTCTACCTATAGGTGAAAATTGTAAATATATCTTCTCCAGTGGTGGTTAATTTTTCCTGGTTATTTAATGAGATTCCTAGAAAGCAGCATTTAAGACAACTGCATTTTTTTTTAAAAGAATTTCCTTAGCCAATAAGGAAAACTTCAGAGAAAATCCTTCCCTGCATCTGTAGGACAAGAGAACTGAGAAACAGGGGATGCCAGGAGAAGGTCACAGAGACTTTGATTCCTTTTTTCATGATGGGGGTGGTACCAGGGATTGAACCCATGGACACAACCACTGAGCCACATCCCCAGCCCTCTTTATTTATTTATTTTTTAAAATTTCTTATTTTGAGACAGGGTCTCTTACTAAGTTGCTTAGGGCCTTGCTCAATTGCCAAAGCTGGCTTAGAATTGCAATCCTCCTGCCTCAGCCTCCCAAGCCACTGGGATTACAGACATGCACCACCATCCCCAACAAAAGTCTTTGTCTAAAATTATCTTTCCAACTCAGAAAGTCAAAATGTAAGCCCTTTTAGGTATGCTTTTTCTAAGTTTCAACACTGCTTTATTAGGAGATAGGGGTCAAATGTTTAATAGAGGTAAACAAAGTTGCTCACAGCCTTGTTAGGCCTTAATCCAATTAGCTCATGTATGGGGCAAAACCTTCAGTCAATCTTTAAAAAGAAGGACAAATCTCTCCTTAACAATTTTAAGAAGAGTTCAAATGAGCTAGCATGATCCTGCTGTGGTTTAAATGTTCCCCAAAGGACTATGTCACCAGGATGGTTCTACTTGAGAAGCAATGCAATCTTTTATTTGTGAGACGAGGAGGGTAGTGGGAAGTCCTTAGGTAACTGATGGCATGCCCTTTATTAGAATTGTGAGATACCAGTCTCCTCTTCTTTGCCTTTGCTTTCTGGCTCTTAAGGTGAGCAGTTTGCTTCATCACACATTTCCCACCATAAAGTGCTACCTCACAAGGAGCCCAAAGGATAGAGCCATGTGCTGGAGCCTACAAAACTGTGAGTCAAAATAAACCTTTCCTCTTTATAAGTTAATTTTCTTAGATATTTTGTTATAGTAATGTGAAGCTGACTGATACAGTCCCTGAAAAAAAGAAATTCAATTAAGAAAATCTATAAATAACCTATATCTTTCCTTACTGCCTATATGCAAGTATCTTATGATAAAAAATGATGAAATCTTTGATAAGTTTAAGAGCTAAGCACATAAATGTATCAATATTCCCTCTCCTCAAAAGAAGGAAAAACTAGTACATGGCTGCTACATGGTTGAAAAATAGAGGGCTTAAACTCTCCTCTCTACACACTTAATTCCACAGAACACTTCACTTGTGACCTTCTACTTAAGTTCCTGACCTATTACTGGTTACTTTACATCTTTATAAACACACTCCAAACTAAGCAAGATTTAAGATTTAATTTAAGATCTATGCATGGGATGCCACAGCATTTCCAACTATTAAAAATAAAAAAGCCCAAAACAGTTGACTTTCATACAAACTACTTTTTAAAAATGTGTACATTTTAAATATCAAGAGGTAATGTTTTCTTGATTTTATGTTCATGTCGAATATTTAAGTGATAGTATTTCCAAAGTACTACAATTAATTAGCCTTGGAATATACTACATCTTTTAAAGGTATACAGAAACATAACAGCTAGTTTTCCTCCTTGCTTTCCCTGCATTCAAGATACAAAATATTTTGTAAACCTCTATCTAATATTAGACTAAATAACTGATTTCTATAACTGTCAGAAGGCAAGATAAAAAGTGCATAAATTAATTACTGGAATTTACAAAATGGAAATAAATGCTATGACAAAAGTTTTTTTTAATTTGTATACAAAGATCTAAAGCCCTTCTATTTTGTCATTTTTTTTTATTCATGGATAGTGTGCTTTGTCATTTTTTATACATGGATAGTGTTTATTGATCACATGAGATACAATCAGGTACAATACAGTACAAATTATTTACCAAAACTAAGGAACTAAAAATGTTGACTGACTTACAGAACAATAAAATCTTCATTTATAAAATATTTGAAAAACATATTACTTGGAATTAAGAAAGGAAACAATAATAATTTCATGTTTAGTCTTTATTCCCAATTTAATAATTGGGAATGCAGGTACTACATTCATACATTTTAGGCCATAATTCAGCACAAAGTCAACTGCATGGAGTAATTTACTTTTTAAATTTTCAGTTTAAAAATATTTATTCTGATCTAGCTTGTGTATAATGTGAGGTGAATTAAATTTTGTTAAAATATGATCTTCAAGGGTTTACTGGGAGACTCAATCAGGGAATAGGGTATAGGAAGGTTGGAGAATAATCAGAACAGACATCTGAAAATGACTCATGAACTAAACTGTCAACTGGTCCAGTGCCTAACTGAATGGAGACTCAATGAATATTATTTAAGTCAATAAAAATATTCTGCTGAACACATACATACACACACAAACTCTCTCTACTTCCTACTATTGGTTATAATGCAGGATTTTCAACAATGAGTGAATCCCACAATAACCATACTTTTGATCTAGAGAGCACATAATGATACCTGAATAAACCAACTAAAATTGTATTCACTGCCATTTAGAGCCTTAATAGTTTTTAAGGACATCTGCATGAAAATGTATTTTTTAAAAAAGTACACAACTACAGAATATTGTTTCTTACAGTAGGAATCCTGAAAAATATACAGTCTGCTATATCAAGTAAATTTCTACCTGATGAGATCCATCCATGGGGGGACACTGATTCACTTAATGAAAGTAATATCACTCTTTTGCATCCCTAAACCTGAAAGAAAAAAAAATTTGCCCCCCGGCTTTTTTTTTTTTTTTTTTTTTTTTTTCCGTGCTGGGGATTGAACCCAGGGTCTTATGCTTACAAGGCAAGAACTCTACCAACTGAGCTATATTCCCAGCCCTGATTTTTTTTTTTTAATAAGAGTGATTAATTTAAAAAAGAAAAATACACAAAACCCCTAACCAGTGTTCCGCAAAACTGTTAAGAACATCAAGAACAAGGGAAGTCTGACATACTGTCACAGTCACAAGAAATCTAAAGAGACAGTAAAAAGGAAACATAATATATATCTTGCATGGGATCCTAGAACAGCAAAACAGCATTAGGTTTAAACTAAGGAAATCTGAATGACATGTAGACTTTATTAATAACAATGAATCAATATTGGTACAATAATTATAACAAATAAACCATTAGATATTAATAATGGGAAATTGGGTACAAGATATATAGAAATTCTGAACTACCACAATCTTCCTATAAATCTGAAACTTTTTTTAAAAATTCATTTAAAAAATGCATTTGAAATATTTCTTACATGAAGTTTAATTCACACCACATACGACACATGCACATGCACACACACACACACACACATATTACATGGGACTGCTGGGATGCTCTGGTTAAAAAATATATATTGGTTTCTTAGAATATGAGACAAGTTGCTTATAAAACCTCTTGACTTTTTAGTTAACTAGTGAGTACCCTATAACTTCTCCTCAACTCAGAGCTCTTTAAAACCAGAATAGCTATTGTTTTGTAATATTTATCTGTGCATCATGAAGTGGATCTTTCCCAGCTAGAGATACCAAGAAAAGCCCAGATCTGGGAACAAATTTAATAAGAACTGTTATTCTAGGCACATCAGTGGGAGTTAACATCATCACAGTCTTCTTCAATGATGTAGTTTAGGAAATTCATTTTTTTAATTTTATTGGGCTCTTTACACAGAAAAAAAAGAGAAATTTTACTTTTATGGATATTCAATTCATATGTTTTAGATTTAATTAAAGAGAAAAACTTGTTTTCCACAAACTAGGCCACAAAAATAGTTTTAAAATATAATTTATCCTTTAAGGCTACTGTGAGTTTTATCATATTGATTTAAGAATTAAAACATAAGGCCTAAATTAAAACCTAAGGCCATAAAAATAAGGCCTCTGATGATTAGCATATACACTGTGGAATATGATTAGAATATACACTGTGGAAAAGCATATGCACTGTGGAATACATGTAACCTGAGGACAAATGAGGCTGCCAAAATTGAACACATCAGTTTTAATAATCTTGGAACTCATTTTTCCCAAATGTTCTAAGTACAGGAAATGACTTAAGCCTCTCAATCTTTTTATTATTATTAAAGCATGAGTAAAGATTGAATCTTTCAGATTTGAAGCAATTAAAGCCATGCCCAGCATCCACAAATTTCTCTGTAAAATTATTATGTACCATAACCCAAAAAGTTATTACTTCAATTATCTAAAGTAAAATGTTGATGATAAGACTTCCTCATGTTTCCAAAGCTATTTATAGCAATCTATTTGTTGGTCTAGAGGATAGTAATAAAGAAATAGAAAAATAAAGAGATGAAATATTGAAATGTCTTCTTAAAAATATTTCAATGTGATATAGAATTTTATGTCTTTCATTCTCTGAATTATAAGACTACATTTATGCTTTCATCCTTCAAATATTTTTAAATGTTTTTATTCAACTCATATTCATATTACAGATATTCAAAATACACTTGGGAACACAGATTTTTTTTTTTTTTTAGTACCAGAAGTTGAACCCGGGGGGCACTTACCCACTGAACCACATCCCTAGCCCTGCTTTGTATTTTGTTTAGAGACAGGGTCTCCACCAAGTTGTTGAGGCTGGCTTTGAGCTTGTAATCCTCCTGCCTCAGTCTCCATGCCCCTGGGATTACAGGCATGCACCACCATGCCTGGCCAGAAAAAAAATTTTTTAAATGTCTTCATTTATCTATAATCATTTTACTGAATTAAATAGAAACTAATATAATGAAAAAACCAGTAATATTTTAAAAAATATACTGTGTGTTTATGTGCAAATATTTGTTTGAATAAATAATCTAAAACCATTTGGTAGTTTATTCTTGCATAGAATTCAAGGTCATATCATTTGTCTCATTGGGTGATAGATGACTTTCTTTTACAGGCTCTGACAACACCTTAATTCCAGTTATATTGGTCATAAACTGATCATCACTGAAAGAAAAATACATCAAGACAAGTAGACTGGGCCAATAACAGTGTTATCTGTATACAGAGCAAGTCCCTTAAATTGTGTTCACTTTTCTATTTGTCATGTGTCCAGTGCCAAGATGGATAGGAAAGAAGGAAGGAAGGAAGGAAGGAAGGAAGGAAGGAAGGAAGGAAGGAAGGAAGGAAGG